>CM061147.1:21718902-22138902 GCA_030710495.1 Labroides dimidiatus
TCACAATAGCACTACATGACTAATAAATAAATAAATAAATAAATAAATGAATAAATGAATAAACAGATAAATAAATAACCTTGTTGCTTTGAATCCAGCAAAAAAGTTGTATCTGGTGATGATGAAATAGTTCATACTGCAATGAAGTATAAGTTTGCGATAGAGATCTTTTTCTTTGGTACACATATGTGTTCATCGCATATTAATCTGAAGCCCAAAGAAAGTGAAATGAATACAGTCTTAGTGAACAGAGAATCAACGATCTGTTTCTTGACTGGAATCAAAGATCATCTTTCTGTTTCATTGCTTTCATCTGTGCACAGTATATTTTCTTTACCTCAGTAGATCAGCAGTGACAGCACATCAGCCAAGGCCAAATCATCCAACTGTGGTAAGGTACCTCGATATTTCTCCAGGAATAGGGTGATGAAAGGGACATGTTGCTTTTCAAACTGAAACAAAACCTTGATATTGATTTCAAATGTGCTCATTGAATTTGTTTAAAAAAGGAGGTCTTGTGTTTTTTTATACTATCCCTCTGGTCCCACTGTAGTAACTTTGATCTAAAAAGAATCCCCATTTTACTTGCACTGGTGCTTTAGAATCTCTTATTTCAGCCTCTGACTGAAACACAAACCCCAGCAGAGCTATGGGCCCACTATGGTTTTTGAGGCCTGCCCTTCCAGTGTGTCATGAACAAGTTAAGGGATGCGACTTCAGCAAGTCTCATGAAGATCTCATGCTATTTTTTTTTAGAATGGATCCTTTCGAGCAGCTTACAAACAGATTTCTACAATATATGTAGCAGTTTGGAAATTTGCACATCTAGTATTGAGACTCAGCATTTTTATTTTACATCCATGATTAAAATGTGTGAAAGCTTTTTTCCCCTCCTTAAAGAGGGGGTATTATACTATGTGAGGTCCGTCACATGAGCTTCATCAGCAGTCATCTAACAATCCAAAGTTCAAAGAGATGTATTGTATACCTATAAGCAGCTGTTACCATCCAATGATTAGACACTTTTTTGGGAGCCGATTAATGGTAGGTGATAACAGCAGCTGGTTCCTTCAACCTCCCATCAAATATGAGGATCCTGGGGCAAAAGTAACCTACGAGTCAAGAAAAGTTTCTAAAGGAAGAGTTTTTCACAGTCAGCAGCAGATGACTGGGTGTAGGCAACAAACAGATGTGAACGTTGTCTCACTAAATTAGTCAGGCTGTTGCTGCATAACAATAAGTAGTGCTCAAACAACTTCTCGCTGAACAAACATGTGCTTCGTTGTTCAGTCAAAAGGAGGGTGCTGTATATGCATTCCATGATTCCATACATTCCCAGCAAGAACATATGTAAAAACAAGCTTGCTTTCCACGATTTCTTTTCTTAAGGTCCAGGCTCAACAAAAATCAATTATGTGGGGTAGAAAAAGGCAACATTACTTCTTTGAGCTGAAT
This sequence comes from Labroides dimidiatus, assembly GCA_030710495.1. NCBI lineage: Eukaryota > Metazoa > Chordata > Actinopteri > Labriformes > Labridae > Labroides > Labroides dimidiatus. The sequence continues at coordinate 21,720,358 of CM061147.1, forward strand.
AGACTCAGAGTCCAGGTGAAAGGATTGTGTTGTGTTTGTGTAACATGCAGAATCAACCTGCCAGATTTCTTTTGTGATTCCTTAGAAACCTCAGCCCAAGCTGTACTCTCTCCTGTGTAAATGTTTTCCCCTGTTGGTCAGTTACACACCTTGTGAATTTTTTTATACCCTCCAAACGTCTCTCTATAGGCCGTGGTTGACAATGAAGATGCAGTTTGAATTTTATGAATCTTCTCTCCTTACCAATGGCAGGACTTCAGTTTACAGAAGCACAATAAGACTATCAGTAATGGTGTTGAAACACCAGACCTCAAGACTTGTGTAAAGTCCTAATCCAAAGTGTTCCAGTCTAGGAATCTGAGTGGACAAATACGAGTGAGACAAATCTCTTTAATGTGGGCCTTGTCCACATTTTAGCTTTACCTCCCGTTACATTCAGTTCTCCCAACGTCAACATTTTGGTGTTTGCTATCTCTAAGGGACAGCTCTTTTATGAGAACAGAATGAGCCGGACACACACACACACATTAGTCATAGGTCAAAACAAAGCAACATATAGTGTCTTTCATAAAAAGCAAACTGGTACACTTCAGAGCCAGTTTGGAGCCAAAAGACTCAGCTCCTACTGAGCTCCATCAAATAATCTGGATCATTTATAAGAGTGTGAGTTCCCATCAACAGTAGCAGACACACTAAGGTCTTTTTCCTGAGAAAGGAGGATCCAAACCCTGACTCTTACCTGACTTTGCTCTTTGAAAGCAGTAGGGGCAGTCAGACCACTGGACTTTCAACAGTTAACATAATGTCATGTTCACTTCTTTTAATTTTGTGTAACATTATCAAAGTCATCCTCTTTGTCAATTGATTGACTGTTAATTGTATGAAAATTTGGGTTAGTTTTGCCCAACTCAGAAAAGCAAAACAAAGAAACAAAAGTTTGCTCCAGTCATGTGTAACTGATGAATCACTGGAGTCTTCCCCATGTTTCAAGTACTAATGCAACCAATTTTCAATTCTGAGTCCAAGTCAGAGTCAGCGACTCCAAGTATTGGAGTCCAAATTGAGACAAAAGCTGCAACCTCCAGTCTTTCAACAGGCAAATGTGGAAGTGCTAAAATCTGCACTTCATCCACTTGAGGCTGGCTCTGGACGTACCAGAAACTACATACAGACAAGCCAACAAACATTTCCACAACAGAAATAAACATGTTTACAGCCTGGCACAAAAAAATGACTTCAGCCTGAATAGCTAAATTCTCTCAGCACATTATGTATAGGGATAGGGTTTTTTTTTTTTTCTTTCCTTGCGAGTTTAGAATATATCAGATTTACCCAAAAAGAGGCACTGCTCAGCTGACTGACAGGTGGGCACCCTACAGCTGTTAGTGTGGAAGTTCAAATCCCATCCCATTTCCAATATGGCTACAGCTGACAATTTGCTTCAAAACTCTGTATCAGAAACAGATGGGCGTAGTTTCTGTGACATCACCCATTTATTATGCAGTCTATGGACAGGACTTGAATTTTAATTGTATCAAATCATCAACGACATCCTGCAAAATGTCTCCTACTGTGACACCTCCCATAGCGCCTAACACTGAATATTCATTGGTTGTGCAAGAGAGTGGAGTGGGGCGTGGCTCAGCCAAAGGTCAAAAGTGTGTTGAATAATTGTCTAACTTAATGTCACCATCTTTCCCCTCCAAAAAATATGTTTAAAGTCACTCATAATGGTGAGGAGATTATTAAGTTTAATGCCTGTGCTGAGAAAATAACATATTTTTGATACCAGAAAGTCGTTTTAAAGGTAAGGGATGATCAAAAGTCAGAGGATATTTATGTGCTCTAAAATGCTCCCTTTTTTATTTTTTCTTAGACCACTAAGACATCTGGAGGGCAATTCGCTGCTTTTTAGTGCAGGAGAAGCTGAGTTTTTTCCCCCCGTCTCTCCTTGTGACTCCTTTTTTTAAATAATTGAAAGCTGAGTAAAGCCGGGCAATTCTGTCCCGCTGAATGAGAGAAAAAAAACGTCTTCTCCGGGCTCCTGCAGTGAGACTGTTAAAAAAGCCCAAACAGCTTAGATTTGTAATATCTCCACAGCTGTGTGGTGCCTTTGCCATTGTAGCATTGCTCATCCCCGAGGGCTTTGCAAAGAGAAAGTCATTGCTGAGGCATTCAACTGGTTTGTGACATGGATGCTATTTTACTTCAAGGGGATTTGAGCCTCAGAGAGTGACTGCTGATCACAGCCCTTTTTTCCTGCTGTTAAATCTGTCTTCATCACAACTTCAAGACATCAACTGATCTGCTGAAGTTTCCCTGTCATAAACTTATTACCTCTCTGGAAAATTAGCTGCTGGCTTTGGAAAATTGCTATATGTGATCAGGCAGATCAGAATAATTATGCTCTTGTCAATTACGAGCGCTTTTAAATACCTCTGTACTTTTTGAGAACAGCCTGTAATTAACATCAGTCAATATGGCGTCCTTTCACTTCTGTGCAAATCACAGTTATATACACCTCTAATAAAGGGAGCTCAGCTGATCATAATGATGACAAAATTTGAGTTGGAATATAGCCCATCATTATTTTAATGAATGTCTGAAAGAGCCCCATTTAGAAAACATGCATTTGATGAGGCACAGCTGTGTTTTGGGAATTATTTCTGTCTGGGATGTGAGCACTCAGTGAATCAGGAGCATCTATCAGCTGATTACAAGGCTGCTACAATGTGCAAAATATACAGTGTTATTGTATAGCTGTTGATGATTTCAGAATAATGATATACATAAATAATTTTTCTAATGGTTAAAAACCTTTTTTTTTTTTTTTGCTGAAAATAAAATGCAGTCATTTCCCACTCCAAAATAAAACCTGATTTTCTGTTACTCCTCCATGTCTTGAACACAAATGTAGAAAATTGTGAAGAGTTTCTTTAACAGGATTCTTGATTAAGAGCTCTATGTTCAACTGAGAGCTGTGAGCAAACAGTCAAATATCACCAAGACTTCCTTTCAGTCGATTATCGCTTTTTCCCAGTCTGCTCTGGGGCTGGAATACACCCGGGAATATACAGCATGTAAGTGAACACCTCTGTCAGTCAATATCCCCGATTGATCATTTAGACGCTTGAGACAGTTGACTAACTGTGATGAAGCCTGTGAATTAAGAGTGCTGCCATGAGATTTACAGACTAAATTCTGATTGACTAAGAACAGGTGGATTTGGGATTTAATTACTCAGATTTCTGGACAGAGCTGTGGGTATGTGAACTAAAACGTACATAAGATTCAACTTCTTCATACCCTGCTAAAATGAATGACTTAAATATCTATGGGGAGGCAGCAAAATAAATAAATATGGACTAAATGGCCATAGTCACACAGATATACAAGTGTATTTTGACAAAAGTGTAACTCCCACAGGAAAAAAGGATTAAAGTGTTTTCCAGAGCAAAGGCTTTTACCACCCTCAACAATGTATAATTTCTATGCAGATGTGTAGCTTTTTCTGGTATCATCTTTTATCTCTGTCCTCTAAGCAACCCACATTGTAGTTAAGCTCATGGTGGTAATTACAAAATCAATGTTTTTTTCCACCTCTGTAATTGGCTCCTCTTCAGCCATGTTGTCGTCAATGGTCTTTGAAAATCTTAACTCCAGGCCTGGTAGCTGAGTAAAACAAGATCTGGCCTCCACTCATAGTGTATTTTATAGTGAAAATGGACTGAAAGAATTAATGTTCTTTCAGTGACTTACTTCATGTCTCCCCTGATCTTCCCTGTTTTGACTGATGCGTTGTGCTCTGATATCTATGAAAACTGCAGTCTTGCATATCTGCTGCAGAGGGTTCTGGATTGTTGGAGGAGAGCTGGAGCAGAAATGTAATGAAGCGGAGCCAATGTAAAACAAATTTGGTCATTGGGAGGAATGAGCTCAAACATGGCCCAATTAATTTAACATATACCCCATGTTACTTTACACATTTACACATTACCTTATATTAAGCAAATGATGAGATGATACAGAATTTCAAGTTTAATTAGCAATTTAGAATTATAATTTTCAGTCTGAGACCTGGCTCAAGCCCAGATTATCTTCTAGTGCAGGGGTTGGCAACTAAGTTTTGCCTTGGGCCATTTTTTTTCTTAACAACTCATTGGTGGGCCAAAATTACATCTTCATCAGGAAAAAACTCTTTCCTACTAAAAATCTGGAACTATTATATCTTGTAATGCAATTTGACAAATGTATTTATTTGATTTTTTACAGACTACGGCTTTGGCCCCACACTGTGTCTGTTATGAAACAGACAGTAACCTTACGATAATAATGGCTGAAACACACCATGTTTCTCCAACATTAGCTAGAGATCACCAACTAGCAAGACAAAATGTCACTGTCCAAAGCAATGAAAAGGGAAGTTGACAGCAAAGGACATAAGAGTCATCCTGCCTGATTTTATAAATGCCAAGCCAGTCTGTCTCATCTGCAACAAGGTTGTTGCAGTTTGCAAGGAATAAAAATATCCAAAGGCACCATGAAACGAAGCATGGCACTTCAAAGAAACATATCCACTCCAGAAAAAGGTGCAGAAAAAGAAACTCAGAGCACTGACAGCTGGATATGAGCAAATGTGCATATCAGTCTTCTATCAATCTTAACCCCCAAATGGGCTCACAGACTGGTTGGGTAATTTTCAAACAGGTTTGATATTTATTGGAATGGTTATACCACTCATTTTCACAGAGGATGACAATAGTTTATCAGAGAGAACCGACTCTCTGATCTTATGACCTGTACTGTGTGCTGGTCATGATTTTCAAATCTTCTAGTTTGTGCTTGTTTAAGATTCCAGTGAAGATTCTCCTTATGCATGTGGTACAATCTCATTTCAGAATCTTTTGAGATTTTTATAATCTAGTGTGAGCCAGGCCTTAGCCAATGAAACAACTGTCACAAGATTTTTTAATAATTTAGACCCCTCTAATGACTTTTAGAAAAAAAAGCAACTAGGGACAAATCTATGCGCTTTTACTGGTGTTAGTGAAGACTTTTGGAGAAGGATGTGAAAATTTGTATTGTTCCTAACTTCATTTGTAGTTCTAAATGTATTTAGGTTGTTTTTTTTTTTACTTCCTTGTCTTCTCTGAAATGTCCTTATTCCTCTACCCTTTAGCGTTTAATGCAATTACACGCACATGGCCAATTACGCAAATTAGACAATGACAATTTAGAGACTTCTGGGACAGACAATAGCTACTTTTAATACCTGGGATTTTGCAACACTTTCCACACTTTTATAGAAAAATAACTTTGATTTACTGAACTGCTCCTTCAATCTGAACAATGCAAGCTTATTTAGTTTAAGAACACCAAACTCTTCTGCTGCCACTTTAGTAGTCTCATAAGTCTACAATTTATCAGCCTATCCAGCTGTGGTAGCTGTTTACCGTGATTCTGGTTCTTTCTGATAGTTTCTGCCTTTTCAAAGGGAGCGTATCCTGACCACTGCTGCCAAATGTTGCCAAAGGCTTGCTCATAGTGGACCCCCTGTTGGTTCTCTGTAAATAATAGAACAAACTGTCTAGACCTGCTCTATTTGTAAAGAGGGGGATATGTGGTATGATATGTAGCATGACACAAAAAAGTGCATTGTTTATTATTTTATCAAATGAAATTAAAAGCAAAACCATGATAGTACTGCTCAATATGTGGTCAAATTGTTTATCTGCTCTGCAAATCTCATCTCAAGCCGTGTTATTCTTGTCCAATATGATGACCTTTCAACATTTCAGAGATAACATGATAGTGGGATCCCTGAAAAAAAAAAGCCAGATAGACAAAAACAACAATCTCAGAGGGTAGATGGAGAAAATAATGAAAAATGAAACCCGCACTCACCTGCACATATCTTGGAACAATGCTGACAAATGGGAGTCGCAGTCTTGCTGTGCTGTTTTCATCAGATCCCATCGTCTATCTCGCGACGGCACCTGCCTCAACTGCACCATCAAATTTCTGCAGCCTGCTGTCCTTGAGGCGAAGTAGGCAGAAGCTAAATTATTTGCGGACCGCTTAACCACCTCAAGGTGAAACAACAACTGAGCTCTCAATTATTTCATGGTGGCATATTCAGGCCTTACACAGGGGAATTGGAAATAGAACAGAATAATAGGATGGATTGGTCTCTTACCTGCTCACCTATTTACCTTGATAATACTGCCCAGATCACCTTGGTAATACATCCACATGCAAACATTCAGCACAAATCATCGGTTCAGTATAGACATTTGCCTACTGTGAGTGTGTTTAAGCAGGCTGCCAAAAGATGGTTTTAATGGCAGACAGATGCAGATGTCTTTTGGCTGTCACACTGTACGAATTGGGATCTCATGACTCTTTCATGGGGTTGTTAAATAAATAAGGAGGGTAGATTGAGTTGCCTACACAGACAGGTTGTGGCATATGGCCCAGCCAAAAATGGACCTCAACAGATCGCCTTCTTGGACGCCGTCCTGGTGCAGTCAGAATAGCCATGAGCCAGCCAAGACAGTAAAACAATAGCAAAGCAGTCAAAGAGCGAATAACAGAGGAGTCAGGTGGTCTTTTTTCAGCAGTGGGGTTAGAGGAAGTGTTTATTGACTATGCAGAGCTGTCTGCTCGACATCAAAGCAACAGCGATGTCTCCTCACGGGAGCCACATGAGACATAAACCCCTGAACCCAGAAGGATCAAAGCATCACACGCTTTTCAACTGTAAGCATATTAATTTGAAATGAGGATCTGAATATCATGTCACGAATTCTACAAACAGAAATGTCAACAGGCCATATGATAATTACCAAGGGTATTCTGAGTAAATGTTCTGAAGTTTTAAAATCTCTTTTGCCTGTTTTTAGGGAAGTCATTTGAAGTTCATTTGCAGACCTATGTAAGAAGTATATACGTACATATCTACCTAAGAATTTCTTCTTACTGTTTTGTTTTTAATTTATTATCCAATTTTGTGCTCCATAAATTTCATCACTCCATTTATTTTTGTGCTTATTTTAAAATCCAATAACTTCTATTGAAGTGACGCTTCAGTAATTAAAGCTCCTGAAAGGACTTTTTTGGCTGTCTATAAAACAGACTGAAGATCAACAGAGACATCTCTTTATGACCTGCTCAAGAAAACAAATGTATTAGCAACAACAATAACTTTTTCCAGTTATATATTTAATGCATATAACCATTGTGGGGAGGTAGGTGTTAGCCCGGGCAGTTTAGAACAAGGGGCAACATCCGGTAAAGAAAAATTAAGCCTACACGGAAGTGTTAAAAGTTGCTGTTCATTGAGAATCCGCTAGAGCTGGGGTTGACAACTGGCGGCCCACGGGCCGAAACTGGCCAGCCTCCAACAATACCTGGTCCTCCAGATGACGTTGACTTAAAAAAAGAAGAAGGAAAAAAATGAAATATACATATTTGTTATCCCGAAAATGACACACAAAACAAAAATTGATTCCAAAGTAGTGAACTGACAAAATCTATTAAAATAAAATAGAGCAACATCTGTTTGACTTTGGATGCACACTGGCCTGACGTGCACACTTGCACATATCCAGCCATCAGTGCTTTAAGTTTCTATCTGTCTGGAGTGGATATGTTTCTTTAGTTGCATCATTTCATGGTGACTTCGGTTATTTTATTCCTTGCAAACTGCTACAACCTTGTTGTCCTTAATATGTCCTTCACTGTCAACGTTCCTTTTCATTTTTTTGGACAGTGACGTTTTGCCTTGCTAGTTGTCAATCTCTCTAATGTTTCATACATTATCTCAGCGTAAAAACAATAACAGCATCAGGATGTCTTGTAAGGATAGGCTGCATTGCTGACAGAAATTGGGTCAAGGTCAAACTTAGTTGCCAACCCCTGCGCTAGAGGCAAAAAGACCGGAAGTCACATACACACCAAGCCAAAAAAAAAAAAAAAAAAAGACTTTCATAGCATTAAAAAGCACATTTACAGCCTGGTTAAAAAAAATGGCTTAGGTATGAAAAATTTCACTATTGGCACACACTGTACAGGGGGTGAATTTTTTCCTAACTTAGTGGTTTAGAAAATATTGTAGGATTACGCGTTTTTCCAATCAGCTCAGCTTAGCCCAGTTTTTGTGACTGACAGGCGCTCTATAGCTGTTACCCCTAATTCACACATACAGTATGAGCGCCGAGGTTCATCAGTGCCGCGCACTACACTGTACTTCGCTGCCACTCTAGTCAATCAGTGCATTCACACAGCCCGTGCTGCGGTCCTTTTCCGACACGTGCTACCAATGGCTGCTCTCAGCTGTTCTGCTGTGCGTCTATTTTTGCCGGAGCACGCTGCAGTGACGCGTCAATCTCTGCAAAGCAGATCGTACCAAACAGGAAAACAGGCACAAAAAACAATCAGAGTTTCCAGTCTTTTCAAAATAAAGCACCATGTACAGACTGCCGATCGTAAAATTATCCTCCTATATTGAAACTACGTGACTGGCACAGGGCCAGCAGTCATCAGTAGGTCAGACCCAGAGAAAATCTGACGCCATGGATGAGGAAAAGTTTATCTTGGAGGTGGAAAACCTTATACACGATACAACACATCCTTTATATAAGGACACCAACAGAACAGCTCACAACACCAAGAGAAATGAAAAGGGAAGGACTGAAGTTCTGGGAGAGCCAGGTGAATTTAAATTACTAATTAATTATCATGAAAGTAGTTGTCATGGGTGTGATTCTTGCAGGAACATGTGGTTCTCCTGTGATCTTGTGATCTCATGTATCCAGCTGCTATGGAGTACACTGAGCTCCGCTCCACAGACGGACCCAGTGTGAATTGGTGTGTGCGGAAAACCATGGCTCTGACAGACTGCGGCATTCACACAGTATGTGTGATTTAGGGGTTAGAAAGGAAGCTCAAAGCCCACATCATATCCAATATAGCTATGTCCAAGGATCTGACTGTATCAGGAACAGACAAGTGATGTTGAGGAGACTGTCCATGTTTTATACAGTCTATGGTTTAAAGCTGTTAAATTAAAACCCTTGTTTTCATTTTAATAGTTATGAAAGCATGATGATATTTTTTTGTGAACAGATATGACTGACATTTACACAAAGAAGGATTACTTTGTCCATGGTTTGAACAAAATCAGCATCAATATATCGTTTCTCACAGGAGCTTTAAACATTTTAACCATTCTCTTTATTACTTAGGATGGGTCATGATTTTCCAAGCATCAAATAATCATGACTTAATAGATATTTCTAAAAAATATATCAGAAATATAATTTTTCATTGTTTTTACCATTGCCTGGTTTGATGGTGACTGTAGCAAGTTCTGAAGCTGTTTGCTATTTGCATTTCATAAAATTAGAAGAAGAATGCAATCACCTAATAAATGTCAGTGACTATACTAGCCTACTATAAACGCCACTCTTTATTCATTAACCTTTCTTCCGAATCACCCAACTGTTGAGACTAACAACATAGACAAACAATTCACTCAAGTCCTGTAAAATCAATCAAAATGAAGGAGTTCAGGAAAATTTTACTTAGTTTTGTCAACACTGGATCTGAATGTTTTTGGGGTTTTTTCATGCTGCTAAAAAAGCACAAGAGTCATGATAGCACCTCCAAGTGGAATGACTTGCGTCAGTGTCTTGTCTCTCTCTGTTAAGATTCTAATATACATAACTACCCCTTCACCCTGCATTACCCTTAACACAACTATTACCAAAACTCAATTACAATTTAAGATTTGGGCCTTTCTGTCAGGCCCAGCCAGCATTAATGAAAACAAGTTTGTTGCTGTCTGGCCTGTTTGGTAGACTCCTGTCTTCTATTTATCATTCAGTCAGTGGAAGGAGGTAACACAATAAACTGTCATGTCCAGTTTCCCATAACCTGAAGGGGAGAAATTCAGTCAACTGCCTCTGGTAAACCAATATTTTGCCTCTCGCTTCTAAACAAAGAAAGTCACTGCTTTGATTTTGACTTTAACAGGAGAGACACTCTGAGTCTGTTTTGTGTGTCCGGTCTCCTTAGGAGAAGTGCTAACTCTTTACCTGTGGGGGGTGATGTCAAAAGTAGATGTGTTATTTTACTTCTGCTGATAACAAAGCAGAAATGATTTTAAATAATATTCATATAAAGTGAGGGAAGCATGAAGTCACTGTTTCTTAAGAGTTATCTTCTGACTCTATAGAGTATCTGCACATAAGCCACTCTAATCTATGTATTAAGCATTACCAGCCCATAGACAGCCAGACTGAGGGCATCTGATATTTGGAAACCTTTTTACTTAATCCCCCGGCACACATAGTACTTAGCAAGAGGATCCTGAAAAGCAAATGATGTAATCAGCCTGGAAGAGTCTAGCAACGTTTTTTAGTCTTGTGTGTTTAAATCTACATATTGTGGTTATTACATAAACATAGTCTGAAGTGTAAGGGGGTTAACTAATTTGAATCATGGAGGCCATCAGCAAAGATAAATGACATCCATTATTGAAGAGAAGAATAAACAAAGTCTATCTTTTGTGCTGCCTTCTGGAAAGCTTTCAAGGGATGTCAGACTTAACAATATGTTTTTGGGGGTTTTTTTGTTAGAAATTTAAGTTTGCTGCTACATCCCGTTAGCGTAAATGGTGTGTGAAAATGACTATTTGCTGCAGATAAAGTTTTAAAACAGTGAAGCAATAAACTTTAAAACATACAAGACTGAGTTGAGCTTGTTACATTTCATCCCTCTAAGCTGATTTCACCCCCATCAAATTTCTGTATTTGTTTTTAACAATTGCATTAAAGGCATTTTAAAACAGCATAGAATAAAAAGATTTATCAAATTTCACTTGTTATAAGCTTACTGAAGTATGTGCTGTTTTTTATTAACTGAAAATGGCCTAAGATTCATCATCCTACTGTAACTGTCATTTTAACATATTTTCTACACTCTGGAAGAGATGGATACAGTTTTGCTTTCAATGTTGCCATGGATGAAAAGTTGGGACACCTGATCAACCGCTCAAAAAAAGGTCAAATAAGACCTCATTGAGTTATTAAGAATTTCATGTGGTTCTACTTTACGCAATTACCCCTGCATTTAGGTGATGCATAAACAGTGTCAGCAGACAGAGGTTTTTACAAGTGATTTTTAGCCCAATGGGCTGACTTCCACTACAGAGTCCTACCTCTTTTTAATGCAGTGCTACCTTGGGGCCAAAAGATCATTGTCATCCAGTGTTTATTTTTAGCCTTGTACATTTTATGAAGAGATTTTTAAATTGTTTAAATTCTTTAATGATATCATGAGGTATAAAGGGGATAATCACAAATTATTTAAAATTTTAACTTGAGGAACATTAGATTCTTAAATTGTTGAATTATATGCTCACACAGTTTCTCAAAGAATGGTAAGCCTCTCTCTGTAGTAGCCCTTGGACCTCAGTCATGTTATTAACCTATTGCAAGTTTACCTAATCAGTTAAGAGATGTTGCTCCAGGTGATAAGTATTACACAACACAATATATATATATATATATATATATATATATATATATATATATATATATATATATATATATATATATATATATATATATATATATATATATATATATCCTTGTTCTAACTTTTAGAAATGCTGGCATCCAATTTTTATACAAGCATATATTTTCATAAAACAATACACATTTTTAGCTCTAATATTTAATATGTTTAACTAGCATTTCTTTGTTAAATATAAGGTTCAATTAATTTGCACATCACAGTTTTTATTACCTTTAAATCAACTTTTCAATGCCCAACTGTTGGAGGTGTGGGTCATAACCGAACTGTAAATCGAAATGTTACATTTAGTGTTATTTTGTACTGCAATTACAAGAACCTTTGGTCATGGATTTCTTTGATTTTTTTTTTTTTTAACCAACTGAGGAACCAGAGGGACTGATGTTTAGCATTATGGATTAATGGATCAAATCAGTATTTCAGTCAGCTTTGGGTTTTTGTTTTTTTTTTGTCTTTAGTTTGAAGCATGGGTCTTGCTCACTGTTGAGATTGTGATAACACAAAGTCAGTACCTGCTGAGACATATGTGGTTTGACTGACAGGCACTAAAATAAGTGAATTAACATACAGTAGGTATGAAATTGATATTCAGATATGAACAGGGCTTAAATTGGACTCTTTGAAATGGATATGATATGGTTATGAGAGACATCTTCCCAGCCACGAGTTTAGATTCCACATCTAAACACAAATCCCAAAACACTGTATTTTTATTTTAGGCATCTGAAGCTTCCATTGTGCGACCGAGACATCGCCAACAGCAACTTCACACTTTTGTTTGCTTACATGCTGTGTTTCCCAGATGTCATTAAGCACATGGATTTGTATGAGCCCAAGAAACACCCAGAGGTGTGTTAGTGTTTTCATGCTCGAATGAGGAGAGGGGACTTGTCGCGGAGTGTCAGAATCCATCAGCCTGTTCCTGACCCAGAATTTTGAGCACAGATCTAATATCGAAGGAATGAAAAGAAGAATTTCTCCATTACTCCCCAGGGCTCTGAGACCTCAAGAATAGCTTCTCTTTTTCTTTTCTGCCTGTCTGTTTTCAAGTCGAAAGATAAATGAGCATGCTTTCATATGGTTTTTTGGGGGGGGGGCGTCAAAATCCCAATGGAGTACTAACCAAAGAAGCATGGAAAGGAAGTAAAATAGGAATGAGAAAAAGATCCAAATTTAATAGAAGAATAGCACAATCTTTTATGAAACTAGGCTGTATGTGTACCCCTGGTCATTTCTCATCACCTTCAAAGGGCCACTTCATTTCCCTCAGAGACTTTCTTGAATAGAAAAGTTGCTACTTGGTGTTGAATTATTTTGTTTCATTTTAACCTCATATATTATAATAACCCTATCACATATCTAATGTTGTAATTAAAAGTATGAAACGTAAATTCACAATTTTCTTTATAAATCCTGTGATCCTTTGCTAATGGTGGTTTATTAACATTTATAGTCCTGAGTTTACCAATGCCCCTGTAAACAAGTAATTAGCATTAAAATGTATGATGTTTAATTTCATTGCAGTCTGTCATCATTTAATGAGATATTTAATCAACAAAACTAAAAACCATTTGGTTGCTGATGCACAAAAAATTAACTCAGATGTTCAGTGAAACTTCAGCTCATATATGGCTGTGAAGGTGGTAAAGGGCAAATCCGTAACATTTAACTTGAAGTTACATCAAGTCACTTACTTTCTGTATATAGTTGTTGTAGTCTTATGTATTTCTAGTATTACTTGTTATTTTTTGCACTTGAACCCATTTTTTTTTTTACAGCTGCAAATGAAGTTTGCAGTATTTCCTGGCACATGGCACTAATGCTATCCCTTTATTTAATGGTGGAAAGTGTACAGTACAACAGTAGTATGAATTATAAAATTTAATTTTTTCACAAATTAACAACTTTTATTATTAAAATATTAAAATAATTAAAGACTAATGACCTACCAGGTACTTTTGTTGTGTCATTGATGCAAAACTGATGTTATTCAAACCCCCAACTACCATTTAGGATCTCAAAGAAAGTCCAGCCCTAACCACATATTCAAAATCAAGATAGGACCATCATGTGTTTAAAAAAGTCCATAGATTGTTTAATACAACATACCATATTCTCAACAATTCAACATCAACAAAATTTTGTTAATTAAAAAAAAAAAAAATCTGCATATTACCTTTATTGCACAGAACAATTTGAATGTATTTTTCCATAGATTTATTTTTTAGTACCTTTTTTTTTAAGTAAAAAGTTGGCTCGGACTACATTTATCAATATAGTCCAGGGTGTAAATAATAAAAAAAATAAATAAATAAAACAAAATAAGATTAAAAGAGTAACCAAAATGAAAAAAAGAGGATCCCTCTGGACCAAAAAAGGCTAGGTACAGTAGCCACACTTTGAACAAAGAGAGCATTCATAATCAGCAAGAGGGAGAACCATGAGCCATATCCAGTGCTTTTTTTTTTTTTTTTCCTTTATGCAAAACGGATTACACCAAAGCTGCTTCAGATTGCTCCATGGGTGAAACCATCTGTGTCACTCCAACCATCTGCATATTCTGTCCATACTTCCAGCCCATTACTGTGTCGCTGTCTGTAATGTCATCCATCGTAAATAACTTAGCCTTTATCCTCACACACGTTTGTAAAGCCCAGCTGTCCACAGTGTGTACTTGGAAAGGTAAGGCTGTAACCTCCGATTTTCTATGCAGGCAGATGGGGAGCATAATAAAAGCAGTTCTGTTTCCCCTGACAAACGCTGCACATTTCTCGGGGGGATAGCAAACTTGTAAAATGATCCGGGAAGGAAGTATTTCCATGGCTTTAATGGAGGGGTGGGGGTTCATCGCTGTAAATAAATCATTAATTTCATAAAAAGAAAATAAAACAAAACCAACAACGAGAGAAATGTTCTACAGCTTGAAGAGCACATTGTATCCAAAAACATGAGCACCACAGTTTGATTTCTCACAATCTTGGTGAGCACAAAATAATACAATTACATAATAGTTTTTAAAATGTGATCTAAAAAGTCAGGGATAAGCGCCGAGTGTATCAAGGTGCCAATACTGACTATTTTGTCTCATGGAAGAGCCAGGAGGATAGATGCTGCTTTTATTGTTGGTACAGAGGATCATATCAACTACAGTCTACATTCCCTTCTGTATCATCCCCTCAATCCATCTGTGCACTGTCTGGGTTCCATCTGAAAATTAGGCATGAGTGACACTGATACTGATGGCATTATCTGAGCTCATAGAGATATAAAAGAGCATTTCCCCGAAGCGTCAATCCCATTCTGAAAGCCAAATTCAACAACAGGCTTCTATACTTCTCAACTCTAAATATTGCTTCATATTCCTAAAAACGCAATATTCATACACCAGTCAGCCTATTTTTACAGTGCTCTGCTGCCAGATGATATCAATATTCAAAGATGCGCAGAGTATCTCTGTTCTATTTTTAGAGCATTTTTGGTCTACCATTCAGTTTTAGTCACATTAAGACCAATGTAAACTGTCAAAGAGTACCATTCTTTGTACTTTCGTCAAGAGAATAACTGTTTTACATTAGAAAATTATAACCTGTAGGCTAAGCTATTTCTTCTTATCTCTGGAGTCTACTCTTTCCATTTTCATGGGTATTGTGATACAGATATACATTTAATGGATTACAGAACAATCTTCACTCCTGGAACAAAAGAAAAGACCATATGTAGCACAAAGCATTCACAATTACAACACGGATGTGTTGATGATGTACTTGAAATGCATCAATGTTGTATAAATGTGCTCATCAATCCATACAAATCTCATTCATCTAGCCTCAAAAATTAAAAGTAACTCTAAATTAAAAACAGAGAAAAACTGCAATGGTCAAAATATGATTTGCCCCTTAAATCTGGTGGCTAGAAGTGTTTTTCTTTTCTGATATTCTGGTACTTTTCCCAGTATAAATCCACAGGAATATGAACTGCTTATGACAAATCTGACTCTGAATTAATGCCCTTACAGGCCTTGTAGAAACCACCAATGCCCTTTTGCACTGGATGTGCTTTCATTCCCTCTCACATGTGAAAGTCAGGAACCGCTCTCCTCTCTGGTGCTCCAGTCAGGAAAAAAAAAACATTTTACTCTATGTTGACAGACCAGGATCCACAGGTTTGTAAGAGAGAACAGAAAGTGTCTTCTTCTCCATTTTTCTATTTTTTATTTTTATTTTTTTGAGTTCCAAATAAGAAAATCCCACATACCCCTTAGATCATTTTCATGTTAAACTTGCGAGGAGCATCCGCTGTACTGCTGCTCATGCCAGCGTCCGATTTCCGGGGCACATACTCGATCTCAATGTTGTGCTTGGTGTTGCCTTTACCTCTGCTCCAAAGGAAGAGCAGCACCAGACAGAACAAGACAACACCGAGAAAAGAGATGAAGCCCATGGTGGTGGCGATAATCAATGTCTTTATATCAAAGGGGAAAGGAACATTGGCCCTCGTATCATTCGAACCAGTTTCTGTGGGCTGGTTGGAGATGAAGGCGAAAGTCTTGTTGGGCTGGTGTGGCCAGTCAGGTGAGTAGCTGTGAATGTGCAGGTGAGCGAGAGAGGTGTCATTTCCACCAGCGTTGCTAGCTATACAAACATATGTACCATTGTCCTGAATCTGAGCATAGCGCACCTCGAGGGTACCATCTGGCAACACAGACAGCCTTCCAATTGTCTTGGTGGTGATAATCTTTTTCTGAGGGGATAACCACATTATCGCTGGAGCAGGATCTCCATCTGCCTGGCAAGCAAAATGAACAATAGCTCCTTCATCAACAAACTTCTGCTGAGCTTTGCGATCCCTAATCCTAGACTTGCGACACGTAAAGTAGTTGGGCTGAAGAACATCTGGGAAGTCCTTAAATTCTTTGCCTTGGACAAACTCAGGGGAGGCGCAGGTAGGCTGCTGCCTGTTGAAGTTCAGCCTCCAGCGCCGTCTGAAGACCCATAACAGTCGGCAGTCACAAGCCAGGGGGTTATCATACAAAGCAAGAGTTTCCAAGTTACCAACTGAGTGGAAAGCAGACTCCTCCAGAGTGCTCAGAGAGTTGCCAGACACGTTAAGAATTTTCAAGTAGTTTAGTCCACGGAAAGAGTAGGGCTCAATCATTGCCAGTCTGCCTCCGACCAAATGGAATTCCTGCAGACGCAGAAGGTCATGGAGCTTATTTCCCTCAATTGTGTGAATAGGGTTGTAGGACAGATTAAGAAAGCGCAAATAAACCAAGTGCCTCAGGGCCACATAGGGAATTGTGGTCAGGTTGGCATTTGCAATGGTCAGGGAAGTGAGATTCAATCCATACAAGCAATTTGGGGTCATGGTATCCAAATATGGCCAATTGGCTATTTCCAACACTTTGAGTCGATACAGGCGTTTAAAAGAGTAATCCCGGATCACATTGATGTTGAGGTGGCGTAGCCTGAGAGTGATCAAACTGTGGAGGTGCGTAAAAGCCTCTGTTGGAACAGAGGACAAATTACACTTCTCAAGACTCAGGTGCTCAAGGCTACTTAGACCGTGAAAAGCCCGGTGGGAGATGAAAACCAGGTCATTATCACCCACCTCTAGAGACCGAAGGTTGTACAAATCCTGGAACATGTAGTCCAACAGGATGACAATTTTGTTCTCACTTATGTCCAGCTGTGTGAGATTGCTCAGGCCAGTGAAGACACCAAGCTGGATCAGCTTAAGCTTGTTGCTGCGCAGTCCTAATGTCCGCAAGCCATAAAGGTTGTTAAAAGCTCCAGGTTCAATGGTGGAGATGGTGTTCTCACTGAGCTCCAAGTGCTCAAGGTTTGAAAAGAGAGCAAACTCGTCTGGGTTGATGGTTCTTATACGGTTCTTGCTGAGGTCCAGCAGTTTAGTTTCTGCAGGAATGCCCTCTGGAACTGTCATGAGTTTCTTGCGGTGGCACATCACAGAGCGCTCTTGAACATTGCATTCACAGCGGGATGGACAGCCAGTGGTGGAGCCAGAAAGCACAGTGCCCAGCATCAGGATCAGAATGGGCTGCCAGCAAGCCACCAGGTAGCTGTGCCCAGTCGCTTCCCTGGCCACCATCTTATCGGTTACCTGGAAGACAAAAAACAAGAGAAAACATTTTTTTAGAAAGTGTCGACTCAGCATTTGGACTACCAAACTTTTTTACATGATATGCACCATTTCAAATCTGGTGTTTAGCATTGTGAGATGTCACCCAGAAATCTGCTGTCCTGTTGTTATTTGGTGATCAAACTTCTAAAAATGGTGGCAAAGGACTGCAGTATGTACAGAATAAAGGCAGAATCAAGTCCAACAGCAGAGATTTGTTTGAGTTGATGTGTTTATTTTCTGTCAGCTCAGCAACCTAAGTGTTAAAACTAAGCCAATGACACGTGACACAGTTCCTGACAGAACGGTAGAGTGTGAATGGTGTTGCAATATTCATGACACAGACTTATGATGAATAGAGGTGGGCAGTTACAAGGGATAAGGTATGTGCATGAATAACTGAGTGTGCTGACAGTTTTGAATTCTGCATCATTCATTCTCTGTGCAGGGCTTTGTAAGGTATTCCCAATGCGAGCAGCTTAAATGCACAGCATTTTATTTAACCTAGCTGTGACACAGAAGGGGAAGACCTGATCCTTGCTTTGAAAATCAAAGACCAAATGTTTGAAGGTGTCTGTATGCATTTTACACCTTATTGTATCTGCTGTGGAAAGCTTAACACCAATTCTACGGCACACCTTGTGAACAATCAATCAGTCCATGCTGTCTCCCTGGTGTGGAGTGACAGAGCACAGCCTCAAGTGGAATTAACTGCATTTTTCAGACGGTAATCCAATTCACGCTGTGTCACAAACACGTATGCAGAGTCGATCTGTGGTTTGTCTACGTACCACAGATCCGGTACCCCCCCTTATTATTTCTTTCAAAGTCCAGCCCAATTTTTCTGTGTGGGTTAGAGAAAAAACAGAAGGGTGTGAAGCAGCAGCAGAAAGAGGACGCAATCTAAGATGGATGATGGCAAGCGTGATGTATACGCTGTGGTTGACACTCAGCTCACGCAATCTTTTAGGATAAAATATAGACCGTACACTAGCAGGTAATTGGATGCTGAGAGATAAATACAGGGCTAAGGAGAACCAAGGAAGCCTCACCATGTTTATTTCATTGCCGTCTGTTAGCATGCTTCAACCTCTCTCCAACAATGCAACCAACACTTGATCTTAATTTTGGGTTTTATGCAGGCGGCTATTATGGCACAATTTTCACAACAGTGTGTATTTTAAATGATATCAAAATGTGTTATATCATTCAGATGGATGTAAATCATTCAATAGTTGCTTCAAGGATAATATCTAACAGTGAAACTCCTGTGAATGGATTGTAATTTTCTGATGTGATGAAATGTGAAAAAAAAAAAAAAAAAAAAAAAACAAAGAACAAAGAAAATCACACATATAATCCGTCACATTTCATTCCCACCCATCAAGGCATGTCTCTCTGGTACTCTTGTCTGTGGAACTCTTGTTCATGTGTGATGGCTGTCAAAATACACTGAATTCTGCCAGTGGTATGCAGTTTCATCTCATGCTCTAAATTTGTTCCTACACTTGATTGCTCAGTGGTCACATGGTTCCTCTTCCTGATTCACACAAGTTTTGTGATGGGAGAATCATGCTCACTTTTGTGCTTGGGCAGATTTCATGGACCATGTTAAATGTGGCAGATTGAGAGTGGAAAAATAAAATCTGTGATGTTATGGCTGACAGTTAATTATAGGGTGACATGTTACCACTATTGTGGTCACTGCTAATAACATATTCCCACCCAAAAGACAACTGGACATCAGACTCATCAAAAGAGGGTTTATGGGCTTGATTTACTGAACTCAATTTCGTTTTATTCCATTTGAGGTCAAAGTTCATAGTGGGGATTTGATGACACCATCTGTAATCAACTGAAACCGAGTGATTTCAAAACAGGCAGCAGTGATGGCAAGTATATCAGATCAAAGACCTGCACCAGAGCCTGCTGTGCTCCCACAGCCTCCAGACATACTTAGTCATTCTTACTCTTTGACCCACATTGATCAAACCAGGGCTGAGTGCAGTGAGATGGAGTGCTATGAGGCTGTTACACCTTAGGAGAAGGAGTGGCCTTATCACCAGCTCAATTCCATCTGTCACCCTCTATCATGTGGCCATCGCGTATTGGATATCAGTCGATGAGATGCTATTATGTCCAACTCTATTACCACTGACACCGACACCCAATCAGGAAAGTGATCAAATCATAATCCCCTGTTGGTAAGGCTCCATGACTGCAACTTCAGCAGGTTATGGATCCCAGTCTGGCTTCTTAACGATCCCTCACACTCCTTCACACAGGGCTGAGATGCCCACAACATAAAGCAATGCTTGATTACTCAATCAAGCTGCATCTGAATATTTTTCAAGGCTCATTAAAGAGAGAGAGAGATGGTTACTAAAGCTTTTACAGCCATTTCTTCGAAATGTGCGCCCATGTTTCTATCATTACATTGAAGCTTCAACAGTTATTGGGCATGGCTTTGGCAACAAATATGCAGGGAAGGCAGCGAAAACAGGGACACATTAAGATGAAGAATGTCATCCACGGGGTAAACATTTGCGGCTCTGTTTTGCTAATGATCTGGTCTTATCGTCCCCTCACAGGCATGTAGTCTGAATATGCTTCTTCATTCCAATCAGCTCTCCTGCGGGCTCCCAGAGAATTACATTAATTGAGGTGAAGAGAGAGGGGGCGTGCTTCTTCATGAATTGAATGTGGTAGAGGAAAAATAAGACAACGACACTCAATAAATGAGGAGCCACATGTCCAAGACCAGTAATGACCGGATCAATGTGAGATTAATGTATTTGTGACAGAATCCAATGGGACAATAAAGATGTTGCTTTAAATCTGTAAACTGATTGTGCATTGTGTTACTATTACGACTAAGTGGCATACAAGTAGACATCTAATCAGTGCATACAATCACAATCTAACAGAGTGCGGGAATTTCAACCCATTCTGTTCTCCAATAACTCTGGCTATGTACAGTAGATTGCTAAAATACAGTATTAAAAGCCTAGTCCAGGATGATTGATGATTAATTTATCAATTTATTACACCTTTCTATCAGTTTTACCAATATAATGTCTATGTTTTATGATGTACAATGAGTGTACTAGGGTCATATTCTTTATATGTGCAAACAAACTTGACCAATAAAGCTGATTCTAATTCTGGAGCAGGAAGAATAATTGTGTTCTGAATTAAGTATTAATCAAGATAAACATTGCCTCAAAATGCTATCTAGTGCTTAAAAAAAGTCATTTTTAGGCTTGTTTACCCTGTAATAGCAAATGGCAACTGGACTTCTTCACTTCTATCAGACAGGGTGATGGAGCAATAAAATATAAGCCTCTATGGGTCATAAGTCTGCCAAAAAGTTACTTGCGGTGCTAGCAGAGTTGTTTCCTTTGTTTTGAGGTTTTTATTCAACTGAAATGTCTTCATGAATTCTCCCAAGTCCAGTTGCTGTATGGAGTCAGTACAGCCCCTTTCAGCTCAGAGCCGAACAAGCTTGGTAGAATCACCCTTCACATATTTCAAAGCATGAAGAAATCTGGCAAGATAATCTGTAGAACCATCAGAAAACCATGCCTATGCCAAGAACTGGCTAGTTTCTCATGTCCAGCTTCAGTCAAGTTTATGTCATTCTATTATGATTTTTATCATTTTCTGGTTATATGTCTATGATTTGCTGCTGAGGTTTATAAAAAAAATCCAGTAGAAATTAAACCTTATAATGATATTCACTTTCTCTTTTGAAAGAGAAAAATAATTCTGCAGTTAATCTTCAACCCAAAGTGTTTCTTCCTATCCACACTGTTGCTGTAGTTACAAACCTAACAAAGAACCAAGATACTTAGAGACTCTGTGGTAGTTTCAAATGAAAGCCATTCTTGACTCATAACATTTAAACCCTGTGACTCTGTTAAACAGGTTTAGTTCCATTACTTCTGTCCACAATAACCCTCTTAAAACAACATGCTATCACCCATCCAAATCTGGTCCCATGTGTCTGAATCAGGCTGTCACCTTTTATTAACTTCTTCACAGGAAGCACAATACAGCGTGTAGCGAGGGCTATTGTTAAGACTTTGTTGCCCAAAGCTTTGGTTTACCTGTCACATGACATCATTCCTAAGTCCTGTTAAATACTATAGTTAAATACCTGTAAGCTGTCTGGAAATCCCTGCGATGATGCTGAAGTTATCTGCAGCACAAAGTGTTAAAAGCCTTTAAAACCCACCTCTCTACAAACTGCTTAGTCAGCAGCCTGGCTAATCCTGAATGGACAGAGCAAGCTGCTGATTTGTATTTCTTGTTCGGTTTGGTAACAATAGTCTTTCTTAAAACAATCTGCAGGAGGCAGATGCCAATACTCCTAATCTCCTTGTTATAGTGAATCTAAGACACACACGACAGACTGCTTTCTTTAGAAACAGTTTAAAGCCACACCACTATCATTTCTTGTCATTCAGATTCATCTTTAATTATGGATGGTGAGGTAAAAGGAAGCAAAAAAAATGCACCTTCAAATTGCTCATTGGGTTCAATTCTCTGCAGCAAGCAGCAGTGAATTATGGCACAGATCATGTATATCGACACCCTTACTTTGGGTAAATCCATCTTAACCAGGACTGTATGACCTTTAGCTCCTAGAGTAAGATCACTTTCACAGGACTATAATGTCACTGAGCTGAATTTCCAGAGAAAGGTTACTCTTGTGTCATTGAGAAGCTAAGCTGCCTGGTGGGATTGCTGGCTGGAGCCGGGCCTGTGAAATGGCAGGGCTTAAATGTAAGCTGATGCCCAACAGATGGACAGCAAAGCCCTAATCCACGCAAAGAAGCTGGTTGGAGCAACAAGGTGCAGAATTCCAACAGTAGCCAGCTGTTGTCCTCACCAAAACTTTAGAGTAAAACCTGTTGACATGTCCCAGCTGAACTTCAACTACTCAAAGGGTCATTTTTAAGGCGCTTCCTTCCTGAACGTCACCTCCTAAAGGGGTCATTAACTGATTCAGTACAGGTGCTGTCCTAACTGATAAAACGAGAACTAGCTTTCTAGAAAGATCTTTTTTGGTTAAAAAGGGCGCCAAGTCATTACCCTCAATTTGTCCACATGCAAGCCTGATCCAAGGTTTAGTGTTTGTCTACACACATTGATGTGAATTAAACAAATTACATGATTCTTCTGTTTTATGGTTTAAATGCTAATTATTTTATTTATATATTTATACATTTATTTATTTATTTGCTCAAGAACGTATCAAGAAATTTTGACTTAGTCAGCCCAATTTGGCACTGACTTTTGCACTGATGGCAAAAAGGTTTATGTGCATCCACAAACAAATAAGTAGGATCTGTTTACCATGTCTTTCAGTACTTGTTATACTTTTCTGTACTTTAACCAATAACAACCAACAAAATGATTGTAATAACTGAAAAAAGGAACTGAAATTTAACCATGAATGAATTTTTCAGACAGACCAAAGAAGTTTACATATAATTATCGATAGACTTAGAGAACAACCAAAAAAAACAACAACTAATAAATAACCAAAGTTAATTTGAACACAGGTCCTGCCTCTGATAGGGCAAACAGCCTCTTATTGTTTAGGAATTTGGGAGGCACTAAAGTTAACCAATCAGATTGCAAGGTGGGTTCATGCCACTTCTGCACAAGCTGACCACTAGATAATGTTAAATATTCCTATGTGGGAATAGCAGCAGCTTTTGAACAACAGAAATGGTGTTCATAGCTCTTATTTCAATTCGATTATACATTTTTATTTATTTATTTTTATTTTATTTTCCTTTTTTCTGGGTTGTACTCAGACTGAATTAGTTTGTTACATACACCAATTGAATTTGTAACTACTTTTATTATCATTATTGAACTATTTCTTTAAAAATAAAATGAATTTGAGCATGTAGTCAGCCCCTCCCCCTTCTTAAAGAAAAAAAAAATGTTATTTTTCCATTATTCAAGGGTCCTTGAGCCTTGAAATATTGAATCCCTTAAGCTTTCAGTGCTGCTGACCCTTCAATCTGACCTTATTGAATGATGTGGGTGGTAGAGGAAAAAAATCAATTATGTGTGTTATCGTTGTTGTTATGGTCACAGGTCAAATGACACTATTGTATTCACTATGTGTGATTCTATAACTATTTTCACTCCCTTATATATTAATTACACAAATTTGGCAGACATGATTTTTTTTTTTTTTCAAATTAATTGATCAATCCATGTATGCAGTTTCTTTCTTTGCTGATTCTGAATATGAAAACTCTGAAAGTCATTTTTCTCTCTCCTTAGTTCAATCAGCGCTTTGGGGCCTTATCTTCCCCTGAAATGGTTGATGGCTGAGAGACAAAGACTGCATCTATATGTGACAGTCCATCATTATTGAGCTCATAATCTCTGCAGCTCTGTTGCCATCCGGGTGTGTTCTTCAAATCCACATTAATTGGCGCTTCTTGGGAGTTTTGTTTTTCAAAGAAAAAAACAGCCTAAAGAACGGCCGACCTTTCAAAGAAAATCTGCAGTTTTTGGAAGGACTCTGATCAAAACTCACTAATGAGAACCAAAAACATAACAGTGTCTGCCAATACTTTGTGAATTGAAACTAAACAAAACCTCTTATGATTTCCTGATCAAAGCAAGATTAGATTGACATTGAAGTTCTTACAAAGTTAATATAGTTGGTGATTTGACAATTTCTATTTTGTGATTTAACTCTGTTATATACTTTTATCACAATTTGATTGCCTTTTGTAAATCAAACATGACATTGGTTTTCATTTTCCCTGTGCTTTAAAGACTAATACTTTATTTAATAGAGGTTTAGTCAAACAAGCATCTCATTAAATCACCTTCATAAAGTGTGGACAGCAAGAAAAAATATTAGTATAACTGATGTTGGCACTATACACAGGTTTACACATTAACTTTTCATTTCATTGAGGATGTAAAAGCAGTAAAGTGTATGGCCAGTCATAAATATCTCTGTACCAATATGATCTTACCATACATTACTGATGTTACTGTTGTAAATATCTGCATGGTGAATCAGCTCTTTTCTGTTCATTTTTGAAATTTTAGGAGCCAATTCAAACATAGACTTACAAGTAACAATTTAGCTTCTGTACAGACAGATTTGAGAAAGTAATTGAACATCAATGTTTTTTGATTGAAATATACTCCTT
The DNA here is from genome assembly GCA_030710495.1 of Labroides dimidiatus. NCBI lineage: Eukaryota > Metazoa > Chordata > Actinopteri > Labriformes > Labridae > Labroides > Labroides dimidiatus. The sequence goes on from CM061147.1 coordinate 21,745,290, forward strand.
GCAGTTTTTTTATTTTATCTTTTGATGAAACTTAGACTGAGGAAACAGCAGCTTAAAGCTTTGTGAAGTTATGTTTAATAACACGTGTTTCCACAACTAAATGCTAGTGCCAAAATGTTAACATGCAAAGAACAGTATTGGCTGGAAAAAAAAATGCAATTCCTAAAGTGACCACTTGAATCCAAAGCCAAGGAATCACTGTTTATCCCTTTAAACATAAAGTTAGTTTATTAGTCTGGATTTAAAAACAAACAAACAAAGGAAACTCAAACCAATAAAACTGTTGGTATCTGAAAAACATAGAGCACTTTGATTTCTCAGCAGGCGCACTCAAAACAGTCATAAAGTTGAGAGGGAAAGATGGACGCTTCTCACCCTCAATGGTCACTATTTTGGCTGCATAGCGGAAGGGGGAACGGATCAAACAATGGATGACTGTTGCAATCTATAAATAACAGAAGAACACCTGTGAACTTTTGAGAAATGTGATTATTATTATTATTATTATTATTATTATTATTATTATTATTATTATTATTATTGTGGTTGTTGTTGTTGTTGTGAACGTGTGTATGTTGGTCGTTCATCATCTCTTGTATTGAGCCTCACATGGACATTAATGGAATTGCATTTTCAGCCTTTCCCCTCTTGCTCTCTTTCTCACAGGAAGTTGCTACTTGCTTTATGTTCTGAGGATTTATATAACTAGAAGCATGCTTGGCTTACATGTAGGGGGTGGAGTAGTCATTCACCAAGATGCTTCTAGCCCACTTCAGCTCCACCTCTATGCTTCTTTATAGGTTGACCAGACGCAATCGCTCAAACCATGTCCTTGTTCACACAGTTTATGATCCTTAGCGAGTAAACTGTCTGACATAGCTTGGCAGCCTGTGAGAGCTGCTGATTGGCACTACAGCTGATTGGATGTTATTGGCTTTGAAGGGTGTTTTTAAATTGTAAGGCAACACAACAGACACACACACATACATGCCTACACAAATTCAAGGCTGCGAGGTACTGTAAAAGGATGCTATCATATGCTTTTGAAACATATAGTCCAATCCAAACTTACTGTCTCGAACATTGCACTATTGACAAGATTAAAAAAAACAAAACAAAAAAAAAAATGTTTATTTGTTAAAGCAGCTGCAGTGCATTTAGAGTATCTGAAAACAGAAAGTAGGTAAACAAAACATCCAGATTGTTAAAGATCAAACTCCCCGAGAGGCAGCTGCTGCATTGGCTCTTCCCTTGTTCTCCCTCAAGCTTGGAGAAAATCCTCTAAAGGTGAGGGCAGCCACTCAGAACACTGAGGCGCATAAAGAGGTGCTGTTTGTGCCAAAGTTAAGGTGTAATTAAGTTGGCTTTGTTCTCCATTAGGAATTCTACACCCAGTATAAATCAAAAGTTGAGCCTTACTTTTTATGTTTCTGTGGCTCTGTCACAAAATGCTGCAGCCTCCTGCTGAGGCCTGAACCTCTGGGCGAGGACAACTTGCTTGCTGACAGAGCCGTCAAGACATGAGCCGATTATGTCCGGGGGGGGACACACGGTTACACATGGACTCCTTTCCGAACACCGCAGGATGTGCCAACCTCCAGTGCTCCGGAGCAACACTTGCTGATACGCTGGCCAAACAGAAAAACACTGCAGCCATGGCAAGAAATGTACGATCAAGGTCGCAGGGCTTTTACTTGTGATTTTTATGTTAGATACTGGTCTTGGATGAGTGTTTCAGTGTGTGGGATTGAACCTGGCTTGTTTTAGTTTGTTTAGTTTGCAAGAGAGAAAGGCCAGCACTAACAAGGCCCCATGAGGTGCTTTAAGACAGTCTGTTTCAAGCAACGGGCCAAAGAGATTTTTTTTTAATTCACTCAGCTGTTCTGCTCAAACTATTTTACTGAGAGTGCAGATCACAAACTTTGTTTCAGTGTCTGTTATTACAGGTCAATAAAAGGAGAGAAGGTCAGACTTGCATGGACAATTCAGTTTGTTCCCACAGGACACAGAAATTAGTTTGATGAATGATCCATCTTTTATTAAATATGTATTTTTATCATATACTACATTCTTTTACTCAAAAATAATGGGTTTTTTTGTTTAGTTTTGATTTAATTTTTGTAATTAATCGTTTACACGCTGTTTAAATGCCTTTTGGCCTACCGATGATCTCATTGCGGTCTGTGTTTTAAGAATATGGTTAGCCATCTGAAGGTCAATAAATGAAATAAGGTTAGATATGTAGTATAACAGCAGCTGTTACTGATGTTCCCTGGAGGCTAAGCCATTACCGTTATTGGATAAAGTTGGTGGCCTGGGTTAACTACAGGTTATTTGTTTTTGACACATGGTCTCCACTGTAGCCTGAATGGTAAAGTAGTGAAAGAACCAGGCTTGAAAAATCACTATTTATATCCCAAACTTTAAATGCACTTGTTATGATAAATTAAACCAATGCTAAAAGTTCCTCGAACGTCCACTTGAGGCTGGCCCCCAAAACCAGGAAACTCCCATGAAGTTTCATCATAAATAAAAAAAAAACTTTGCTCATACCTTATTTCTTTCTCAGTACATGCTGGGGGGAGAAACTGTTCTTTATAAAATCATCTTTTTGGCATTAAAAAGGTTGAAAGTTGCAGGAAAAATAGGCAAAATATTGGGAGTGACAAGTTGGCTGTTGGGTTGGCGTGCTTCAGAGTGTATTAGCCAGGAATCTTAAGTTGGGTTGCACCAATGTCCCTCTTCTCAGTCTATCCTGATTGCTTATTTTGTAAAGCAACTAAGTTGCCCATGCCAGTTTTTGCTGATGCCTGGTTTTAGACTGACAGAAAATTGGTTGAGTCATCATTGCTGGTCTTCATAATGTCTCTTTAAGTTTAAACATCCATGTTTTATACACTGTTCCCCATAAATTTGGAATAAAATGTTTTCTTCCGCTTCTCATGAAATCATTGTGACAATATGATTTATTCTTCTTATATAAAGTGTATGCCCTCTCAAAGTTTTATTAATCAATCCTTTCAAACATATCACAGTGAAAATCAAACCACAATTAACCTTTGCACACCACGGTCATTTCATGAGAAGAGGTAGAAATGATTTTATCACAACTTTATTGACAACAGTATTTATTTATACACATATGGATAAATGTTGGCGCTCCCTGTGGACTAAGTGGTACCTCTTATTGCTGTAAAGATTTGATTCTGGCTAAACCAGGGCTGATCTGACAGCATGCAGTTAACCAATTTGACTGACACCTATTGTATCCCTCACAATTAGTATCAGGCACAAATCATCATCTAGAAATGCTTAATCCATATGTGGATGATCTTGTTTCCTTTCATAGCTCATAAAGAGACATTGTTATAAATGTCAGTCTGTTTTGGAACTAGCTTAAAAATCCGCACAGGTGCTTCAATCGAGCCAAGCATGAGCATAAAAAAGTAACAGAGTGGCTACTGGGAAACAATAACTTTTGCAAATCGAAAATAACTGAATAAGGGTAATGTGTGTTTGAGCCTAATAAAGCAGATTTTGACATGAAAAAATAGATCTATTTGCGAATATCTGCTAACAAAGGAATCAGTTTGCACACACAAACTCTGAAGATTTTTTGTTTATTTGTTTATTTATTTATTGTGGTACTTGTGCTCTGCTTTGAATCTTAATTTCCCCAAACAAACTCCACGGCAATGTTAAAACTTTAATAGCAATAGCCCCAAATACTTATTCTTCAAAGCAGCTCTGACACACTTAAAAAAATGCAGTAAATATTTACACATGAAGTGTTGCCACATATAGTGTCAGAACTTTACGACACACAGTTGTCCTTTCGGAACTGTGTAATTAAATTTCTGTTAATCTGAAATAAAGACACCATCCTTTCTCTAGCATGATGCGGCCATAAGCAAGCAGAAACACTGACGCCACACCATTATCATTGCAATACATTCATGTTCTTTTTTCTTTGCAGCTTAGTTGAGGAAACAGCTTCCCCAGTCACTGCTTTGATTAAAAATTTTCTTATGTAATCACCCTTCTTCTCTTCAACTATATGAAACAATTTTTTGTTTATTGACACAATCGGAAATCCAATTTTCACTCAAACATGTTTGAGGCAGTTGCCAGCCTAGATTTAGTTTTTTACTTGAGTACCCTGAATATCATTACGTACAGGATTATTTGTTTTTTGCAGTGAAGACAAGACATTAAATGACTAAAATGTATAAACATTAAGCTGATGTACAAAAAAAAAAATCAAAACAGACGAAACAGATATTTTTGCTCATAATTAATTATTCATGTGTGATTAAGTCATGTTACATAAGATGTCCAATCATAATGCTGCAGCCCAATTCTGTGTGAGGTCTGGTAATGATTGAAAAATGGAAACATGCAATGAGTTGATTAAAAAAAAAAATACTTAAATCATAACATGGGAACCCCAAAAAATTCAAGGGTGAAGGATAATTTAACATTTTGTGAGGGTTGAGACTGAACATATTCCTCCATTTGTGAGTGAGTAAATACTTCTCTTGCATGAAGTGAGTGGACCTGGCAGTTGCCCTCGACTGTTTGTGCTTTGGGGGTGGGCTGTTTGTACTTTGGCAAGCTCTTGTGCTATCTTACAGAATAACCAATCCCTGTCTATACATTTAAAAGGAAGTAGCCCTTAAAACCCTGAATGCACCGCAAGCTACACTGGTTCCTCAATTAAAGGAGTCAACATGGAAACATGCCTTCATTTTATCATGAATAATTTAGCCTGTATCTTATTGGCTGATGGCAGTTGTGATGGGCACAGTGTGGAACAGCTCTGGGCCATATTGACTTTAATTGTGACTGGCATCTACAGGCTTTCCTCCCAGTGTGCTGAAGAAAATGTCCCCGATACTTAGCGGGCCCTGCAGCTCACAGTGAGGCCTTTAAGGGGAAATGAGCTGTAATTAGTTGATAGAGAGGTGACCTCGATGCAGAGAGCGCCACGCTAAAGCAGTGTGATCAGAAGCTGGAGAATGTTGATGCTGCCCTGTGTGGCAGTGGAATAATAGATGGAAGGAGAATGCGGTGCAAAGGGGAGCCCCGACAATGCTATACTAGAGTCCATTTGTGAGCAAAATGACACAAAGAAAAGCTCGTGGGCTGAAAAAGGCTTTGCATTCTTGGGGGAAAAAAGTCATGAGCGGCAAATTAAAAGACAAACTATAACCAGTAAAAACTTAAAGATTCATCACTGCAGATGACAGTGACAGTTTTAAAGGCGTAGTGTGTATTATTTAGCAGCATTTAGCAGAACAGACTTAGTAGAAATGTGATGTAAAACTCAGAGTTTTGGTTACATTAGTGAATTTTAAAAAATGCGTTTGTTTACTTTGTTTAATAATAAAAAGTACTGACAAGATTTCAAAGAAAGAAAAATTTGAATACAGCTTCTTGTGTAAGTCAAAACTTCTTAATCATCGGTATGTTTTTTTTTTAAATTCCTTTTTATATAAACAAAATAATCTATGACAGAGATTGGACTACCGTATCTTGCTTTATGAATTTACCCTGTCTTTGCTCATTGAGTGCCGTATCCTGTGCATCTGTAGCGTCTTGTGACCTACGAGCTGTTATCTATCTCTATCACACTGCTGCCAATGTATGGATAACTCTTTTCAACTATCTTCAATAACCGCCACACCAACAATTAGCATCCAAAGGCCGTCCTCTCACCTCTAAATGTACCACCTCACATCTTACTGCTGTCATGTTTCCACCACAGAGAAGATGAAAACAGGTTTTAAGCAGCTTCCCACATCATTGTGTAATTTGTCTATTTTTATCTAACCACATAGTTCTTTATTTATTTATTTTTTCTTTATTTATTTATTTGTTAACTTATTCTGTAGGGCATATGTGAAGGTGAATCTAAATCTGATACAGAAAGGATAGCATACCTTTACCAAGGGGACGTAGGATGAGATCCAAGACAGTTTCTTCTCGAAACAATGTATGAAAACACAAAAGACTATTTCCCCCTGCACTGGTTTTGATTTATGGATCCCAGATGTACAGACGTGTGTATAAAACTGCCTCAGCAAAGTCACTTCAGTTTACACATTTAGGATTTATCTCCTTCAATGGCCGGGGCTCAGACAGAAACACTGTCTCAGAAGTGCTTTATCAAAAACCAGGGATGCATTATGAGAACTGCTCATGAGCCAGCCAAAGCTCTGAGGCAGATTGTGTTTCTGCCCGCAACACAACAAAATCAGTTTTTGCCTCCTCTTCGCTACAGTGTGACATATCACAAGGTGGGTGTCACGGCTTTAAACAATTACAGACAGGTTGGCAGTGTGTTATTCAGGTGCTGTTCAACTTCCAATGAGACTGCAATGTTTGCTTTACTGTGTGCCAACTTAAGCTTACATCCGCTGACCTTCTGCACAACAATATGATAGTCAACCTCAGAACTTTTTATTTGAAATTCACAAAGAGCTGCTCCTGCAAACAGTGACTCAGGATGCCTACTCAAGCTCAAATGAATCACCTGATTGCACATGCAAATGAAATGGCGCCTGTTCAAGCATGCAAACTGATTGTAAATAAATTGTTTAGAGGCTTTGGCTGGATAGGTTATCGATTCCAATGGCTTACTCTTGATAAAATAAGCGGGCCACACTTGAAGTGAGAATAATTTACTGTATTTAGGTTATACAGGGATTTGTTTCACACTGGGAGCTGGTGTGTAAGCTTCCACAAGGCTTGAATCCATCAAAATAAAAGCAATTCTTGTGCACCTAAAGGCTTTATAGGGATGTTTGCGCAAACTGAGTCCACTGTGCTATAGATTTTCCCACAACCTATACCACAGCTAACCAATAAATCCTTCCCAATTTTAGATCCCAATATTTATATTTACATCCTTTTCCAATCACACTTCCACCAAAACATCATGTCAATAGATTTTTTTTTCCTCTGCAATCTACAGAAAATAGAGCAAACCTTATTGACCCCGACGTGGCTCAGAGATAGGGGAGCTTAATCCATGTCCTCTGAGAGATTGCCCAGAAAGATGAGGCCTTAATTAGCTAGATAAAACCCTACATAATGACGCTATTGATATAGAATCAGAAATTAGGTCTAAGCAGGACGGGGAGAAAAAAAACACAGTGTCGTATATTGGATGGCCAAGACGAAGTAACTGCAGTGAACGGGGCAAAAAGGAGGCTCTCCACTCTCTCTTCACTCCAGCAGGGGAGCATTGTCTCATCTCTCGCAGCAATCCACCTGCTCCATATTCTCTCATAAGAAGCTTAGAGAAAAATGCTGACCTTCAGATAATCAAAGATTATGTGGAGGAAAACAACAACAGTTTTTTGGAGTACTTAAGCAATAGTACTCATGGGAGGTTCGTGCAATTAAAGGCAAAATTACTTGTCTAAGCTGTCCTTGTATTCTCCCGTTCCCTATCTTTGGTTCCCTGCAGTATGAGACGAGGTCATAAAGATAGTAAAGAAAGAAAAGAGTCACATCTCACTCATGCTGCTAATCCTAGGGGGTACTAGAAGGAGCAGAATCTCCTTTTCAGAAAGACAATCTAGGTATTTCTCATGCTACACATGGATCAATGACAAGGTGACCCTGTATTGTAATACCAGATGGCTTTAGGGTTGGCAAAGACACCACAAATCCCTTGTCCACACTTGTGCACGCCTTAAAAAAGTCACAGAAAAAGGACGGGGAACTCTATTCTATATACTGAATTTATAAAATGGTGCATTCATATGTGGATTGTTAAAAAATACACATTAGATTCTCATTATCAAAGCCCATCCAACCTCAGTCTTCAGAGCGAGGCAGTGAGATCCGTTCTGCCACTTCTGCTTTAATTAATGAATAAGAATGTGTCTCTGTCTTTTTCCTTTGTTTCCCCCACAAAGAGCTATGTCTGTGCCCCAGCATGCTGACAGCCAGATGATATGCTTGCGGACAGACTTTTTAGACTTCTCTCTCTGTAGTCGCGTCATGTTAACCGTATTGTGATGTAGCTTGCATGACATCAACAGAGGAGCCGTAAGTCAGCAGTGCTGAAACACAGCTAACTGTGCTGGAAAATCTTCACAGATTTCACCCAACAAAGCTTTATGTGGACAGTCGGGATGAATAAACACATACTTATTTAAAGATTTAGGGAAGGGATGAAGTGAGAGGGAAAGCTGGTACCCAAAAAAGTGACACTGTCTCACCTGATCAACAATGAAAATCAACACTGCTGATGTTATGCTTTCTTTTTCTGCTCTGGAAACTGTATACGTAAATTGTTATACAGAGAACATATAAAAAAATGTTTTATCAATTCATTTATTTATTTATTCTTTTACCAAAAAACACCAGGAGGTCTCAGTTTCCTGGTTAACAGCTGTTCAGAAGATCTTATTTTTGCACTTCTGTTGCAGAGTTTCCTTTTTGCACTTTTTTAATAATAATGTTGATAAAATAATAATCATACAGAATTAGGCTCTATCTGTTTCCATTTATATCTTTCTATTGTCATGAATTCTGCTCTGACCTGTCGGGGACTACAGGTGAAAATTTGGGCATATTTAATGCACTGTTATGTTTATTAATTAATATGAATGGTCCCTTTAAATGATCAGTTATTCAATAAATATATAAATTAGGGATGCACCAATCCAACTTTTTTGGTCATGCCGATACCGATACCTGGGCTTTGGGTACCGACTGATACCAATTCCAATCCGATAACAGTGTTTAAATAATAACCTGCATGCCCTACTGTGGGTTAAGACTGGTAATGTTTTGGGTGAAAGGCAAATATGAGTACATATGCAATTACTGAAGTTGAATTTTACACAAATGTTTGTAAGCACATACTGTAAACAAAGTGACAAAATAGTACAAATAACCTTGTTTGATTTAATTATAATTTAACCTTAGTGTCAAGTTCTCTAAGTGATGAAAAATTTTTTACTAAAAAATATGAGGCACAGAGCTGGTTGCCTGGATTGGCACCATGGATCAGCCCTTTCATACCGATACCCAATCCAGTTTTGAGGGGCCCGATCTGGTCGATGCCAGGATCGGGATCGGTTCATCCCTTATATAAACAGACTCCGTTGTCACTGCTGAAGGATGCGGATGTGCCATAATGATGAGCCATAAATCATCAAGTGTGAGGAGCACTCGGAAACGGAAGTTGTGAACATTACAAGCACCTAAAAAAATGCCATCATGGGACACTGTCCCTAATTCATTCACTTGTCAATTATTAAGAATGTTTGTTGATAATGAAGTTGTTCCCGCCGTGTGCGGATCAAAAATTCCGACAACCACTCCTTGAATGCACCTTAATCTATGGCATCAAACAGTTATAAACAAAGTGCTATAGGGCTGTTCTGTACCCTGCACTGTGGCGTCATAAGCCTCGAGGACCAGCCATGGTTAATAGGAAAACACACATTTCTTACTTGCAGTTTGACTCATTAGTGTTGACATGGCAAGAGAAAGCAGAGGGAAATGCAAAAAAGCTGAATTATTTATTTGACATTTGCATATCTGCCACAGGTTCAGGACCAGGGTGAGGGAGGATTATTTCATAACGAGAGATTACTCCTGAGGTTTCTTTTTAAAGCAGAAAACCAGTATACACAGTGTATTACTCCACATAATAAGGCTGATTTTGATGCATACTGAGAACTAAAGCATAGCACACATTCTTATCTGCACCTGAAATTGACTCATTTTGACATTGCATTAACTTTCCCCACCTCTACACCTTTGAACTTGCAAAATCAGTTATGAGACGGAGAGGTTGAATAACCTGGACCATCCTTAGCACCCTGCAGACCTGATCTTTCTTCCCTCCAGATTCCCACAGGTTCCCAAACTACTTTGCACTTCTGTGGCAGCACGTCACTCGCTAGCGTCCAGCAAGGTCAAATGCCATTTCATTTTCTCGCCTTTGATCGCAGCCTGGCTCTTTCATCAGTCCCATCCTCCCCGCCCACCCACACACCACCATTTCACCACTTTAACTGCCCTCACTCATCCCCCTGCAGCTTTAGAGGATGCGACGGGCAGTAGCCGGAGTTAAAATATGTCTGTCCAGGGAAAATGCATAAGCAATCGATCAACTTCACCTTGCCAAACTCGTAAAGTCACAGCTATATGCTATTTGCTTTTAGACGAGTTGGGAAAAATAATCTGAGCCGACCACACTATGCATTAAGGAATGGCATCCGTAACTGTCATCGCCTCCTGCCTATACAGTGTGAGTGATACTTTCTGCTTTACTAAATAACAAAATTACTTTGACATGATAACAACCTCAATCTGACTCCATGCAGCAAAATCAACCCCACTCATATCTCGAAATCCAGCTTTGACAGGAAGGAAGAATTTTTTGCTATTTGCATCAGAATTCCAGGAAATAGCCACTTCCCAAAGAAGTATACAATGTCAAAACCACATTAAAGTGCAGATAGCTGAAAAAGCTGAAAAAAAAAAACAATCAACCAATAAAAACATCAATAAATGTTTTGAACTGGTTACTCTCTCTTAACCTCAAAACTTATTGTTGACTCTTTTTTTTTATTTTGTGCACATATTGCCACATTGTTGTCACATTATCTCCCTCTTTATGGATTATGAAACAATTCACTGACAACAGTATGGGATAAACGTTTCAACAAGTCAAGTAATCTTTCATGTAGTCAAGAGACAACAGACTGGGAATGAATTTAGTTGATTGTAATGCACTTTCATACAATTATTCAGCCATAATTTAGATGTTGATGCACCTTTTTTCAATAGTCTTTTAAAGTTTAAAATCAAATATGAATTCTATATCTGATAACTCTTGCTTTTAGCGATTTCTGGAACTAAATGTCATCAAACATACCTGTGCCATCGTCAAAGACTTATGAAATCAACCCTCACCTGTCCCTCACCTGTCCCTCAATTGTCTCTTGATGCCAGATGATAAGTGGTCAGTTTTCTGTCGGTTACATGCTGCATAAAAATGAGTAAACTCTGCTGCCAACTAAGAAAGTGTTCTCCATTAGGGGGCAGTATGGGGGAAATATGTCTGGACTTTTTACATGTCAGGATTGGGATCTGAATTTTATCAAGTGTTTTTTTTATTTTATTTATTTATTTAGTTATTTTTATGTGTGTTTGTTTTTCAGACTATTTTGACCTCCAAACAACATTTGTAGCCCAGAGTATTTTCCCTTCTCTGTAAAATTTCACCGCTTTAATCCAGTCTTGTGTCCTTTAAGTGTTTTTTGAGTTCTGGATGTTAATGAAGCACATTTTCACATCAAGATGAATACATTTTTTTTTAAACATGTCATCTGTAAGTGTTTCTGCAGAATGTACTGAGCTTTAGCTATATACAAGCAGCCTATGCACAGTCTATATGTAGTTCTGAGATGTTACAAGCTACACTTTGATATTGTTTGTGCACTTGACAGAAAAGGTAAATTTACAGATAATTTAGAAGATGATTTCTTTCAGTGCTATAATTAATACATCATAACATGAAGGCTGTATGATAAAGGACCTCAGGCCTGACTTTGGACAGGCCTGGTTTATTGGTTTAAAACAAAATAAAAACAACAAATTTTGGTGAGTTTCTCTTGTTGCTTTCATGGCATTATTATTAAGGCACTTGATTTTTTTGGCTTCTTGTTGGATCCATTCAGCAGTTCTGACACATTATTTTGGCAGCAAAAACTAGGAATGGCAATTTGTCATTGTTTTAAGAAAGCAAAAAACGATGGGTGGTTAATGCAGTGATTAAAATAATTAGAAGATGAAGCCATGATTCACTTTAAGTTTGCAGTGTTTATATTTTTTGAACATGTCTCAGACTAATCAGAAGCAAACAGCAGCAACCAAAATAGTCTGAATATGGTTTATACATAACAGAACTCATCAGGCAGTGAGCATCTCCCAGCTGACATCATTAATAAGATATAGATGGGATAAAAACAGAAGATGTAGTTGAATTCAGAAGTAGACCACGCTGGTTGAAGAATAATTATTTATGTGCATGTGCACATATTCAGTGGCAAAGCATATGTTCCAGTATTTCTACAAGACCTGATAAAGCTCTCCTTCATATCAAAGTGGGATTCTTTCAGCACTTTCACATCGAGTAAACCAACATCTCCTCATGCCACCCAGTCTGGTCGATAACCTGAAATCTGACCTCTTGTTTCCTCCCTGCACTTTCGCTCGCCTCCATCGACAGTATTAGCCATTCTTTGTTACAATGTTCTGCCATTCCTTTCCTCTCACACAGCGTTGACAGCGAGTGGGTGAAAGAGAAAACCCAGTATGAAGGAAGGAGGGAGGGAGGGAGAGGGGGGGGGGGGGGGAGAGAGAGAGAGAGAGAGAGAGAGAGAGAGAGAGAGAGAGAGAGAGAGAGCTTTTAGGGGAGTTAAACAGAAAGAGTGAGGGAGAGGAAGAGCAGCAAAGATGGAGAAAAGGGAGCTCTTAGGCAACTAAAAGGCTCTGCCCCCTTTGTACCTCAAAGTGTGGCCCCTGTTGTCTTGTATCACATGATGAATGGAGGCCGACCGTCAATGGGTAAAAAGAAATGAAAGTTATCTGACAGGAAAAGAGGAGGGGATAATGAGCTTGAGGCACATTTAAATATTTGAATTATCAAAGAACGCTTTAATCCAAGTATCACAGAGAGTAGCCTTTCTATACTGAGGCAGCACTTGAACAGGGGTGCTCATATTCTTAATGAATTCTAATGGGATTAATGCCTGTTAATGACACTTATTGAGTGGCATGAAATAGCAACAGCAACAAAACAAGTTCTGGGACACGTTCACAGCATAATCAAACAAAATGGCCCAATGTAAAGAGGATCTGCTTGTCGGTTGGCTAAAACATGAGTAGGTTCACCCTAGAAATACTACCCAAAAGAAATGCGAGATGATTAATTCATATGGAGGAGTCCTGTAGCAGGTGTGGTGTAAATGACAACTTCACTTCTAAGTAGGGCCTACTAAACAGAAGAGAGGGAGAGTACAGAGTGCTGGCGCTGCACCTGAACACTGGACTCAGTGAACCGTGGATTTCAACAGGGTATTTTAACAGCTATTACAACAGCGAGGTGGGACACAAACACAAATCTTGTTCCCACTTATGGACAATAAAATATGTTCCGTTCAAGAGCAGCAGTACAAGTGGGGGCCCCCATTGTCCCACACTGGGTTCCCAGCCATTAATGAATAGTACCGCTTGAATAGTTGCTTTCAGGAGAACAGATGCGAGATATTATAATTTTGCTGCACAATACTAATCATCACTAGCGGAAAACAATTTATTCAGACTCTAGATATAAATGCATGTGCTGTTATCAGACGAGACGGTAATATTTATTGTCTCCAGATGGGGCGGAGGGGGATGCATTGTGAATAACAACAATAATGGAATCTGCACCCCAAAAAATATCTCTCTGCATGTGGGAGCGTACATCATTCCAAAGACTGTACATTTTTTACAACATCAACCCTTTATCATACAACAAACTATACCTAGTAAATTCTGCACATACTTCAAAAGGAAAACACTTTTGGAAAACGTCACAAAAGTAAAAAAGAAGCGTTTTGTCCTACAGTAACACTTCAGAGCTGAAATTCTGAATTTCAAAGTATTTCAGTGGGTGCCTCCATAGATGTAAAGGAAAAATATATCATGACCATTTATGTGTTGTTGTACCATCATTAATTCAACCAATCAATCAGTTCTGACTTTTGAGCTGGGTGCTGATTTCCAACCAGAATAAATGGTGGACTTGGGGTCATTTTGATCATTTGGACCACAGAATAGTTTAGGTTGGGGTTAGGTGAACCCTGCAATTTTGCACGGAAGCGCAGCTGTTAGTGCTGTTGCTTCACAGCAAGAAGGTCGCCAGTTCAGATCCCGGTTCAGACACTGTGTGCCTTTCTGTGTGGTGTTTGCATGTTCTCTCTGTGCATGTGTGGGTTCTCTCCGGGTACTCCGGCTTCCTCCCACAGTCCAAAAACATGCTCACTAGGTCAATTGGAGATTCTAAAAATTGCCCGTAGGTGTGAGTGTGAGCGTGAATGGTTGTCTGTGTCTCTGTGTCAGCCCTGCGATTGACTGCCGACCAGTCCAGGGTGTGCCCCGCCTCTCGCCCTTAGCTAGCTGGGATAGGCTCCAGCCATCCGTGACCCTGAACAGGAGAAGCGGTATAGAAGATGAATGAATGAATGAAAGTGTATACGTGTCAACTCTCACTCCAGAGTCAATAATGTTAAATTGTTCAAAGCTCAAAACTCGCTGTCACTCAGCAGTGTTTTCTTGCTATTGAACATTCTTAACAGAATTTTTAAATTTTAAAGATACTCTGAATCTTTGAATCAGAATGTTTGCCACTGTTTGCTCACGTAGTCTCTCACAGAGCAGTACATTTCTGTCAGACACTCGGCCTCTCTGCATTACCCTTCTCATATCCAGACATGTCATTAACCTGTGTGCAAATTAACTATCTTAACTGGGAGGCATTCTTCCAGGTTTATTTTTCGCATTAGACAAAATTTGTTGGTGTTTTCTGTCCAATTTTGTTTGAAGGTGTTGCTAGCATCCAATCTGAAACGAGCCAACATTTTCATGAAACAGTATATACAGTACATTTTGTCTTAACATTTGATATGTTGTCTTTGAATATTTTCAAAATTCAATATAAGGTTTTAAAGTCTTCTTTTAACAATACTCCATAACTGACAATCAGCACAAGACAAGATAAAAAAAAAAAGTGACAAAGACCTCAGTACTAAAAAGGGGTCCCTCATTAAACAAGAGATAATCAATAAAAACATTATAGAAACAAAACCAAACTTTGGTTGAGAAAAAAATGGGTACAAATAAATGTTCTAGAGCATAAGTAAGGAAATGAAGTGAGGCTGACTAAAGAATCTCTATGCAGATGTTCCTGCCCAAGTCTGACGTCCCAAGCTGCCAGTCTGATGCCATCAACTGCTTAAGAAAATCTGTTTTACGACCCACCAGCAGCTTAGCGGGTGATGTAAGTGTCACTGATGCAATCGTCTAAAAGATAGGTGTCAAAGTTTAAGTTTGCCTGGCAACATGGACCCCATCATGTGCACTGATTAGTCCCTCGATGTGAATACAAATGCCCTCTGTAGGGTTGCTGTCGAGTCTGAGCAAGCACAATAACACCGCTCCAACCTTTAACCCTGACCTAGCTCACTGTTAAAGCCTTTTTTAATGATGCTTCTCAAACAGGTTCCAGATGTTGTTGAACCTGCTGCAGTCATTAGGAGTTCTCATGGAAATGGCTCAGTGTTGAAAGCATATTCATGGGAGGCGTCACAATGGTCAAGCACTATTAGAATAAAATCCATATGGTTTGGTACATTTGCATGCAGACTGAAAAGGGTCAAGGCTTGTGTGGGCTGCTACAGTCCTCTCAGCATACTTCAGCGGGGGATCCGTTTCTGCTGGCTGCTGCCATTCAAAAACATGTTAATCCAGCTTTTCTTTATGCACTCCCTTTTACACAAACAAACAAGGTGAAATCACCCTCTCTGGGTGCCTTTGCAAAACGGCTCTAAAGACGTTTTTCACAACACTCAGAGGCAGATAAGAATTAGCTGCACTATTACAAGCTTTTCTGATGCTTTAAAGGTGAATGGACCCTATAGGCTAATGTGGATGTGTGGCATTAAGATGTGGCTCAAACAAGGCTTTTCAGTGACATTACAGTAATGCATTTATTCAAAGAGTGATCAAGTTGCAATCACCAATGTTCCTTTAAGATACTCTTATTTACAAGAACAAAGATATTTACTATAGTAACACACTGTATTAGGTAAATTCAACCAGATAGGGACCCTGTTCTGTGCTTTACACTCTACTTGTGATCAAAACAAGGCAACCTATTTCAAATCTGGATTAACATATATAATAATTACAGTAATGTGTCCAGTGCTGAGAGATTAAGGCCAATGTGGTCACACTTCATCAAATTTCAAAATGAAATCCCTGAAAGCCACTATCTCTGTGAGGAAGGTACAGTGCAGATCAACAAATGGGTTACATGCACAAATATGTGTAAATGCTGAGGTTTTTTGATATCAGAACAAAAGACATTTAACAGAGCTCAATCAATCTATGCTTTTAGAGTTGATTGCAGTGACACCTGTAGCCAGAATACGTTGGATAAAGCCTCTGTTTCCCATAAGCACAATCACACACACTGATGTCTGTACTTGACTCTTGCCGAGGTGTGTTTGTTTAGGAAGCAAATGATCTTCTTTCTAACATTCCTTTTCTTTGTTCAAGATAATTTTTGCAGTTTTTTTTCTATAGTATTGTCATGGGGACTTTCAGACTACATGCTCTATACGTTTTCATGTTTTCCCAGGAAAATCCAACCCGACCAAGATTCTGAGAATTAGCATTTAGAAATTGACAATTAAAAAGTGAGACTGTTTCGAGATGACTTATAAAATCCTCCAAGGGCCTTATCGTCAGTGGGACTATCAGCAAGAAAACATATAACGGTTAAAAGAAGTGGACTTGAAACCGACAAATGAGACCACAAACTCTAGAAAATAAAGTAGAAAACTATGAGATGAAGTAATTTGTTTTTGGACTTTGAAATTGGTGGGTTTCTCTCCCTGCAGGACAGTGGAAGAATGCCCCTTTTAGGCTTCATTTTTTCGGTAGGTCTCCCACTTACTGATGGTGGATGCATCAGAGTAATAGACCACATAAGTGTTGCTCATTCAATGCAAGAAGTTTTGAAAGCATCACTGACATGGTGTGTTTTCAGTTGCACTGAGCAGGTTGTTCCAAAGGGAAACCAGAGAACTATGTGTCAGTGCAGCTAAAGATGACAGAAGCACCCGGTCTAAGACAAAACCTCCTCTGCTGCACTGCTGAATCTATGTTAAAAAAACAAAAACAGAACAGACCATGCTGATGACTTTCATACAGCACATGCAGCTGCTCGTCCTCCTTATCTTCTTCAAGAGACATCCACCAAGGACAACAGTGACTTGTGAACAAGACAACCCCCTCCCCCTTCCATCAGACCGCTACTGATACCACCGCAGGCCTTTTATAAACATGCCATGCAGCCTCAGGCGTCACTTTATCAAGACGGTGGCATCAAGTGGAATGGCAGGCCTGGTCTTATGAAAACAACATAATTGCCGTCCCGAGTGAAAACTCCTCACGATGTCATCGTGGCATCATGTAGGCACGATGGCCCACACAACTGGGGAGCTAATAAACACCTTGTCGATGCAGGAGGTGTCAGTTTTACACCCAGGGATGAATGTCTCTAAGAGACGCCGCAGCACGTCATAAGCCAGATTAGCCCCGCTCACTAACACTGTTGGCCATTTAGTGTGTTGTGAGAAGGCGGGTTGGTCATCATGACGTGCTGACATCACGGTCCGCACCTTCACCACCCACTCCGTCTCGACTGCTCCTCTGCCTCGCTCTGCTGACGAATTTGTGGTGGAGATGATCTCTTTCACAAATGACTCAAAAGCTGCGCGCACTCTTCCTCTGCTCTCATTATTCCCCACATGAGAGTCAATTACAAACATGCCAAAATGACAACATTTTTTTCCACAAAGAATGAGCAGAGTTATGATTTCCCTGTGACATGTGATACTCTGTATAACAGCATCCAGCATAGAGAGCTTAAGCTTATTGCAAACATTGATCAATGTCCTGTAATTCAATAGCAGCATGTCAACAGCAGCATAATGTTGGAGGAGAGAGAGGAAGGTCTTTGTTACATGTGTCCCAGAGCCTCTTGCAGGGTTAGAGAGGTGAATCCTATCGACAACTGGGAGATTGCCAAGGTCAGCGGCCGCACATTTGTTTAATGAAAGCAGCCTGGGCGTCTGGACAAAGCCGATCACACACTTGGGCAGCGTCTTAGCAGCCATGATTGAGTCAGCAGTAACCCTACAAATCATGGGTGAAAAACTGTTTTTTAAGCCTGTAAGTGTTGTTAAAAGAACCTATGGGATTACAGGAAAACACGAGGTCACTGTGAAGTCCCTGCTGAGTGCCAGAGAGAGATTTAAAGAGGATGAACTGGAGGTATTTCTGAAATAAAAACAGCACACACTATCTGAGAGGAAAGATGAACTCAGATAAAGCTATAATGCACCTTTCCTGCCACACCCTTGCCCGTGTGTCTGTGTGATATCTCAGAGTGTATCAGCCATCTATCATGCTGGATTGTGAGCCCAGATAAAGACGGAGAGGGCTGTGCTGAGGCTGCTCCTGTTTCTATCTGGCAGTCCGCTCCCTCCGGCTATTTATAACCAATAGAGCTACAGCACTTTATGAATGTCCGCAGGCTCAGCATCACACAGTCTTCTGATATTGTGCCGCACACTGTATTCGGTGTGTCATTAAAGGAGGCAGCGACAATAAGAAGAGGGGCCGCTGTCATAGCATCAATTCTCTGCATATGCTGCCTTGAATAACAAACAACAGAAGGCATGTGGCAGCAGCAACACACAACTTCCACTCTGCGTCCTGTGCAGTCTGAGCTATATATAGATCCCAGGACTGTTGTGTAGTTGAAAACCCCGCAAAAAAATTCCCCCAAAGTGCCTCCTGAGGATCGATAATAGAAAAAAACTCAGGAGTGCGCTGCAGCAGGAGCTTGCTCTGCCCATTTAACAGATAGCCATCTTTGCAGATGAATCAAATGGCATATGGGAAGGATCACGACTGCTTGACACTTGCCCACATAGAGAAATGTTATCTCAGCAATGGCAAGAGAAAGGCTAGATTAAGATAACATTTTGCAATTCACCCCCTCTCCCTCCATTCCCCCTTCCTTCTTTCCCCCCAACACACACTCACACACACACACACACACACACACACACACACACACACACACACACACACACACCTACACACATGCACGCCTCAATCTCTCTAACACACACATACACTCACATTCATGGGACAATTACATTTGATTAATGGCTTAAGCCTTCGTCCTCCCAGACAGACACACATAGGCAGGGAAATAACCAGAAAAGGAGATTACACCGTCGAAATGTGCGCGGATAACAATATCTATAAATTAATTTCCAATCTGAGTGGATTAGATGCGTTTTTACCTGCAGAGGACGCGCCTAACCACACTCAAGTCCCCCTCCGATCTGCCTCTATGTCCTGTCAACCGCTTGTGCCCTGTAATCACCGCAATATTCTAACCGATTTGACATCGAAATGAGATTCGAGGAGTTTAAGGAAAGCCTCTGGTGTGCGCTTATTTCGCCACTGGCGCACTAGAATCCACATATTTGAAAGATGTTTTCTTCAAAGTAGCCCAGAGAGACCCGAGGTTTAGCTGCATTCTGTAAATCCACCTCTAAAATCTTGGCCTGAGCCCGCATTTAACTGCAACGACACAAGAAGACAGAGAATATCCCCCTCTCCAAAAAGCTGCGTTCAGAGTCCTCATTTTTGCGCTTTTCCATCGGAAACTCACCTGCTGTATGCTTCACTGAATCCAAGCATCCTTTCGCATTTCTCCCTGACGGCAACTCCCAGCCACCAACACTCAAATTGAGACGCACTACCTCAAGTCCATCGCCTTGAAAGACAGCTCTCAGGAAAAAGAGAGAGAGAGAGAACGAAGAGAAATGTGGGAAGAAAAAGAACAACCCGCCGTTTGCTTGCAGATTCCCGATGAGTTTCTCCTCAAAGGCGGCACCGCGGCTTTAAAGATGACAGCTGTACTTAAAAAACAGGCAACCCACACACGCATACACGCACACACACGCACACCACGCCGAGACACAGTGCGATCCTCCCTGGGTTTAATGGGACTCCCTGTGTGCCTGAACTCGTCCGAGGATGAGTGTGGAGAATAAAGAAGGAATGCAAATGGCAGGTAGAGAAAGAGAGAGAGAACAACTCCCACGCACCGCTCCCGATGCGAGCGCGCACAGTTCTCTCTCCTTGATGCAGTCTCTCCACACAGCCTCACACTCACACAGCACAGCAGTGTGTGTATGTGTGTGTGACTGCTGGCTGTCGTCAGTGGCACAGGCAATCCGCCTGCTGGAGGAAGGGAGGGGAGGGACGGAGATGATCGGCGGAACGCACTCTGCCCGGTGTCCTACTCAAGTGTGAGTGTGTGGTAGAAGTAGCCTATGTGTGTGTGTGTAACTGCGTTGGTGTGGGGGTGTTTGATCACAGCACGCATGCAGTCTGTTCATTTGCTGCTTTATTTATTTAGACTGTGCTGCTGTTTTGTTAACCAGCCTTATCTGTTCGGATTGGTCCGTCCAGATTTCAGCCTCCCCTGTGCTCCAAACATTTACGCGCAAGGACAGAAGTGTACAGGACGCATTTTGAAACAACCTCTGAGGGCAGATAGAAAAGAAATAAGGTCGGATAACGCCCGCAACATGCAAATATACCGCCCTAAATTTGCTTGCAAATACACAATAAATCAGATTCTGGTTCTGAGTGGATCTAAGGTAGCAGTTCCGCTTTTTAGAGCCTGGTGGCACTGTGGGCTTCAGATAGTGCAACACAAACAGACACACAAGCAGACTCTTTGCAGGAGGCCCTGGAGTGTCTATGTTGTCTCATACACACGTATCTGATCCTTTGTCTGTCTCCTGTGATTTTTAAAGAGGAGATCTCAAGCACAATCAGCCAAAGATTGCAGAGGGATTTTTAAAAAGCAGCAGGAATAAATGTTTTATTGGAGCAAAGTCTTATCTTGTCTTATCTTCTGCTCTCATTTCAACCTCTTTAATGTCATGCCAAAGTGGGAGAGGATCAGATAGTTCTTGAATATATAATAGTGAGTGGAATTTGGCTTCACTGGGTCTCCTCATGCGTTCTGGGATCAATATGTGATGAATAAAGCCAGTTTTGTATGCTTTAAAGTCATTTTGGCGGTGACAGAATTCATTTGTAAAAGTTACGTCCTTGGTGTATTGATTGTAGCACAGCACAGAGAACTGGATGGATTACACAACCCTTTCTTGACAGTATTTTGGCCATGGAGTTTGTTGTATAGACGAAAGAAATAAGAGGGAGACCTAATGCTTTTGCAGTGAAATTTTGGAAACATGACGCAATAAGTAGGCTGACTTTGACAAAATCAACACACATTTGCAATCATTCTTATACAGAAGCAGCAACAGACAGTTGGTAGGGTAACACTGATAATAACTGTCAATGGTAAAGTATGCCTAGCAACAGGGACAAGAGATCTAAAGAAAGAGTTGGAGCTGTATCCTCTGATGCCAGTGGCTGTCTGAAACCCGCCCTCACTGCAATCATTTCCACAAAAAGAAACAAACTCTTACACTTGATTCCTGACATTCAAAATCCTCAATATCATTTCCATCATATATTACAGTTGCAACACAGCATAACTCTTCACACAGTTAAAACTGCAGAGGACTGAAATTGTGCAAAAAAAAAAAAAAAAAAAAAAAAAAAAAATACCAAGGCACATTTAGGTCAATTGTTTGAATGTTTAAAGACACTTCATAGAGAATAGATGCATAATTCCATTCTGGGAAATAAAGTCTGACGGTTGGTGTACTGCACTAGTTATGTGATACTGGTTTCAGATCAAGGGGCTACATCTGGTTTTAAAAAATGAAGCCTATGGATAAGTGCCAAAAGCCGCAGTTCATCGATATTCTGCTTGAGGCTGGCTGCAAAAAGACTGGAAACCACACGCACACCAAACAACAACAACAACAACAACAACAACAACAACAACAACAACAACAACAACAACAACAACAACAAAACACGGCTTGGGTTTGAATAGCTCATTTATCTATCAGAACACACTGTGGACTGTGTGACAGGTCTGACTGACAGGTCACGTGACCTGTGCTCCATTAGCTGTTAGTAAGGAGGCTCAAAGCCCACCTCTTGACTCAGCATTTCCAACATGGCCCCTGCTGAGGATTGGCTTCATTACTCTGTTCAAGAACAGATGGGGGATGTCACAGAGACTATGTCCATATATGATACAGTCTATGCTTCAACCGCAGTACTATACTGACATAATATGGGGCCCTAACCCAAGGGTTCCCAAACTTTTTAGTCCAGGATACCCAAAACTAGCCATGCCAGCGACCCCCTGCCATGTGAACATGCCAGTAGACCAATCTGAAAAAAGACAAAACATTTCACAGACCAAAAATAAGAGTCCTATGATTTTTAATTCAGCTGAGATGTAGAAAATTAGACTACCTATGTGCACATACTGCTGTGTCCTCAAAGCTACCACCATGTCATCCTGGTGTAGTCACCTCATTCAAGTAATTCAAATAATGTGGAAAACAGAGCAAACATTTTCTGATGCCTAGTTTTATGTTAAATTGAACTCTTATTTTGTTTATATTTTTACAATAGTGGATGAAACATTTAATTGTAAATTTGATTTTGGAAGCCATTCCAGCCCCCATCAGTGTTTCCTGAACTCCACTTTGGGAACCAGACTCTAGGCAAATGGCTGTTGACATCACTGGCAAAAACTGTGCTACACTGCTTCATGAACAAATAAAGCAAAACAAAAGATTTTGATCTAGATTTTGATACATACAAAATGCAAAACACGTAAATAAAATGTGAAAGCAAGTACACAAAATACTTGCTTTCATATACTTGCTTTTGGGCCTTTTTGGGGCTTTTTGAGTCAGTCTGTACCAAAGTTTAGTAGTCGGCTGTATTTAGCACTTCTCACAGTCTGGAGCTCTGAGACATATCCATAACTTGTAATGTTAATGAATTGGATGAGAGGTGAAACATCCCAACCCAAACTATACCCAGTCCAGCTGCCTTGTGTTTGAGTCTTAAGAATTTAGCGAATCCTTGTCCTGCCAGTGCTCATCTACCAAGCAGAGCAAATGTTACCTTATGCTTCATTTTACTGATTGCACTTTCAAGTTTGAACAGATCACTGCAGTGAGTGTAGCCTTTAGCCTATGCTCTATCACTACCCCATTTAGCTTCCATCTGCTCTGACGTCCTTATTCTGTCTGACAGTTCAGCTCCAGTGTCCACCATCACTACTAAATGAACCAGGGAGATAGTTTTCAGCAGAGACACAAATCCCTCTTCTCGGTACCAAACTTCATCAGGCGGTGTGGTGTTGTCATAGAGACCTCAACGTGCCGTAAATCAGTCTGTTCCTACCCGACCCGATCAGGAAGCTAAAAAATACCATTTAGAAATAGCATATATTGACACTGACAATCTTATTTTAAGTAAATTTTGTGGATTACGATCAGGCATATATGTAGAAGTAAGACTTTTTCAAGATCACTTATAAAGTCCTCACAGTCCCTTTAAGTCTGACTCAAATTTTTAGGTCTACTTTAGCCTGATTTGACCACTGATGACTCAGTACATTTAAGGAACAGATTCATCTTCTGATGAACTTATTTTCTTGTTTGTCATGTTTAATTTTGTATAACAGCCTAGTAGTTTATTGAAGTGGCACGTGTTGACCTACATACATATCAGTTTAGTTATTTTATTCTCTTATATTAAAAGTGACCGTGCACAGTGTTACCAGAGTTAACTATTATCTCATTTAAATGAAATAAAATACATCTGTCCAAGATCTAACCACAAAAGTTAGTGAGATTCTAAAGTTACTTGCACTTTTAGCTGCTAGTTACCATTAGCCGTTGTTGTAACTCAACCACAGGGTTTGAGATGTTTGTTTAGTTAAAGTAGAGGGTGGGTTTCAGGTATTACTGAGTTGATGCAACACCTGCTGTGATTCCACCGCAGCAGAAACAATGAGAAAGCCTCCACATTAAGAGGGTCCGCATTTTTGCACAATACTCAGCACTGTCACTTCATTGATAATTTAAATCTCCAGTCAGAATATAATATTCATACAGGACATGTTTTCTGAGCATCCAAGAGGTCCCACACAATCAGTTCAGGTCCATACTGTGAGAAGTTTAGAGTCAAACATTTGCCCTTTTTATGAAACCTCATGTAATGGGGTCTCAACAGGAACCAAATTCTTCTTTGGTGACTCAGACTTAGTCAGATTTGAACAACGGGGACTTTACTTGGGGTTTTTCTCCAGTGGTCCAGCAGTCCTTGTCTTTAGATTTTAACCACGACAACTAGAGTGTGCAGCGAGCTAAAAACAAAGAGTGTTAATATTTAAAGTGTGACCACTGCTGCTGTCATGCAGCCATTCAATTATTGCTGTGTTTTGTAATCACTGACGTCCAAAAGAGTTGCTGTCATTCTCCCGGGATAGCTTACCTTGAATCACTTGATGTTTTGTGATCTATATGTATACGACAAAAAATATATAAATATATATAAATCCTTTATGAATAAAACCTTGTAATAAGAAGTGTTCTGGATCCATTGGCAGCTTTGAAACATCCACGTATTATAGAAGTACGGTCTGAAAGTTATGTGACTCAAGTGTTTCCAATCTAACATCAAACCTCCTCTTTGCGTGCTTATTTCTGTCAAGTTTTCACTCAAAGCCTGGAGCAGAAGAAGAAGAAAAAAGGAACACTAAAGTATTTGTCCATCAGTGTTGAAATGTGTCTCAGTCCCCCTTGCATCCTGAAGCTTTTTTGCACAGACCCTCGGAGCATCTTAAGCCAGTCAGGCGTCTCAGCTACATGTGAATGTCATCAGCATCAGTTCACGCATGGCCAAGGCACCCTGGCTATGAGTACAGAGTATTTTCCCTGTGTTTTAGAGCTCTTTCCCAGTGCCTGGCTGTGAAACCGTTCCTTAAGGGGGGGACACAGGCTTCTTTCTTTCCAGTTCAGTGCACAAGACCTGACTAGATACAAAGTTTGCTGCAGAAGTAACTCACGGCTACTTCAGTGTAAAAGTCGGCACAAGTTGTACTTCCCAATGGATATAACATGAAGTCAGAGGCCAAGAAGAGCTGATGTGCTGTGAGGTATGCAATGATTTTAATGAGAAGAATTCCAGCTTGTAAAAAAGGGTGCAATTTCAGAAACACAGACACAAATTGAAAAAAATCCACTCAGGAAATACAGCACAACAAAAAATGTGCTTTGAAAAGGCAAAACAAGTTGCAAATGCTATGTAAGGATGGAGAGTCTGCTCTCAGGGCCTGGATTTTCAAATGTTCTGGTATTTGTTTATAGTAGCTACATAACTTCCCTTATAAGCGGCTTTAGTGTATAGTATACAAAAAAGAAGATAAAATGTGATGAGCAAAAGCAGGAGGAACACAAATCACATCACGTGACATCCTGACCTCCTGGCATTTTTTCTGATCTTTGGGTATTTGTAATGTGCTTGCCCCCTGGTCCACTGTGCATTCAAGAGCAACTAAATGCATTCCAAATGATGATGCAACATTTGTCATTTGAGATTATGTGATTCCTACATCTGATGTTCCTTAATGCTTTAAAACCAAAGTAACAACCATTAACTGCATTTTACCAACACAAATATGTCTAGTAGCTGCATAAAACCCAGAACAAATGAGATCAAATAGAGAAAATTAGCTTTGGCAGAATGTGCTCCATGGGAGGGAGAAGAGAGGCTAAGTTCATGGTCTTTATTCCCGCCTGCCTCCTCTCCATCCTCTCCCTGCCCTGCTAAGAGCTGCAAACAACAACAGAGGTAACAATGGATACCGAGTGACGCCATGGGCTTTGAAAGCATCCCATCAATAATTAATTTGTTCTGCTGTGTTTCTGCACACCGGCACGCATGCTTGTCCTTAATCTTTTGTTATACCGGGTGTGAGGTGTGTCGGTCACATGGCCACTCTCGCCTCTGGAAGATAAATGGCTCTGTGATGAGATGATAAAATAACCACTCGCCTGTCATGATAGAATCATTTCAACCTATTGTTCTGCAGGTAGGTGGGTTTGCATACCAACTTGCAGGGCTGCCATTCATTCTGCAGTTTACCTGTATTGATAAGCTCCAGGTTTTAAAAAGCATCAGCCCTATTTAGATTCTTGTACTCTCTGTGGCATTCTGTTAATAGAGTTGCCATTCTTCAGCAGAGAAACAGACATGTTTTTAACCTGAATCTCGAAATGTGTCTGCGACTGAGAGGAGCTTCCACTTCACCTTAATTCATTTTCTCTCGGCCAAATTAAATTCTGGGGTTTGGAATGAGATTCTCCCCTCAGTATGGAAATTCAGGAGCAAATTCTTAATAGTGTTTTACGTGGAATGAAAGCAGGATTCACCTCTGATACTCTCTGTGCCGTCCCATCTTTTGTCCCTTTTGAATAAGACGTGACAGAGTAGGTTTTCAATATAGTTGGAAGCTACCACATTTATTCCAGATTGCATTAGACTCTAAAAAAGTTCATGAAATCATGCATTATTGAAAAGAAATATTGTAATGGTTTGATAAATTGCATAAAAAGGTTCAATAAAAAGAGACCTTGAGTTGAGGAAAATATTGCACACAGTTTGTGTTCAAAATGCAGCTTACACTGAGGCTTTAACACGTGGCTGCACTTCAACACTTTATAGCACAATAGTTTATGTGCCTATCTGCATTATAAGAGGATGAGAGAAGAGACACTAAAGGTGAGCTGACTCATATGTAGTGATGGTAAAGACACAAAAGACTTCTTGACTTCATTTATTTTGTCTTCTTGTAGCAGTTTGTTTCATGGTGAATTTTTTGCTCAGCATCAGATAACCACAAAATCTGTTCGATTGACCCCTCTTAAAAAAAAGGTTTTTTTTGTTTGTTTGTTTGGTTTTTGCTTGCAACTTTTTAAACAAAAAATAGAGTGATTTTTGTTTCATATTAAACATTGCCTTTTCAGTAGCATTTAAAAATGACTCTTCTCTTGAATGAGCAAAAGTTAAACCCAACCAAACCCAACCAAAAATTTGAGGGAATTTTTACTGACACCTGCCAATTCAACAAATTGTTTATTCTCCTCAAAGACAATGTAAAGTGAGCATATACAGTACCTATACGTACAGCAACAGACAGCTTGTTCTTCCACTGTGATTTCAGGACCACGGAGAGCTCCAGTCACTTTATTCAGTGCTAAACAGCACAGACCCCTTCAGAACATCTGTCATCATAAAGATGCATACATATTTTTGCATAGGAAGTGGCATTTAGCTACATTCATTCGGATGAGTTCACATTCTTTAAACTCCAAATTCAACCTGTTTGCTAAAACATAAAAATCTTGGGTTGTTCTGTCAGAAATGATACTGACAGGATCACGAATGCCGTGACCATGCTAACAGGAAACTTCAGCCAATCGTGTCCGTTATTGTCAGCTGACAGTCACTAGTTATCAAGGTCACACTTTACACTTGAACACCAACAACATCTGTGACTAAGACCTCTCAAATTTTCTGATGTTTATCCCACCTCAGTCATCCAAGTTTGAATGTAAATAAGTAATATAACAGCAGATGTACTAAATCCAGTGTTTACTTTGTTAGTTAATGAGAAAGCATACTTCATTCTACAGCTGTGACCAAACAGGACACTCAGGACTCAACATTTGGTAAAAAAAAAAAAAAAAAAAAAAAAAAAGCATTTATTTGGTGGTTAGGGGGCGTGACAGACAGCCTGTGCTTCCACTGTGACTTCAGGACCATGGAGAGCTCCAGTGACTTTGATTCAGAGTTAATACAACACAATAACAGACCAGTGCCAGACTGAGGCAGACACATCCACAGCCATGTTCTCTTTTTTATTTTATTTTATTTTATTTTTTGACACAACTTAGGAACAGAAAAGTTCCAATTATTTGCCATCTTGTTTGTGATGTTTTCAACACAAGGAAAGTCTTACCTCATTCAGCAACAACAGCAGCTCTGGCTGAAAGGAAATCCAGAGATGCTAATTCTCTGAGTGAGAGTGTTATCCCAAACTCGGCACTGATAGGTCATGTCAATATTATGATGATTTTTAGAGGTCAGTGAGGTTCAAAGAGCTGTGCATAGCAGATGGATGTCAAAGTTGCAATCAGGCTGCTGGCTCTGGAACAAACACTCAACCCAGGATTCTTATTTGAAGTTGACAACAGGCATTCAGTATGACCAACAGCAGCTGTTATAAACATGCAAAGCCATGACGCATGTTTCCTAAAATAAATAAATAAATAAATAAATAAATAAAAACTTGCATATTTAATTAGCTGTCCTACATTTTATGTCCCACATCTGTTGATGGGTTACATGAATTTCTAAGTTAAAACTGTTCACCAGCTGGCTGCAAAAACACAGCAGCAAGACCAATCTATCATTGTGAGCTCTGCCTTTCTGGCAGTGTATCCCTGAAAGCTGCTATCTTACACCACGCTGATCCTTCTGACCTTTAAACTGAATAAACTTTAACACCTCAAGCGTTTATTATATTTTCAACCACTCCTGGAATTACCTTTAGTTTGTTTGGCAAATATCCAACATGAACTCCTTTCAGTCCTCTACAATGCTGACTGTATGAGGTTTCCTGTTCAACACATTCTTTGCATATGTCAAACCCACTTCATGTTGTCAGTTTACCCAGACATGCTAATTAATCAGAAGATGGCTTGTAGAGTAATCCACATTCAGAGAGACATCACTTAGACAGCCTTTTTGAGTCGTTACTTCATGCACGTCTCAAAATAGCCACTTAACTGTCTTCTTGATAAATGAAAACACAGGTATTCCACTTAACATATTCAATTATTTTCTCATTCTTTTTTTCCAACTGAAAACCATCTCAAAAGTTAAAAGTTCTTTCTTTATTTGTTGGTTTGTTTTGTGTTGTACAAACAGATCATGTATTTGTGCTGAATGTAATATGTACATTGAGTGTAGCAGCACTTGTAAAATATGTAAGTATTAAAATATACATATTTAAAGAATCTGCATTATTCTTTCCAGATGGACTCATGCTTTTTTTTTCTGTCATTCACTCTCACACATCCATAATATAAACACAAACACACATATCGACTCACTTTTCATTCTCCCTCACCCTCATGGCCCCTCATTTGCCCTGACTTGCATTATTCTGCTGCTGCATAAAACACCTGGTGTTGTTGTTAGAATGGAAAGTAGAGTATTTGGTGAGGTTGGAGGGGAAAACTGGCCTCAATGGGCTTTGAATTGCCAAGATGCTGAATAAGCATTGTAATACGAGCTTCTGCGCTGAAGCTAAATGTGAAAGGAATTTGATTTGGCAACTTTGACATCTGGTTTTATCCTTTCAAATTGTAACCTATGCATTAAGAGATTCACAACCTTACTGTCATACTGCAAGACTATTGTGTAGGTGGTCTTTTCTCTTTGAAGTGAAAGCTTTTTTACTGGTGGGCTCTTTAGAGCTGTAATGTTGCAAGGTAATGTTAAAGGTGCTGAACTGACTTTATTGTGCCAGACATCAAGAGCATGAGAATCTGTTTGTGACAGTGGCTTGACACTAGAGGACTCTTTAAAGGTGTAGATAAAAGCACTAAAGTAATGATTATCAACTTCAGAGTTGTTTTTCAAGGTTATGACATCATTGTTTTTCAGACTTGCTTTTTTATCATTATTATTTTGTGGATCTTAATGAACATTCATTCATCTTCTATACCGCATATCCTATTCAGGGTCCAGAGTGGCTGGAGCCTATCCCAGCTGACTTAGGGCGAGAGGCAGGGTATACCCTGGACTGGCTGCCAGTCAATTACAGGGCTGACATATAGAAACAGACAACCTTTCACACACACATTCACACCTCCTAAAAAAAATGGAAGAGTTTTTGATCACAGAGTAAAACATTTTACTTCCTACAGAAAGTTGGAGGCACTGTACTTAAAGGTAAAAAGAATGTGCTCTCTAACTCTTTGAATAATTTTCATCATCAATTGGTATAGTAATCACATAATAAATCTGAAGACAACCTTAAAAAGAAAAAAAAAAAAAAAAACATACAATACAAAACAAAACAAAAAAATGTGGGTCAAGTTTGTTCAAATGTGCCCTTTGAATCATCAAAATCCAACATTTAACTTAAATTTCAGAACTTTGTCTCCTGATTTCCACATGTCAACGGACTTATGCACAAAAAAAAAATTCAGTCATATCGCTCAATTCAGCTGGAGGGGCAGCATTTTTTCTCACCTATGGGGCGCTATGGAACACATATCAGCATGGAAACACTGGTGTCACAACCTTTTGGCATGATTAAAACTGCAAAATTTATTGAGTTTTGGAGGATGAAGAGGGATGTTATTTAGGGTTAAAGACAGACTAGAAGAAGAAGAAGAAATAATAATAAACAATAGGGTTACAAGAGGGCCTTTGCTGACCCTTGCAGTCAAGCCTGGGCCATACGAATTGAAACTCAATAGGCAGTGGTGGTAGAATAATCGGCGTTGATTAGGTTAGGTATGAAAAAAGAATCACGAGCAATTCTCCTCAAGAGTTTTTTGGAAAAATCTATTTTCTGAAGGATAAGAGGAGGATTTTTTTTAAACCAACTGAAGCAAATTTTACTCGTCTTTTTTAGGCCGGTGGTCATATGAGCAACACTTTGACTTCAGTGGTTTAGATTTCCCACAAAACACTTGGCAGGCTGCTGCTCTGTTCTTTCGACTCAGCCTCAGTTCTGTGTAAGACAGACTGTGAAGAAAAATGATGCTCCCATGCCACTTGTACACACTGCTTTGGGCAGACTATCATTCCCATTAAACTAATAATGGTTAGCTTCTTATCTCACAATGTCTTGGCAAAGTCACTTCCACCCTTGAACAAAACACAATATCTTTGAATGCTGGGGCATAATCTATCACTGAGGCCCAAATGAGATGGCATAATCCGCTGCAATTTGCCTCCTTGTATTCTTTGTTATCACCAATTTCTGCAGCAATATTGAGTACACAAACTTCTCTTTTTGGTGGGATGACAATGATGCTGCCCTTCAACTTCAAAAGCAGGCAGAAGTTAATTATTTCACTCATTTCACTGGCAAACATGAATCAAAAACACTTCCATTCAGTCTGAGTCACTAGTGTTCATTTGTTTCTTGCATTATTCTCAAATTAAATCCAGGGAATTTATTTTCATTCAGTTGTTACACATTGTGGAAAGCTTTCTGAAGATTTTTGAATGTGTAAGGAAAAAATAGATCAGTAAAAGGAGATCAGTTTACAAAGCATGATATAGGAGATTAAGTTCCCCAATTGAAGCCCATCTCTGAACTTTTCCCTCTGGTATAATGACAGATTATCTGTTTTTGTGATTCCATGTCATCATACCGTGGAGTGACAGATGAAAAAAGATTAAAAGTGCCTCTAGTCCCGGAAAACTAATAGACTATGAACCAGATTTAAGAGGGTACAGTCCTCCCAGATAACCACTCTCCTCTACTCCAGACGGCCCAGATAAGGTGTTGAATCATTTTAGTTTTACAAACACGTCCTGTTGGTCCCATATTTGTTCCAACAGTGGTCTCACTTTGTTAGCGTTCAAAAATGAGATAGTAGTGGGTTTAACAGAGATTAGAAAGGGATATTTATACAGTTTTTACATTCAAGTTATTTAACCATGACATTCAACATACGGACAGATACTGCTGAAGAGTTATTTACACTAAGAAGAGCTAAAATCATTTGACTTTGAAGAAATCCTCCAGAAATTTTGTAAATTTTTGGAACAGAAAGCAGTATTTCATCTGCATGCAACAACATGTTTTTAATTACAGAGATAACTTTATTGCTTTTGCTGTTTGACATGAAATTTGACCAGTCAAATTACATTGATGATTAGTAAGAAAGCCAGGCAATAAATTGTTTTTAACATGTTAATAATAAGTATATTTTTAGTAAACTGTAAGTTTTAGCTCCTGTGAGGACTTTTAAGCTGGTTATGAAACTGAAATTGAGATACTGTCATCACATTTGTGCCACAGATGCATTGTCTACAAGATATATTATTTCTTTTTTGTATTATTTAACCATAAACTTCTGCTGCGACAAGCAATTAACTGCATGCTGCAATTTCAGTCTTTGTTAAGTTTTCCACAGCAAAATTAATCCTGAGTGACACTCTCAACTTTTGAATAACAGCAAGATGTTTTTTATTTTTATTTTTTTATCTGAAAACACACCTGTGCAGAAGTACAGGACAAAAACAGAAAGAATTGGGTGCGAGCTTGGTCTACTGGTTAAGTTGCATGCCGATAGCAGACGTCCTGGGTTCTGTTCTGGCCTAAGGCCCCTTTCCTATGTATCGTTCCCCCTATCTCTCTCAGTGTCCTGCTCTGCCTACTGTCCTGTTCTCACCAAATAAATGTATTATTATTATTATTATTATTATTATTATTATTATTATTATTATTATTGTGAAATTGTGATCAGAGGTATCAGTTTTTCCACAGGGGTCACCAAAGTCAACACAAAGTAGCTGTGGTGACCTCCAAGACATTTGGCTAGTTCACAGTTCTGGTGGCTGGCCCAGCTTGGCCTACTTTTGAGCCACTGTGTTCTGGTTAAGCACAGGGTCTCACCATCTTTCATGCCTTACATCCAGAGTCATTATGGGTAAATAAACAAAATTGTTCCAAAAAAAAAAAATAATAATAAGGCTCCCTGATCAAAAAACAGGTATTTTTATTGATATCTTGACAACAGTGATTTCATTTGCACTTTCCTAAACTTAGTTTTTCTTTTTTAACGTTTTAAGTTTCCGTGTTGCTTTTAAAACAAGAACTAACTGAATTTGCTTGGAAACACAATGTTTTGTTTACAAAATATTATGAGAAAAATAACCATAAAGTGAGTGAAACTGCCAAGAGTTTCTGGTTTAAAAACATCCAGAATTTTGTCAAAATAAAGACTTCATTGCTCAGTGGATGTCTGTGACACCCCAAATATAACACCAATTTTTAAATTTCTTTCACTTTGATTGATCACATTTGATATCCCAAAATGTCACAACAGAGGCAATGCGTGCCTGAATTATTTTTGAACAGTACATACTAACCTTCAAAAGAGCAGACCCCATAAGACAACCCCACTCTAAAGTCCTTCAAAGTAAAGCATCATTTTTATACTTGGGTCACTGCAGTACCTATACATACCATCCAGTCATAATCAGTGTTTTTACCATGTCCAAAGTTAAATTTGATGTGAATGAGGTTAATGAGAGCAAATGTTATCCGAGCGAACCCCCGAGAATGGCTTTAACCCAGTAAAACTATGCCAGCCAGGATAAAAGGACTTGTGCAAATAACCTAACATCAGAGTTTAACACTGAAATAAGATGAAAGGTATATATCTAAAGGACTCTGCCACCTCACAGAAAAAAATGAGTTCAAAGCGACTTTTCAAGTCCAGTATGAGGTGTCAGCCTTGACAGAGTGATTTAGAAGCTCTGGCACAATAGATCCAATTATATAAATGATGAGTTATAGTTAAAAGAGCATTTAAACTGTTACTCTGAGTGGCAGACATTGATGGAAGGGTGAGGGAATTGAGGAAAGGCATTATTCTTTGTGCTATCACCTTGAGAATCAGAGGGGTATGGTTTTGGAAAGACAGACTCCTGGAAACATTATTTTCCTGCCGACTACAGTGAATAACTCATCATGAGTATTTTTCAGAAGGTTTGGTCTCTTTATCCTGGCAGTGAGTGAAGCAGCTCAAGGACACACGTGAATGTGCATGCAGGTGAACACACGGTCTGTGGTCGCTCTGAAATTAATATATTATTAAAAAAAAAAGAAGAAGAAGAAGAAGGAGAAGTAAAATAGAGA
Source organism: Labroides dimidiatus (assembly GCA_030710495.1). Lineage (NCBI taxonomy): Eukaryota > Metazoa > Chordata > Actinopteri > Labriformes > Labridae > Labroides > Labroides dimidiatus. The sequence goes on from CM061147.1 coordinate 21,779,101, forward strand.
CTGAGTTATACAAAGTAGTTGGGGAAACTACATCAGCTTAACCACCTGTACCAGCTTTTAACATCCTGCTGGAGCTGAATATATTCTTTGTTGGTAGGGGACATAAAGCATGTTGAGAGCAGGTTTTAGGACCTGCTCATAAGTCAAAAAAGTGATAGGAAAAATGTAATGGAGCTATGGTGCACACCCTTTAACTACACACATTTTTTCACATTTTATTTTTCTACATATGACAGCACTGTTTTAAAATCTAATCTAATGTAAAACTATGAATGTAAATTTAGTAGTAAACAACAACAGAATCTGTTTTCTCTTCAGCAAAGAGCCATTTGGGTTTCTCATTTTGCCAAGAGACAAACGTGACAAATGTGTTTCCCTATAGACAAGCTATTATGAGCAGTGCTTTGGCCTCAGACCCCTGCAGATATTCTGCTCATGGCTTCTGAAACAAAGACTCCACTTTTATTTATTTTTTTCATCTGCGGGGCACCATCCATCGCCGAAACCACTCGCCTGTCATCTCACCCCACAGACAATGGCTCCCTGACACAAGAGCTCCTTGTAAAAGATGTTGCCACTCCTCCATCTCTGTGCAGTACGGGCACACAGATAAAAGTATGTGCAGAGACAAACACACGGTCACAACAAACACATGGCTGTGAATAGTCACACACAAGCACGCACACAAATCTAATCTTTTCCTGAATCAAATCTCATCCTTTTGTTTTGTAGACGTAAAGCAGGGTGAGGGAGTGCTTGCGGGAGAAGTGTGTGCTGGTAAAGTAATCACTATTTCACGCCATTTTGGGGTCGTGCCCTAATCCTCACCAACACCAAACCATTCTTAGGCATAGTGAGATTTCAATCACTTTATAGCCGCTACCATGGCTTTAGTAAATTGTTGACAGCCAAATCCAGGTCGATCCCTTGAGTGATTGCAGGCTGCAAAAGGTCTAATCTCATTTTCTCTTCTGCCCCAGACTGCCTGTAAATGACCAGACACTTCTTTTAGGTGTCCAGTGAATCTCCCTGTGTACTACACAGGGTTGCATCATCCAGGAAGTGTGTGTCATGAATTGGAAATAAGTTAACAGCCGCTAGAGAACTGAGGACTTTAATAGCAGTTATCTCCCAGAGAGTGTTTTCCAATGAGTGGATGTTGAAAAATAAGGTCACAATTAAATTGAACCCTTTATAGAAGTGGGATTTTCTCCATCCTTTGTTTATTGAGATTAGTTCAACATGTATATTTTGAACATATTTCAAAAGATTCTTCACGTGTTTGCTCAAATTATATTAATATCTCAATCACTATTGTCTTTTATAGCAATAACAAACAAACAAACAAACAACAAACAAACAACAACAACAAAAACCAAACAAACAAAAAAACAGATTGTATGGAGGGACTGCGTATCTGTATCCAAAGAAGAATAAAAACACTTTACATGTAAAGGTGAGTCAGTTATCACATTCACCACCATTCAAGAACCTCCTTAATTAAACCAGCACTTTGCAAAGTCCATTTATGTAACTCTTTGCAACAGTTTCTTCTTAAACTTCTTGATTTTGTCATCATGAGGGACAATAGCTGTTAAAAAAATGTGATTGCTAAGTATCCATCAAAGGATGTTTTGTGAAGTGATACTAATCATTACATTACACCAGTAGCTGGGGGAAATTTTCGGTTGTGGCGCTGCCTGCAATAAGTCCCTACCCTGAAACAGCAACCTCAGCAGCTAGAGGTATTGTTCTGCTGTTGTCGTCAGAGCTGCTCTGCCCAGGTGTTTCAGCCTATGCACTGCTTTTTTTCTTGTTCTGTGGAGAATATGTTGAACTGGTGCTTTACAATGTCTCTGGGCTTTCTTGCTGACATTACTCAGCCCAGAGTGTGATTTATTTATCTTTCTTTGCAAGAAAAATGCAATAAAATGACGTGAAGTCTTCCCAAACACAGCATTTCAACTACTGCTGAAGAAATGCTTTGATAAAATACCATAATATTAATCACACCCATGCTCAACAATTAATCAAAAATATGTTCTCTGACAAGTTTGCGCTGTAAAAAAATATATATTTGCAAACTGATTATAGTCTCATTTTAAACGGTCACACCTAATTTCACCTTTTTTTCCACCAAACTTTAACGGAGATTATATTTAGTCTTCACTAGGATGTTTCCTTCCGGTCCATTTCAAACTGCCTGTTGTAAAAGTGTCACGTCTCGGTGCTGATACATATAAGACTGCCCTGAAGGATGAACGCCACATGATGAAATCACTTTACACATCACAAAGGCTGCACATTAAGATGTAGATATTCTGTGCTCATGCATTTTGCTGATGTCACACACATTAAAGTGCTTATAGAAACCCCAAGCCCCGGGTTTTTTTTTTTTTCCCCTTTTTTATCAGCTGTTAACGCTATTCATGCATTTAATATTGTCACCAAAAGGCATGAGTCATGGAAAAATACAGGCAATGTATATGAGCTGCATTACTGCATAACAGGAATTTAAAACAGTCTATTTCTTATTAAAGAAATAAGTAAATGTTAACAAAAGTTCACCTTTTGATGGAAATTTCAATAGAATAATGTATACCTGATGATGCTGAGGAACTGTGTTACCTTCCTCTTTGGCCACATTCTTTCTTCTTATGGGCGTCATAGTTGTTTATTCATGCAGTATTCATAACTTAATCTGCACTTATGTACTTTGTGGTATACTCAAAAGACGTATGGATTTACTGATGCATAAATACATGTTTTTCAATGATACAATTGAAATGCACATTGTCCTCAGCATTCCAAATCAATGTGTCACCCCCTGCTCTTGAGTGCCGCCGCACAATATGACAAACTGTTCTCAACACCCTGCAATTGTTTTTCATCTGCTCGACATCAGAGCTCCACTGAGGCATCAGAATTCCATTACTTCTAAAACATCATTTGTTTTCTCGGCAGAATAGTTTCATGCTAAGCACATGACAGACAGCTCACTGTTTTTTAACCTCTCCCATGTAGCTGTTAAAATGTCATGAGCTTGCACAAAGCTAATGGCTTGCATCTGATGCCTCATTGGGAAAAAAAAGGTGGAGACTTGGACCACATTGGTCCCACTCTGTCATTTCATCTCAGTAGGCTGGCTCCATTAACTAAAAAGCACTGATGCATGTGATATTCACACTGCAGACCTTTGATTTAGCAACCATGTTTTTTTTCCTGCACCAACACCAGACTTGGTTTGAATCTGGTGTGTATAGTATGGATTTTTTGAGTCTATAAGGCAAAGCAAGGCCAATACAAACTGGCTCCTAATGGCCAAGAAATGATAATCAATCCTTTTTGACATATTTGTAAAATGTTATTTATACACACGAAAAGGGTACAAAAGACAAAGATTTGGTGCATACTTATGAATCTGTTAAGCTGTGGTCCAGCTGTGTCCCTGGTCCTGCAGGTTGCAGCCCTTCACATCAGATACAAAACACTTTTAATTTTGCCAGATGCCAGACCTGTGACAGGTCAATTTACACGGGAACTACCTAAAAACACCTGTTAACTTTCAAAATAAAACAAATTTTGCTTGAAGGTAACAAAAAACTAATTTAATTGCAGCCAGGCCAGGATTCATCAGGTTTGAAGTTTTACAGCCCAACATGAATGGAAAGAGGCTTGTCATTAGGATGAGAATCGCAGGAACTCCACACAGCTGGTGGGAGTTGATGGATGAAAGAGTAGTACACAGTCAACACATTCCTGGAGACGCATCTGGTACATTCTCGACATAAAGCTTGCCATATACAGCGGCAATGAATTTATACCATTTTGATTAACATGGTTGTGAACACCACACAAAAACATTGGTATTTCATTTATTTATTTAACTTTTATTTAACCAGGAAGATCCTTGACTTCTCTGTACCAAGCAGTGCCTTATATATAAAAGTGCACCAGTGACTGAGCCTTCAGGTGGCCAGAGAATACCATCCAACCCTAGAATATAACTAGCAGTGGTGTGTCAGTGGTTTACAATTTGTAATAAACCTTAGAGAAGCAAAATATGCAGTATCAAGCATTTGAAGACATTTAGCAGAAGCATTTATATACACAATATCTCCATAATCTAACACTGAAAGAAAGGTAGCAGCAACAAGTAGTTTCTTAACATTAAAAGAAAAACATAGCTTGTTTCGAAAGTAAAAACCCAGTTTTATCCTCAGCTTCTTCCCAAGTATCTCTATATGCTGCTTGAAAGTGAGGGAGTCATCAATCAAGACACCCAGGTATTTATACTCATGTACCACCTCTATTTCAATTCCCTCAAGAGTGGTCACTGAGGGAATAACCTGCAACCTCTTCCTAAAGTTAGAGAACAGCATTAGCTTCGGCTTATCTGCACCGAGAACAAGTTTTGGCTGACATTATGAACGTTCGACAACAACAGAGGCTTTCTGCAAGGATTCGATGGCCTTAACTAGAGTTGATTCACAGCAATAAATGACGGTCACATTTAGACCCAAGTCACTGATGTAAATAATAAATAAGAGTGGACCTAAAAAGGAGCGTTGCGGCACCCCCTTGTGGATAGTAACAAAATCCGAACACAGGCCATCATATTTGATGCACTGAGTCCTATTACTGTATTTGGTAAACCAACTAACTGCATGCTTCGAGAATCCAGAATGTAACACGTTAATATCAATATATATTATTTTTGTTCTTTAAATGTCTGTCATGTCAGTCATGTAGCCAAAATGCATTCACTTCATGTTCCATTCCCTCATGCCCGCCACCAAGTGGGGTAGAGAGCATTCAGCCACTCAGCATGTGAGAAGCGACCAAGAAAAAAACATATGCAGTCTTTCAAATTCTCCCAAACTGTATCCTGTCCTGTTTCTGTCAGTTGCATAGATTGAGCAATGTGAAAAGCTTGATGGGATCTGTTCTGTCCTGTAATCCCTAACACAGCCCAGCATGGCTTTAGTACAGTGTTTACAGATATATATATATATATATATATATATATATATATATATATATATATATATATATATATATATATATATATATATATATATATACAACACACATTTAAGCAAATGAAGCTATATATATATGTGTGTGTGTGTGTGTGTGTGTGTGTGTGTGTGTGTGTGTATATATATATATATATATATATATATATATATATATATATATATATATATATATATATATATAGAGAGAGAGAGAGAGAGAGAGAGAGAGAGAGAGAGACCTCAGAGAAGATGAAATTTACTGCTTATGCATGCATACATCCAAAAATGTTGTGAGTGTAAATGTGAAGACACCCATCGGACCAAATATAGGGCTTGGGGTCTGCATTGTTTCAAAATGTAGTTATATTTTGACAAAAAATTACTTTCCTGAACAACTGAGTAAATTATTATTTAACTCACAGAAGTACCACCAAAAGTAAACTATGTCAAATTCTTCGGGGGCTGTAGAGCTGCTGAATATGACAAACAGTGACTGTGACTGGACAAATTTACGTCCAAGAGAGAGGTGGAATCAGTGAATCACAAAGTAGAAAATTCTGGAAAAAAAATTTAGACAATAGAGTGTGTTGTTGTTAAATGAGGATCGCTTTTCTGCTCAGAATGCATAAGGATGGGATGTGGTGATACCCATTACCCCAATCAGAGCCTGTAGTCTGCATTGTTTCAATATGTAGTTAGATTTTGATGGCAAATTACTTTCCTGAACAACTGAGAAGATCATTTTTTTAACTCACAGAAGTACTGTTTTTTTTACTCATTAAAGCAAAAAAAGTAACCAAGGTACAGTGACAGATAACTCTGTAATGGGTTAAAACTGCTTTTAACCAACACAACTTCAGCTACCTGTGGCCTCTCAGCTGCCTGTGAACTGTAAAAACTGATGATAAAAATGCTCAGTTGTTGAGGAATAACGTAACATCTTTATGAATTATTTGCAAAAGAGGCAGTTTAAGCACCAAGATCATGGTTTCAACACTTGTTTCACATCTGTTAACCCGGTTGTAACAATCCCTCAGGGAAAGAAAAACTTTTGTTCTCTGTTGAGTCAGTTCAACCAGTTTGTGTGCTCGCAGTGCTGCCTGCAAATGCTGACAGATGCAGCTCTGTTTGACTGCGTTCCTCACAGACTGCGGATCACAGCGGGTTGTCCGGGCAGGGTTGGGAATTGCTGTAAATCAAACAAGACAGAACTGTGGATTTAGTTTTAATTTGATTCATTGTGATTAATTTAAACCATATACGTCATGTGGCTCTGTGCTAAACTCAGATAGCAGCTGGTGAGACTTTGAGCAAGGTCAGAGAAAAACACTCAGGGAGTTTGAATAATTTCCCTGAATAAATATAAAGATGCAACCCAGATGAGTAAACATTAAACCAAGCACAATTATATAAAAACACCCATAAAAGCACCTAAGGGATCCAGTAAACAATGCTGAATGCTTCGGGGGCTGTAGAGCTGCTGAATATGACAAACAGTGACTGTGACTGGACAAATTTACGTCCAAGAGAGAGGTGGAATCAGTGAATCACAAAGAAGATAATTCTGGAAACAAATTTAGACAATAGAGTCTGTTGTTGTTAAACGAGGATCATATTTCTGCTTAGAATGCATGAAGATGAGTGGAGGATGATCAGTTCTGAGGGCAAGGAAAAATGTGTCATCAACCACGCTGCTTTAAGACCACACAAACTACGTCAAATTTACATCGTGATTTTTCATGTCGTGGTGAGTAAGACTGCACTTTTTCGTAAAGTTTTATGAATCATTTTAAGGTTTCCAAAGGAAGCCAGGGGGAAATTTGGAAAACCTGAAGTCGAATTCAAGTTCTGGTTTTTGTTTTTTGTTTTCTAAAATCATACTCTAAAGACTCTTCCTGCCCTTATTCAAAGAGGTTAGGACAGTAATTAGAGAAGTAAAGAAGGAGGGGGGGGTTAGAATCAAACCCGAGCCACTTGCTGGAGAACTACATTTTCTCTACATGGGGCGCACAGCTGAGCCACTTGAACAGACTGATGCCCAAATTTTTGGTTTCTAAGATGGACAGATAGGAGCTGAACAAACCTGTGAAGCCTGTTCCACCTACACTTGAGATATTGTAATAAAGGCTTCAGTAGCTATCACCAAAAGTAAGCAAGCTGATGGTCTTAACGAGTCAGGGGTTTAAGTGGTTTTCATTTCTGGTGACACAAAGGTACTCTGTATTAGTTTTTTTTTTTTTTTTTTAAATTTTTAAATTAATCATTTATTAATTTTTATATGATACAGGAATGTATTACAAAACCAATGGCAGTTACCTTGTACTGAAACATGTTATTTTTTTAAGTAGCATTTGCTAACATAAAGGCTTACGTCTGAACCCTTCACTTATATATCTTTCACACATGCACTGCTGAAAATTTGTTATCTTTTTAGGAGCTCAGAGAGTTTCTAAAGTAGCATGTTTATGTATTTATCTGTCACTTAACGGGGGCAGTAAACAGGGAGGTGGGGACAAGTGTTTTGAGACAAAACATCACATCAAATCAAAAACAAGCTGCAAAAGTTCCAGTGTAATGTTTTCAATATGACTCTAAAGTCAGATGGTGATAAAATCCAGTGCAGTCTGGAGTCAGTTAACAGAGACAAACAAGTCACTCAGATTGTTTGTACTTTAAATAATCTCAATCTTTAACATTATTATTAAACCCACTCTGTCTCTTAAACTCTTCTTAGTCATGTAGTTTGCTCAGATTGGAGTGACTGGCAAAAGCAGAAAGAAATCTGCAAAGACGACAGTGTCATTCCATCCTAGATTTTTTTTTACTCTGGAGGACAGATACAGTTACAATGCAACAGCAATTTCACAGAAGCACGGAGCAAATAAAACCATTTAACCTTTTAAACCGCTCTACCCTGTGGAGGCAAATGGCAAATATATAAATGTTTGGGCATAAACACAAGGCCGCCTCACTCTCACATACAGCCGAGCAAGCAAACTGCAGAGAGGTTGGTTGCAACATATATTGCATTCAGTCCGGCCACAGCATTGTGTCAGCAGACTCATTATTCCCATGCACTTTCCAAGGCAATTATTGGCTGGGGAAATTCTAGCTCTCTTTTGGGTGGCTTGATTTGTTCTAGGGTTATGACCATTCCTCAATGTGTTGCTCCGAGCAACAGACCTATATGTTGTGTGTGTGTGTGTTAGTGTTGAGGGAGTGATCATTATTAACCGTTTCAGTGATGAAAAGTCAACGCTGGAATGGTGGCTGTGAGTTTAAGTAGGAGGTCAAATGTCAAAAGAGGACATTGCAGGGAGGCTTTTCTTTCATCTGGTAATTAGGACGAGTTGAATTAAAAGGCACTGAGCAGAGCCGAGCTGGAAACAATACAGAGAGCTTCATCCTGAGCCTGACAGCGTTTCCAAGTTACTGATGTAATCTTGTTCTTGATATTAAGGGAGCCAGTGTAGCCCTGTGTCAGAGGAGAGGGCAGTTTTCGATGTCTTGCTCAGTGGAAGGGTGAGAAAATTGCTGACACTTAATTCTGTACTCAAATAGTCGATGTTAACTGTGAGCTAGATCCTTCAATAGAAACATTAAAACAAGTATTATGATCCACTTTCTAAGTTCTTTATGGTCCCACTGATATGTGGTATCTACTTAATGTAGATGATCAATGATTTTTAACTGAATGTGTTGGGTTTTTATTTATTTTTTTAATCAATCAATCAAACTTTATTTATAGAGCACTTTTCATATGCAAAGTGGTAACACAAAGTGCCCAACAAACAGAGAAAAAATATAAAATAAAATTTTCTCCAACCCGTAAACCCACAGAAAAAACACAAAACCTTCCATCCCCACCCCCCCTCCCCCAAACACACAAACCCACCCCCACACCCACACAACCCACATCCCCAATGCATTAAAAGTACACAACATAATTGAAACGAATGCTGGTGAACTGAGGAAACGCAATGAGGAGATCTTAATGAGGAAACACTGAAGGTAGAATTAGATGTTAAAACTCAGGATAAGAGAATAAATTAACCAAAGACATAAATATGACAATGAAATACTACAGAGATACCAAAAAATAAGTAGTAGTAATAATAATAATGTAAAGATAATATGATAAACAAGTATGTATGTTTAAGAAAAAAATCTTTAGCAAATTGTTGATGACTTTCCTGCCTTGAGTGCACATTTACATGATGCCTTTTTCACCATAACCAGTCCCTAAAAGAACAGTCCTTAAGTAAGGCTGAATGTATAATTAGCTTGTAGTTTTGAAATACGGATCCTGACAGGGTGTGTCAGAACTCCAACGATTATTACCTGTAGGCTAACTCAAGATACAAAGGTTGGGAAAAAAGGTTGACTAAGATATTTTACTGATTTAAAGTTTTATGTTTAAAGTTTTGAAAAAAAAAAATGTCTTGATTATTCTTTTTATACAATGCATACAGTTTCTTGAGTTTGAGTTTTAAGTGGATTTATGGCCAAGGAGGATTTGGGGATTAATGGGCCTTGTTTCCAGCAGCTGTATAGAGGAAAACTGAGAAACACTGGAATTTCATGAGCCACTATTACTGAGACGGAAAAAGTCCCATAATGAGCGGTCCGAGGAATCAACAGAAACTGATGTACTTCTGTTTTATCACTGTAAAAAACTATGTCAGGGCGATCTGTGAGAACATGTGCAGTTTTAGGCTGCCATAACAGTAGCGGAAAACTTTTAAAAAATGAAACTGTTTTGAGCACAAGCCTTTACTTCAGAAGAGCTGTCCCTGTCTGATACACTTGTCGCACAATGTAAATGAGTAATAAATTGTAATTACATACCTTATACTATTCAATATATTATTTTATGTTTATTATTTACATTTTAAGCGACCAACTTTGTGATCCTCCTTCCTGTTCAGTGTCAAGGTTATTGATCTACATAAGCAGCACATGGCTAATTGAATATTCATGAGTTAAACAAGCTGGAGCTGGTTAGCATGCTCAAGGCAATCCAGACTCACAGCAGTGACGATGTAACTTCAGCTGTTGGAGGGATAAACAACAAAAGGACGGAATTAAACTATCAACCAACAGATGACAACACTTTTAAAATTTAGAGTTTTTTGTTGGTGTTTTGTGTGGAGGATATGTGGCTGTAAACTGCTAATGTTAGTTAATGAGCTAACTGGGCTTACTTGGAGTTTACTGCAGCTACTGGTTGTTTAATGTGTGAAATGTAACAAAAGCCAAATAAGAAGCAGCTTCCCATAATTTATGATCTTTTCTATCAAACTTGCAAGCAAATACATGAAATTATGACTTTTTCCAGTCATTTTCAAGTGTAATGTGTAATCTGTGTTAGAGACGGCTGTAATAACAGGATTTTCAGCTTGGACTGAGGCTGGGTTAAGAGTTTTGTCTTGAATTAAGGTGGAATTTTGTACTGAAATCTGTGGCTCCAGCCTTGCTCTTGTGAGACATGATACTAGATCAGTAGTTGTGTTTTTGTCTGTTATATTGCTGTCAAATGCTGGTTATGCCCAACAGTGGTATGTGAGTGAGTTAAACTCTGTCTTAATTCACATATTTTACATTTTTTTTGTCATGTTTTAAATCGACATTTGTTATGGGTCAAATCCTTAATCTGTGAAATATGACTGAAGTCTTAGCCCTTTGATTACAGTACTCTTGTGGTTCTGTAACGTTTTCATTACAATCATCTTTACCAGTCACAGCAAAAATGGCAGCTGCTCCCAATACCAGTGCTCATAAATCAGCTGTAGGATTGGTCTATATATTTTTCATGTTGCTTCCTCCTTAATTTTAAAGAAGTTACAATTCTTCAGTGAGTTTCATTTGGGTTTAAAAATGCCTAACCAGATTTTAGTTAGAAAATAAAATTGGGTTCTGAACCTACATAAGTAACTTAGCTTAGATTAAAAAATGTTTGTTAGAGGCTTGTGAAGAAACAGATTCACTTCTTGGTGTTACTGATTGTTGTAAATTGTAACAAGAAACAAAGGGGTAAAGGGAGATTGCTAGCTGAGCAACTAGTAGAAATATTGTGGCTTCATAAAATAATGTTGTTTATGAAAAAGAAAATTCAGGGAAAAACTAGAGGAACCAATCTGGTCCTGCCCGTCATTTCTTTCTGTTCCAACCAAAACTGAACTGTATACCTTTGAGTACGTTTGACTTATTGTAGTAATGTAATTGAGACCTTGAAATCTTTTTTTAATTCCTTTTTGCAATAGCAGTATGACACATGATTTCCCATCTATATAATATACCATGGAGTAGCAGACGCTGACCTAAGCACAGGTCTAGACACTGGACAGCTGGAGTTGTTGTAAGTAAATTCTCATCTACTGAGTCAGAACCACAAAGGAGGGCACTGGAAACAGGATGGCAGGAGCTTCCAGGTACAGGAAACCACAACAAAACACTTCCCTTTATACAGGTCTCTAATGGAGAGGATAAAGTAGTTGCATGCAGTTTGAAAGGCAGCAGATGTAAAAGGGAATCTGATTAGAGCTGAAATCTCAAAAAGACAGGAAGAGTTTTGATGCATCACAACAGGAAATGAGAAGAAAACACATCGCTGTACTTATGTTCGAGGGAAAATGTAGATATGTTGGTGTTTTAATGGTGCTTTCTCTTGTTTTTATTATGTGGTTTATTTATGTTTTGAAAAAGCTGTTCTTTTTTGCAACCTTATGATAAATTCATGCATTTTCTTCTCTTAAACCTTTTATTTTTATTCAATATTTGCAAATAAAAGTTTTTCCTAGGCAGAAATGTTCTATTGTAAAATGATACCAATTTCTTTGCATCATAGAAAAAAATGACCAAGTAACATTTAAAGGTTTTAGAATGGAAAGAAAAACAGATTTTATCTTTGCTTACTGGTCATTCATTTATTCAGGGTCGCAGTTGGCTGGAGCCTCTGTATATTATTATTATTATTATTATTATTATTATTATTATTATTATTATTATTATTATTATTATTATTATTATACAATACATTAATTATTAATTAATCTATTATCTTCATTAATTTAGCCAATTATACTAAGAGGATAATGCAATGCTGAAGTGCAAAAACTGCAGTTCCTCAAGTGTCCACTGGAGGCTGGATGTAATATTGCAGAAATCCCTTTTTGTCCACACTGTGTGGCAGATGGAACAGTCAAAAGCTAACAAAGACGAAGGGTAATGCATTATTTGCATAATAAGAAAATCACTGAGATCACAGACACACACACACACACACACACACACACACACACACACACACACACACACACACACACACACACACACACACACACACATCATTTGGCTTCAAACATCATTCTAGAAACCGGAATGTGACATCACCGAGAATTCATCCATATTTTATAAGGTACTTTTTGTCCCTTCTTATCAAAAAATACTTTTTGTATAGCTGTTCATCTATGTCATAAATCTTTCCTCCCCACATGGTTTTTGACGAGTGGTGACTCTGACATTGAGTGCAGGATTTTTCCTGTGAGATTCATTGTTCTGTTCCACGAGTTGATGTTGACTAAAGTAATAGCTCAGGCACTAACTGCTGTCAAATATTAAAGCTTGTCACTGTGGGAGAACCTTCTACATATTAACTGTTTCCTCCCTCAGAAGAGCTATTAATAAAATAGCAGGTGACTTCTCTTGCACAAGGAGAAACCCCTGGGGGAGGGGCACATTTCATTTATGGAATTACAGCTGACTGTGATAAATTAAAGCATGATTGAAGATTAACTACATGCCAAAACTGAAGAGGTGAAGCAATATAACTGGTCAGTCACTGCTTCTCCAACAGTGGTGCTTAGAAAACTTGAAGCTAGGTGTTACTTCAAATTCGTGTGACACCAATCCAAGAAAAAAAGTGCGTCAACCGACCAAATGATGATACACGGTGCATTCCATGTCGCTCAAAGGAAATTAAAATGGATTTTTTTTCTTTTTGCCATATAAAAGTACAATGTTTTGGGTTTTTTAAAAGTCAGGAGAAAAAAAAATATCCTGCAATATCCAAAGGTATGATTAACAAATAGATAAGAAGTATCACTTTGTCCACAGTAGGGAAAAAGAATCATACTTGCAGAAAGTTGTGCACAGGAGCTTTAAGTAAGGCACTTTTAATTCATTCTTCTTTTTTTGCACCTTTGCATAAACACAAATAAATTAAACCATACTGTTGTGATATGATTTGTACTGTATCAGCATCTGTTCATTCAAAACTGCATCAGAAAGAATCAGTATTGTATCATATTTAACACGCTTGGAACCAACGATACTCCATTTGGTACAGAGTTTTTCTCAAAGCTCGCCAACGAAATAGTTCAAGCTGTATTTTATTAACACAGTTATTCATATAGCTAAAATGAAAGCACAAAATCTCCTCCCTGACCCTGACTCACTTATTCCTGGATAACAAACTGCGCTCTACCCCTCACCAGGCAGAAAATCCCGTCATGCTCTCCTATCAGTTGATTTATATTCAAATCCTCCAAGTCCTGTATGCACAATAAAAAACCAAGCCTCCCAACAAACAGCAAATAATCACTGCTCCTTAATGAGTTTTCTTGCACTGCTCTCCTGCTATATCCCTGACTCAGCATTAATCTGCAGGCAACAAATTCTTTCTTTCTCTCGCCGGGGGAAACAAATATTTGCAAATGTCATCCCTTTAGTGATGCAGGTATTCCATGACCCAGCCTCATTGAGACAATCTGGGTAATATTATTGAGTGAGAGAGTCAGGGCCTTTCACTTTCAGATGATTTGACCTTTAATTATGCTGCCTCATCAGACCAATTAGTGTAAATTGCAAAACATTGTGCCAATATTTATCAGACTAGTAGGATTCATCAAACCTGGGCAGTTTCTTTGACATCACACTTTAGATATTAACTGAAGTCATTAACTTGAGCACTTCAGCTTTGGCATTTGCTGGTATTAAACCCCATCCAATAAATTGTTAAAATGTAAATCCTTCAGTCTCAGGACATATGGACGCAGACATTGACATCTCAAGATTTATGCCTCTTGAAGGGATTTTTTTCTTGGCCAGTGTTATCAAGTCATTGCCCATTGATGGATTAACATTGGTTGGTTCTTTGTATGGATCTCAGGAGTCTCACTGAGATTGACACATTGCTCTCGACCAATGAGTATGCCTCTGCTTCTTTTTAAACAGAACTTTCTCCTTGCCCTTGCGTCTCTGTTTTGAAGTTCTTGCTCGTATCATGAAAAATGTTGTTATTAAAGTACAGAAGTAAAATAGGTTTGTAAATAGAGAACAGTGATACAAACTATTTTAGCTATGGCTTAAATCAACATTTGCAATATATTTTTGTAGGGCTGAAATAACATAAGACTGTACAGATTGACATTTTGGCAATGGAATGTAGACTACTGATTTTTGTTCTCTCTTTTTTGGTATTGATATTTTACAGTCTACATTTTTATTTTCATGTACAAAACAATACTTGTTTTATATGGATTTTTTGTGCCATCTAAACCTAATTTTAAGACATTCTAATTCTGAGACTGGATTTTGCATGACACGCAAGCAGTATAGTGCAGCCTGTAGCCTTAACTACTGTTTCATAGCAAAAAAAAAAAAAAAAAGCCTGCTCTGAGACATTTTTAATGGATAAAAACTGTACTTCACCCTGTCTTTCTATGTCACTTAAGACCAAAGTTTCTAGTTGACAGCTGAAGTCATAGAGAGACATGTTGCTGCCTTGACAGAAACCTCAGAATTAAAGGTGAGACAGGCCACCTCAAGTTTCCTACTGATACCAAAGCCAATAAACACCTGCTGCTCTCAGCTGGAGAACAGTCCATGCCACAGGGAAGCAGCAGGATTAAAAGGTCCCCTGAACGATTGATGGAGCAAGGTGTGCTCAGCAAAGTGTGTACAATGACACACGCTGTGTCACAGTATTAACAGTGGTGTGTAATGTTTTTTTTTTTTTTTTTTTCTCAGGTGAAACCACCTCTTTTGATGCTGAGTGACTCTATTCCTTTAACACCTACAAGGGAAAAAAGTATTTTGACACACCTTACCCTTTAAGAGAAAGCTAAATACTGTCCCTGGTAGCCAAATTTAGCAAACTTGAACACTACAATGCAAGCTGTGCTGTGGTATTAGTTTCTGTTAAAGGTCAACCCCTTTTTTTTTTACAGGAACAATTGCAAATACAATGCAGGAGTGTTTACAACCCAAAACTTACATTAACTTTAAGGGGAAGCAATTTATGGTTATGCTACTTCCTTGCTCCTAACTGTGACTGAATTTCTGCCTTTTTCTGACATTGTGGCAGACAGACTCAAACAGATTTCTTTATTGATTAACCTGTATGCTTTTGAAAGCAGTCCAGATTTCCCAGAGTGTATCTTCCGGTGCATAATTCTGCTTAAAGTGGGAGTCGAAAAACCAGCCAACAGTTCGATGAAAGCTCTCATCTATATCATTTTTCAGTTTTACTACCAATGCATTTTCTCTGACTAACAATAGGATCATAAAAGAGTTTTGTAGTCCTTGTTTTTCTTCCTCATTAAACATATAGGTGGTTTATTTTCCATTCGTGTTCATATGAGAGGCTTTGGTTTGGTTAGAAATGCATTAATAGTCAGTAAGGCAGAACTCTTGGTTTGCTATATGGATTATATCCTTTGGATGAAAACAATATGTTTCAATGAAAAAAAGGAAAATCTGAAATAAACAGTTGCTGAATGTCTTATTTGCCTCTTTAGGTCATATAGAGACATTTCAGTCCATCACAAGCATAGCAAAGAAACTTCTCAAAGGACTTTTAGGTAGTTTTTAAAAGCATTAAAACAGGTTATAAATATGAAAGTTTAGAATTCTCAGGAAGATCATGAAAGGGTCATTTTTTTTAAAAAAGTGTAAAAAAAAATGTGAAAGGGTTCCCTTTCAAATACATAGACATGAATATCTCTGATCTCTTTTAAATATAAAGCAAGGTTGTGAGTTTATAAAAAATGGCCTGTAGTGTAGATTTTCCTGAACTCTCAGTTTATCATAAACATTAAAATGCTCTTCATAATCAGGCTTGTTTTGTCATTCATTAGGATCTATGCTTCTTTTTTCCCACCTGTGAATACATTTGATGTTTTCTGCGGATTACTTTAAAAGCATCACATTGAAAAGAAGACCTTGTGTCTTTATCTGGAGATGTATTAATCACTAATCATCAGTGGCTTGCTTTGAATGTCGTGACATGTCTAAATAGCATTGAAATAGGAGACAGAGTGATAGGCTTTTCAATTTGAAGTGCTTTGTTATTACAGTGTACACTTTTGCACATGGCAAGACAGGAACATAGTGTCCCTATAAATAGAAGTGAAAGAGAGTGCAATTAATATCTGTGATGAAAGGGATCTTGATTGGTGGGCATGATAAACACTTGTTCTGAGATAAATTGGTGATATAATGACGTGTTTGATGCATGGAAGTGGAATTTGAATCTGAGATAAGCAGCTGATCAATGGCTGAATGTGTCAAGCTCTCAAAATTGTGAACTTTAAATGCTGATTTCTAAATAAGGAGGCTTTTAAGGCTCAGTTTTAACTGTTTTGACACTATAATTAATCCCTGCCTCCCTGATGAACTGAAAACATTTGGTTCTTCCTCCACCTTTCCTCTACAGGAAGGACTACTCGGGACATTGCAATGACATTTACCCCATTCCTCCCTTGAGTCCTACTTAGCACTTTTTAAGGTTATTGACACAATGTTGTGGCATGAAAGAGCTTGGAGATTACTTAATTGCTTTTGGAAGGAACCCATTCTGTAGTCTCAAGGGTTGTATTGTAATTCCCATGATGGTCCCATTATCTAACATTGCTTTCACCTTTCTACAGCGATATCTTCAGAACTGCCGGAATAACTGTCGGAGGAAGAGATTAGAAGCCTTTAGCACTTAGCATCTGCATCACCTTAATGCATCCCGTTTTGGCAAATATGATTCATTGCCCTTCACTTTTTTTCAATGACGCCCTCTCCTCCTCCTCCTTCCTTCCCACATCATTAAAGCACCTTTGACTTGAACTTTGGTGCTGCACACATCATCTACAGCACGTTGCCGCCCACTGACGCATACCTCCAGTATCGAGAAACCATCCTTCACTTTAAGGAGAAACAACCAGCCCAACAAATCGCTACTCAATAGGAAGTAAATGACGCTTTCAGGATCGATGCAATTTCCTCAGATGTCAAGCATTACTTACTGCCACTTGGTGCCACAGCATGTTATTTGTCAAACAGCTGGATCTTGTAAGCTTAAAATGATGCTGTCTTTTGAAGTTTTTTGACTTTGAAAGAAACTGACAGCTTGTTTTACATCCCCAATCCCAAAGGAATGTTAAGACGCTGAGCCAAATGTTAATAAAAACAGAATGTGATTTTCTGCAAAGTGCAAATACAACATATACATGTTAAGACTGAACTATGTATTGTGTCACAAAAAAGTGCTGTAAGCTTTGGATATGGCAAACATCTGCAACATTTTTTTTCTGTTAAATGTTGGGTGCCAATTTTATCTTATTCGTAATTGGGTATTACCACCTCTCATTTAAACACGAATCTTTAACTATTTGGGAACCAAGGGGATTAGTTTCAGGAGTTTTTATGAAATATATCTATATTATATAGTAAATGAAAATATAATTGTTATTTACTATGAATATAACTATAAAATCAGCAGTAACACTTTTACTCATGTTAATGCTAAAACCATCTGTCTTCAAAATGTGCTATAACTTGTCTGTATTATTAGTGCAAATTACAACCCCAATTCGGGTGGAGCTGCAATGTAGTGTGCAATGTAAATAAAGACAAATTACAGTGATTTGCAAATCCAATTTAACCTGTGTTCTATTGAATACACTACAAAGACAAGATATTTATTGTTCAAATTGAAAAACTTTTTTTTTCATGCCTGCCACATGTTCCAAAAAGGACAGGGGCAACAAAAGGCCGGGGAAGTTGAGGAATGCTCAAAAAACACCTGTTTGGAACATTCCACAGATGAACAGGCTCATTGGAAACAAGTGAGTTTCATGGTTGGGTATAAAAGGAGCATCCCAAAAGGCTCAGTCATTCACAAGCAAGAATGGGATGAGGTTCATCACTCTGTGAACAACTGTGTAAGCAAATAGTCCAGCAGTTTTAAGAACAATGTTTCTCAACGTACAATTACCATAAAAAAAAAAAAAAAATCAGGAAATTTGGAGAAATCTCTGAATGTAAGCGGCAGGGCGGAAAACCAACAGTGAATGTCCGACCATCGATCCCTCAGACAGCACTATATTAAAAACCAACATCATTGTGTAAATAACATTACCACATGGGCTCAGGAACACTTCAGAAAACCATTGTCAGTTAACACAGTTCATCAGTAAATCTACAAGTGCAAGTTCAAACTCTACCACACAAAGCCAAAGCCATATATCAACAACACACAGAAACACCCCCAGCTTCTTTGGGCCCAAGCTCATCTGAGATGGACTGATGCAAAGTGAAAAAGTGTGCTGTGGTCTTACGAGTCCACATTTCAATTTGTTTTTGGAAATTCATGGACGTTGTGTGTTATTGTAATTTTGTTTGCTCTTCTTAGTGTCTTTTGTTACTGTAAGTTTCTCTGTTCTGGGAGAAATTAAAGGATTATTGTATCTTTTCTTGGTGTGAAATGTTGTTCCTTACTTGCCTGATAAGTAATTGAATCTGTTCAACAGTTCCCCTAAGCCCCACTTAGCCTGTTTTTCATTTCATGATATCCCAAATAGTTTAAAAGAGTAATAAGCAAGAACTTAATTTTTTCTAAAGACTTTTTATTTTTTATTTTTTTGGCATTAAAAAACTTCTTCTATATTTATTTGTTTTACTCCCAAAATGGAAAATTGTTGCCAGCATGAAATCCAAATGAAGCAAAAAAAAAAAAATCTTTTTTTCTTTCTTTTTTTTAAAATACACTTTCAGTGTCAATAATTTATAAGTTGGCTTTGCAAGATTTTGAATAAATGCAGGATTCTATTGATCTGAACCATAATGTGTCTATCTACATTTTCAGGTTTTTTATATTTTTGATGAACTGGAGTTTCACATCAAAAAGCATGATGAAGGATCTTTCATTATAGGGACCTTCAAACATCCTTATACCTCATCAACAACACCTACATTTTTGACATGCAGATATTTTAGAGGATTTCTGCTTAAAAAGAGTGCCACACAAGCTTTCCCTGCTTACTGAGTGTGAGCTTAATGGATTCCTCCTGTGATTTGTGTTCTGTGTCATCACAGGCAGCAGCACCATTCTCTCTGTTGGTAGGCCTCATCAAATTCACTGAAACCAGTACTGGGGACACCTTAGTCTCATTAAACCAATGTGCTGCTGGCTGTAACTCGCCACGCTTTGTTGCCAGCAGACAGAATAATTGGTGGTATCCATTAAGGTCTGCTTACTGTCTTACCATCAAACCAGCACACCTCACTGCTCCAGGGTGGGTAAAGGGAGTTTTATCTCCTTGTGAGTAAAAATCCAACCAATGGGCCTAATTTTAAGTAAATGACATTTTTCTTACCATGAAGCACATCATCTGTAAAACTTATATTAAGACGAGAGTCCATAACTCACTATGAAGTCTAACAAGAATAAAAGGCACACTTCTCGCTCATTTTATGATGGTAATTTCCTTCATTTTGGAGTTTGTTGAATCTGGAACCTTTTTTGCTCTTGTCAAAAGTTCTTTATCACTAAAAGTGAAAGTGAGAGGTAAAAAACTATGTATGGTACCAAAACACACATATATATGTATATATTTTTCAGAGATTTACGCTTGCCACCATGGATAAAAAAGTAATTTCTTGACGCTTCTGTTTTTCGCTTACGTCTACTCTTGACCTTGAGGAAAAATACCTCTGTGATCATCGCCTCTTATTCCCATCTGTCTACCATGACTTGAGAAAATAGAATGCTGTTAGAAAGGCTTGGAGGGCTGAACATTGGCTGTTTGTCTTTTTCTTTAACAAGTGAGACACACAAATGGAGAATGGTTTAGCGTAAAGTCAGTGTATGTCACAAAGTTTCTGTCATCAGTTTTGATCGTAATGCAGCAGCGACAATATGAATCTTGGATCTAAACATATTTGTTGTGGTATTTTTTCCTCTGTTACAGAAAAGTACATGTATCTTTGACTTCATCATGGTTGTTTATAAATTATAAAGAGTCTATAATTCCATGAAATTACATTAAACAGATTGCTTATCTGGGGCAGGTGAGAAAGTGATGAAATCAGGTTCAGGGATGCTCAGGTGATGGTATTTTCTGCTTTGTTCGTTGACTTCAAAGGCATTTCTATTTATATTCCTTTTATCAGGAACAGTAAGGCTGACCGAACAAACAGGACAAAGTTCCAGCATTCACACAAATGTGACAAGCTTCATGTCCCCTCAGAATAAATATCACTTTGAATGTGAAAAATACTGAGTGTGCATAGCAGTTGACCTTTTTGGGTCATATCTGTGCAGCAGTCTCAACAGAAATACACAGCCGAGAAATTATATATGCAAACCTGCTGACAGATTGTGAAATGATATCTTTAATGTTATTAATTTCATATTATATTTAATATGGTACATGTTAACATTTTTTTTAATTGTGTATTCTTTGTCTGGAACTGTGCTGGGATGTGCTAATGCTTGATTTGGTCAAGACACTCTTGTGAAGGAGATTTTTTAATCTCTATGAGGTTTTTCCTGGTAAAGAGAGAAAAAAAAGAGCAGTGACCTCAAGGCAAAGCACAGAGGAAAAAAAAACTGAATAAGGAATGACCTCCACCAGAAACATCTCTGGGTAGTCTTAGAATATAAACATAGCACAGAAAGTGAAGAAATGTAAGAACATGCATTTTTAGGACAAGCAGCAGAGGTGAGTATGTGCGTTGCACCCATGTGAAGTTTTCCAAATCTTCTCATTGCCAATGCCAAACATTTTTCTGATGTTGACAAAGAGAAGATTTTGGAAATTTTTCAAGGTTGCAACCCACATACTTAGCTCTGCTGGTCATCCTACAAATGCATATTCTTTGCAAATGTGGTACCATTTAAATGGAAATGAGCAGGATTTTCATTGTTCCAACGGTAAGATTTATTTCTAAGAAGCATAGTTACAACAAAGAAATAATCTAATAAATATGAAGTTTATTACTTTTTTGTACTAAGTTTATACAAAATATTTAGAAATATACAGCAAAATGGCTATCATGGAAAACCTAAACAGGTGGAGTACAGCAGGTTCAGATAGTTTAAAATGGGTTTAAGTTATACATTTATATGAGAGACAGCAACGAGATAGAGCACAGGCAATAAAACTGTAGACCCCCCCTTGGAGATTAGTGCCATTCAGCTAAATCCAGAGGGTACATCACTCCAAACACTGATATAAAATGCAACATGAAGTGCGTCATAGGTTTTTAGGTGTCTTTTCCAGGTGGGCTGTGCAGACACACCACACACTTTTACTAAATGCAGAGCCAGGCCTCAGACACAAAAGGGATGTTTTTGTGTATGTTTGCAGAGGTGTTCCAGAGGCATGGGGGCGCATTAATCAGGTTACAGAAATAGAAAAGTTTGCTCCTGTGTGATGATGAAAATGATGCACTTAGAGGGGATAAGGTGGGTGCTGATGGAAAGATGGTTCCTTCTTCTACTTCTTCTTTCTCAAATAAGAATGCATCTGTACATCATCCTCCTGAGGTGTTACTTTTTGCTATGACAAAAACTGGACATGCAACCTGGGGCTGTATAAAACAGTCTGACACATGGCACTATCATGAGTGTAGCATTTATTTGAGCTTAGAAACAGAGAGTCACTTGTAACCAAAAGATAATAAGCTAAATCAAAGAGACAACAACCTCTTTGTCCACTGACAGCCTGGCCAGCAAAAGTGTCCTTGACCCTGGCTCGGTACTAAAATCCAACTGGCTCCATTATCATAAATCCAGCCTGATATGAACATCAGCTAAAAGTCAAAAACAAAATGAACATAATGAAAATGATGGGTCAAGAAGGTTTTATTTTTCAATCTGCTAAAAGTCAAATGTGGTAGTCAGTGTTAGTAAACAAAATGAGGATTTTCTTTTCTTTTTTTTTCTAAAATCACTTTATTGTACCTGCAATTCATAATTCTGCATCAGGTTCCTCATGAGTCACACACTACGCTATGTGTTGTCCTCCATCCTTGGTAAGCTGTTTCTCCTCTGCTATAAACATCAATATTTGATGCAGAATGGGCTCTTAACTGTAGCGGCCAACCTTGGATGAAGCTCAGCAGTATAATCGTTGGTAGCGTAGTGCATCAAGCAGTATGAGGGGGCAGTGACCTTTATGCAAGGATGCTTTGCAATCATTTTAGAAAGCAGAATCTACTACTACATCATACATAAAGAGAGACAAAGGGAAGTCTTGGCTCACTTTTGCCTCCAAAAACTGCAGAAGTAACTAGCACAAAAAGTAAGGAAATGTGTGCCTGGTAGATTTTTTTTTTTTTTTTTTTTTTTTTGAAGAATGCTCCTACCATTGGGAAGCCTGTTTATTTATCTTTTAAATGGTGCCACATTTGTAGTAAACATATATTTGTGAGATGAACATCAGAAGTGAGTATGTGGGTTTTGCTCATAAAAAAAGTCAAATTTTCTCTGCCAATGCCAAACAGTTTTTTTGGCAAACAGATTTTTGGCAATTTTTCGTCCCAGAAATGCATGTTTCATAGAAATGTGGCAACATTTAAAAGGGAAATAAACAGACTTGCCCTATGGTATGAAATTTATTGCCAAGAAGTATTGTTAGAACAAGGAAATAATCTACTCAACACAAATTTATTTATTTATTTATTTTTGCTAAGTTATGGCTCCATTTCAATCCAGCTTCACTTTCCTGCTCCAGAACTTTGAATTTGTGACACATCAAGAAAAAAAATAAGTAAAAAATCAGGTTTCCCGTTGCCTACTGTTACTGTTCATTAATTCCACAGACATAATGACTTCCTGCAGTCAGTTCTTCTGAGCCCGATTCCTCGCTGCAATAATTACAAAAGCAATTTCATATTTAAGACAAATGACTATTGAATATTCATTAAGAGGGCCATTAAAACATACATCATCAACAATAGAGATTAATTCCTTGGGACATTTTAATATCACTCCCAATAATGAGGTTTGTGCAACAAACACACACGCTCCCACAAACAAAGTAGGAAAACTCCATATATTTGCATTTTTTCTCTGAGTGTGCTGACACTCACACAGATAACACTTCAAATCCCAGCTATGTTCCTATTAGAGACAAGCCATTGTGTATCTTCGTACTCCATCCGCAAACACCCCTGTATACATGAATACACTGCCTGTTTCCAAGGCAACAGCTTATGGCACAAAACCAACAGCAAACATAAATTGTTGGTGCACATGCACGACAGGGATGAGGTGTCAGGGCTGACGACTTCTTTGCTTTCCAGAAACCTTTGTCAGCTCTCTCTTTGTCACAGTCCACGTGGTCTCTCATTGTCCCCGGCTCTGTTTAGACTACATTTGTGTCTGTTTCATGCACTGTGCAGCCAAAGAGAAATATAGCATTCAAAGCAGCGCCTGGGTGGCATCTTTAGGATCAGGCCTTTGCATCAACTGTTAAGTAAAACTGCATACATGCTCAGGTGAATACACTCCGTCTATGTGCATATTGTAAGACAACAGCTGTGCAGCACTTACCTACCACTGAGCAGCATCTCGTAAATCCCTTTACATGATAGAAATATGGCCCCTGCATCCTTGGGAAAGCTGACCTTGGATTCTTGTTTTGTGCTTAGCAGCAAGGATTAGAGGAAATCTTCCACAAACACACATTTTGCTCCAAGAGATCTGGGTCTATTTTGCCTCAGCTTTATTTTAAAAACACAAAACAAGGCAACTTTTTTAACTGCAATTGGTGGCTATTGACAGCAAGAGAGAGAGAGAGAGAGAGAGAGAGAGAGAGACAGAGAGAGAGAGAGAGAGAGAGAGAGAGAGAGAGAGAGAGAGAGAGACTGCAAGCAAGGGGGTGATTTTTCTCTTATCATTTTCCCTCTTCTTGTAAAAGTAGGTCGAGCTGAAAGGCAGAGAGAGCTAGTGATATTCAGCTCTGGGAGAAGAAAAGACTTTGCAAAAGTCAAGCTAAACTCTTGGGCAACAGGACCTCTCTGTAAATGAGTGAACCTTGTTTATTTTTTATGCATTGCTGTGATTGCTGCATCCACTCCAGGTGTGTGGCAAATTGCTGATTGGCATTGTGATTGGACAAAACAAACATTTGTCAATTTGTAACTAAAAACATCACAGCAAATCTTTTGGATTTCCGAGATATAAAGCAACATTTACAACCCTGAAATTGGTGTTCGGTGACACAGATGGTAAAATGTTTTTAAAGTTTCACAGTAACAACAGTTTCCCTCAGGAACAGATGTTTGAAAGGAGCAGGGAAACTAGACTGTCAGGTTTTGAGAAATTAATTGCAAACATATCTCAGACTTTGAAATATAATGCTCCCACTGTGTGAATGAGCTGGGGAAGCTAATGAATGAATGAAGAGCTTATTTTTGATGCTGATTTTTCCTCTTCCAAACAAGGAGCAACCTCTAGCCATGAGAAATGCAGCCGATGCAGAAAAGCTACAAAACTGCAATTCCTTGAGAGTCTAGGTGAAGCTGCCTAAGGGAGTAATGGACCAAATCAAGAATGCTGAACTTTACGACAAAAATAAAACATAATGCACGTTAAAAACATGCAGCCTGGTTCAAGAAACGCCTTCAGTCTGAAGACTGTAATTTCTTTATCTGGATGAATTTTAGAAGATATTCAGAATACAAGTTTTACATAATTACAGGCATGGCTTGACTGGCACCTTACATTGGACTGATAGAAGTTGGGTTGCTATTTTTAAATTGCTTCTATTCTCATATTTGTTCCTTAAAGAGGGGGTATTGTGCCTGTTTTAGGCTTTACACTGCCCTTCCTGTACTACCATAGTAGCTTTACATGATACAGATTAAAAAAAGAAAACTTGTTTTTCTCACTCTGGTGTTTTAGAAAAGTCTTATTTCAGCCTTTGTCTGAAAAGCGTCATTTTAGTTGCTGTCTCTTTAAGGCCCCCTGCTCCACAAACCCGCTTTCCTCTGATTGGCCAGCCCCCAGAAAGCCTGTTGGAGTACTGAGCTCTGGACAGACTTTAGTGCTTGAGGCTCCCTTCCTCGGAGGTCATCAACCAGTACAGAGATCCTACAAATCTTGTGAAGATCTCCAGCATATGTTTTTCTGTTTGAAACAACACTTCAGCAGAAAACATCTCTTTTTTTCTTGCAAATCCTGCTCCACTAGTATACTTCATCATGTCAAAAGAAAGTACCTCAAGGAAAACCTCTCCTGCTTGCTTACTTACTTACTTCTAACTGACAATCTCTACCAGCAGAGCTCTGACACAAGTGAATGTTGAATATTGACTCAGTTTTTTTTTTCTTCTTTTTTTTCAAATCCCCCTTGATTACAGACACTTCAGCTCAGTATGAAAGAATAACCAACCCGATTCTTCACACTAATAATCTCAGTTTACTTTGTAGGTCATGAAGATATCAGTATCAGTTAAAGAGTCAGACAAATTCAGAATCAGTCAAAGACACCTCAGTGCCAATAAATATTGAATTTGGTGTGGAAATTCTAAGGCAGAAGACTTCAGGGCAAAATACCTGATGATTCCTGTGGTTATAAAAATTAAAATACACTCAGTTCCTGACATTTAAAAGTAATGGTTTTTCACTGTAACACGGCTCAAATTTCAAATCCAGTCTTGAATTTAGATGTTAACTGGGAAATAGCTGTCAAAGGTAACATGAAAACACATTTCGTGGCTGTAGGTGTTAGCATGTCCCTTTTAGACCAATTTACACTGAGCACAAACATGGAACTGCTTTGATTAGATTTTCACACATTGGTGATCTGCTTTAACAGCTTATCAACATGTATTTTCAGATATCACACTCCAAAACCTGAAGCATTCCAACAGAGCCAACTGTCACATTAAGAGGGACACACCTTGAAATATCTGTGTATTTATTACATCGTGACAGGCTATTCAGGATTCTACACATTGCATTCAGTGTTTTTGAATCCATTGAGACCACAATGCTTTTTAAATCGTTGGCCTCCTGCCGCCTACAAGATGTTACTATTCCCCTCAACAACCCTAGCAGGAAGATAAGGACAGTGTGAAAGCCCTCGATAACAAACAGAAC
Source organism: Labroides dimidiatus (assembly GCA_030710495.1). Taxonomy (NCBI): domain Eukaryota; kingdom Metazoa; phylum Chordata; class Actinopteri; order Labriformes; family Labridae; genus Labroides; species Labroides dimidiatus. Next base: position 21,805,506 of record CM061147.1, read on the forward strand.
GCATTCAGTGAAAGCTTATGAGCTGCTGAAGCTGTGCAACTACAGCTCTGGAACTGGAATAAACAGTGATGGCCTCTGCATGTTTGGTGCCCCAAGGCAAAGATGGAAATGACAACGTTTATTTGTAACCAAGGTTGGACATTTACACATTTGTGTAGCGTGTTAAAGGGCAGGGATGAGGCTACTTTGGTAATGTGTTTACATGTCCTGTTTTGACAGCAGCTGATGACACCCAAACACTGCAGAGAGGTACTTTTAAAATAAATGTGTCCTCCATTCAACATCTTCACTGAGTACAAAGGGACACGTGTTGAGTTGGTGGAAGGACTGACGTGAAAAAAAAAAAAAAAAAAAAAAAAACTGACAGAGAAGGAGCGCTGTTTTGGAAATGACAAGATAATGACAAAAAAACTGTAGGTTTTTAATCCTATGCCAACTGACCATATCTGGTATTTGTAAAGTAAAATTTCTATCTTCTGACAATGTTAGTCCATTCTAAATTCAGGTTGATATTTTTTCTTCAAAGGTCTCCACAGCTTTTTCTGCTCCTTATCCAGTCAATGAAGGCTGCATTAGGCATTGAAAAATAAATTTTACAGCATGGAGACCAATTCAGCTAGAGAAAAACCTATCAATGCAAATGTGGAAGCGTAATCCGATGGATGACATGTGGCAGCATGCAGAAAGAAAAATTTTCCAGTCTTACACTCATATATATATATATATATATATATATATATATATATATATATATATATATACACACACACACAAACACACACACACACACACATCATAAAAAAGTAAGTCTCTGATTCATAAGGTGTGACCCTAAAACACACATCCGTGTAAGTAAAAAAAAACAAAACAACAACAGACTTTTAAGAGACCTGCTCCATCTTTGTACTGCATACTTGTCTCATTAAACTAATAACTTAACCCGACTCATAAACTCATTTTATTTTCCCTGTGTGCAGCCAATATATATGAGGGCAATATGATGAGGCAGGAGAGAAACCTAGAAAGAATGAAGTGACACTGAATGGATGCAGATATCAAACTACATCACAGTTAAACAGGATATTAGCTGAATCTTCTTGACACCATGTCAAAAAGACTTGGCTATAAATACACCTGCAAACAACAAAGATGGCCTGTGTGAAGCATGGTAAAGCTGTTTCTGTCAGCGCTGGATGCTCTGTTTTGGTGTCTTTCTTTTATCTAGTTTTCACCATTTTCAAATGGAAGGAAACAATAGAAGAAAAAAAAAACTATTTTTGTCTCTGATTCTTTTAAAATTGCTTCAACATCCACCACACACAGAGATTTTGAGAGCACTGCTGTCAAAACTGTTATTTGTCAAAACAGCTTTAAATGTCAGTCCAGGCAGGTGTATCTTGTAAAGTATTTTGTTGTGAAGGCTTTCACAGAGCTTGTATGGATCCTCCAAAAATACTAATGAAGATCCCTGTGGTGATAGTTTGATTTTAAACGCTCAGTGTAAATATATCCTTTGGTGAAATCGGAATATAATTATCTCTTTGACAACTTGTATTGGAAATGTGTCTAATTGGACAAAGAAGGATGCTCTGCCCTAAAGCACGAGAAACCAATTACGTTCCAGGTATCGAGGAAATAAACCGGCTGCCTCGCTCGACCATTTATGGGGGAGATATTCATGAATTGCAGATCAATCAGATGCATTCAGGTTGTCAAATGGCGTGTGAGAAAAACTCAGTATTTGAAAACTGACAGGCCAGCATGGTTTAAATGCAGCCACTGTGAGGAAAACAAAACAGCTGATGAAAATTTTACCCTCAAGGTGGGAAAGCTTGAATGTCTGCCTCATACAGCATTTCAAAAGAATACGGCCCAGAAATGAGGTTTGAGTCTCGGCTTCAGAGAAATTTACTGCTGTGACTCACAGCTATTAAGTAAATTGCATTTCCGTGCTCCTCAGGATCCTTTACTTTAAGATTTTCCCCGTCTGGTGGACATGGATGCAGCTTCATGTAGCGGTGAATGTGGAGAATTCAAAAGGTCAAGTGTTGGTGAGTTTTGTATGCAAGGTGCAGAGGAAGCCATTGAACAAGAACGCCTCTCATTAGGGCTTTGCAAGAGGTGTCCCTCCATTGTTCTAATGCAAATGATGAGTGGATTGTAGATGTTCTACACTTCAGTTCTCATGTGCTGTGGAATTGATGATCTACTCTCTTAAAGCACAGGGTGGTAATTTAATGTTTCATCATGGTGTTTAAGGGTCAAACAGATAACTATTGGGCTTTAGATTTAAAATATATTAACACATATATTTTAGATTATGGGTTCCTTTTATATGCCACCCCAATTCCAAACTCCAACAAGTGTGTTGTGAACCACAAACAATTTATTGCACCCATAACTTAATGTTTCCCAATTAATGTGTCCCATATTTGAAACACAAACATGACGTAACAATGCTGGATGTTCATACTAAACGTGTTTAGATTTTCAAACCTCTACATATTCATATGTTGTAGGAATCCCTGTCTGTAAACTGCTCAAAATGGTTCATTCTAGAAATAGTCCAAGACCTGTATGAGACTGGCTAAAATAATAAGGTCATGGCATAAAGATCTGCTTCATGACACGATGGCCTCAAACACCAAGGTCTGCCCATAGCTCAGCCCCTAACAGGCCTTCAGAGGGCTGGCTAATCAGAAGGATGTTTTAGGAGTGGGGGAGCCTTAAAGAGAGGTGCTGAAACTAGGTGTTTTAGACAGACACTGAACAGTCATATGAAAAAAAATCTTTTTTTCATTTTAATTTTTGAGCTGTAAATCATGTAAAGCTACCACAGGGGCAGCAGAAGGACTGTATAAAGCTGTAAAAAAGTACAATACCCCAGGAGATTTCATTTAAAACAAACAGTAAGGAACACCAACTTTCAGGCTTGAATACAAATTCAAGCCTGAAAAAAATAGGGGGGAAAAAAAAGTTTTTTTTGCATTATGGCACAAGCCACAGTCTAATTTGACCCCTGGTTATTCTTACATCATGATAAAATCATCACATTAATGTACTATTTCAGTCAAGTTCAATAAAATATGATGGGTTAAAACATAAAGTCAAAGATTGGCTCTTTTTTTAAAAATCACAATACTTTTTTATTAGCATAATCACTGCAGGCTCAAAACTTTTACAGTATGTGTCAACATTGATAAGCCGAGGAAATACTTGTCATTCACTCCAAATATTTGAGATACAAGAGGCAGTTAACGGCAGTAGTAGGCAAAGCTCTTTTCCCCTGTTGGCACCTATATAGCAGCACTGAAAATATGATATAAAAAAAAGCCCCGCTAGCTTGCCTGACCGTCTCATACATCTTCAGTCATGTGGAAGGCCGTCCGTCAGTTTTACTGCACATCAGCTTCCTCTCAACACAGCATCAATGACTGATGGCCCTAAGTGCAACTGGATAGCTATGGCAGGGGATGATAAAAATGTGAAAACACACATCCTAGACAGGAAATTGGCCATTTTGGAGCAATTGACACAGAGGAGCTAAAGTGATGGCACTTCCTGTAATGCTCCCCTGAATAGCAAAGATGTCTGCTGGGAGATAGCTGCATTCTACTGGACAAATAACTCGGGGACACAAGCCTAATAGATCTTGATTAATTCATACGAGGGTGTTTTTCTTTTTTTTTTCTTTCTTTTTCCCTGATTTGAGCTGTTGCAGAGTTAAGGACAAGACGAGACAGGCATGTCATGACAAAAGGTTTCGCCAATACTCAGGCAGTTTCTAACAAAAAGGATCAATTGAAACAAGGCAGGGACCGTTAAGCTTAAATGAGTCATCAGAAAGAAATAAAATAAGAAATAGCATTTGAACCTCTCTCCTGCTGTGCAATCAGGGAGTTATAATTCAACTCAGTGTGATCTGATGTATTTAACAATCATCACATCCGTCAATCATGAAAAAAATTATGCCACCACCTGTATGATTAAATGGCTCATGTATCCATTGTATATTTCTATCACTGACTAAAATCTTGATCATATGGTTATTTTTAATGAGCATTCTAAAAGGAAGCAGAAATAGTATGTATACAAGTGGGTGTAAAAAAATCCCCTCAGTGCTGATTAATAACTCATCTGTGTGTTGTCAGATAGTGTCACTGGTGTTATGCCTATCGAATTGAATTACCTCCGAGAGCAAAGGATTGCGTTGCTTGAGATGATTTTCTCATTGACGGCTGTAAATAACATTTTCTGCTGTTGATTAAGGCAAGGCAACATCTAAGGAGGAGAATTTGATCTCCATTAATCAGTGTGTAGACAAGATAAATTATGTTATGTTTTGTAAATAATTTAGTTTTATTCTCCATGACGAATGAAAGGTGTGCTTCTATTATGGAGGCTCAGAGGGAACTGCAAATACCCTAGATGTGATTGTTTTAACAGTTTTTACGTTTCAGACGAACAAAACCAACTACATCTTCCAGTTTTGTTTGCATTTTTAGAAAACAGAAAAAGGAACCTTGGCTACTTTGGGTTTAAACTTAAGCAGAACTGAACACGTAAGTAAATATTAAATCGGAGTGATTTAACTTGTTTTTCAGCAATTTCCAATATCATTCTGCAAAACTCAAATGTTGCAAGATATATAACACAAGTTTGCATTCTGGTCATAGAAGAGGGCAGTAGTGGCTCTTTATGCTGGATGCCACCTGCCATAAGACAGCAAACAAAGAGGTAACCAGCTAGCTAGGCTTTACCACAGTGTGGCCACTTCTGCGGCCCAAATCATGCCAAAAGACATCACAGATGAATGTGAAGGACTTTACCAATTCCTCAATAATAGTTTTCATGAAGTTTGAGTGTTTCACAGAATAACATGTAGAACTAGTTAAGAAGTTTCTGTCATGGCTAAAGCATAGATTTGTACATCATTGGACATACTGCAGCTGTTGACAAACAAGGAAGTGAAGTTTTTGAAGTTATGTCTTATGTTGTCATGCCTTTCCTCCTTGAAAATAGTGTATTTTTTATTTTTTTCCAAGAAAACACATTAATATAGCTTTTGCATTTTTTTTCGATACAAAGTTGTGAGTTGATAAATCTGATAATGTGAAAGCCTAAAGCCTGGTTTATGACTCTGCGTTGAATCAACACTCTAGCCTGTGTGATAGGTCTGTGTAGCCCATGTTGCTTTGCAGAGGCTAACGAACGTAACCACCATCCAAAATGTGACTATGCCTCGCAAACCTTGTTACTTGTGCTGGGATTGGAATTGCATTTAAGAGGATGTATAGTCTGTCTAATCCCTGCCCTGCCTAATAATAGTTGTATGATAAATGGAAACATGTATCAGCCTCAATATAACATAACACACTTAAATCTTATTGAAATAGGAAGCAGGAAATGCACACAATCTGATGTTCATTCAGACTACTCTGCCTTTCTGTGTTTCAGAGGAGTATTACAGAGCAATGCAGACACGGTGCAGAAGTATGTACTTACTTCTGCATTGGCCATTACATTAAGGGTTAACACAGAAGTAACCAGGCTGCAGTCCGCACTACAAAAAGTTGCTCTTTAAAATAACCCAGGGAACAAAAAAAAACCTTCCCCCCAAAATATACTGACCTTCAGGGACACAGGCTTCTTCAAAAACATTTACAATGTTTAAAATTCAGAGAAGCTTGACAGCCACCCGCAGTCCATTTTGAAGTTCATATATTGAGAGGGTGCTTTGGTTGACATTTGTGGTAAAGTGATGTTGACTGACTCAGATAAGATGACGATATCAGCTGTTTCAACTTATGAGATGTCTCTTCTGAGCACCATGAGATGAGTCAGCTCTGATAAGCCTCTTCTGATAACACCCTTGCACTGTCAAATAAACTGTTCTCATATTTGCCTGGTTTTCAAGTATGTAAGATCAGGCCTGAAAATCCAGTTCATTTCACTGCACAGAAGTTAGAGATGATGATGGAAATCCCCAATAAAGCCAGATTCTTTAAGCATGAGTCAAACAGCAGGAGTGTCTCATAAGTCGGGCAGAACAATAATACTCACAGGCAGTAAATGCTAGCCTGCTGATACCAAGGAACTGCTGGAGCTTCTTACAGGGCAGAAGGCAGGAGGCTGAAGGTGTGAGATGGGCAACGTCTCCCCTTAATCCACATCCCCTCACAGCTTTCCCTCTTCAGTTGATCATCCACCTGCAATAAACATGCAATAGTAGAGGCTTTATTCACACAGTATGAGTCAGACAGTCAGCTTACTCACTCAATGTTTCAAACATGTCTTCTGAATAAATTAAACTAAGAGTATGTATCTTTGATTCTAACCAAACTCAATCAACTCAAACACCCACAGATCTCAGGGCAATGATTTTGGTTATGTCTCACTGGTGCTGTTACTGTGATTAAAATTCAGCAATTAAGAATTAAGTTATTCTGATTGACTTTGATTATGTTTCTGGTAAGATTACAGCTTTATTAAAATGCCAATATTTGAATGTAGGTATTTTTATGTTCACATTCACTATGAATCTTTTTTGGAGGAGAAGACACCGTGGATACATTTCTAAAGAAAACTGTCATAAGTGAATACATCATCTCTGAAGTACAAAAAGTTTGCAATATCACCCATGAGCTAAGCATACAGGCGCAGCAAGCAACACCGATGACAGCAGCCAAGCACACATTAAATAGAAATAAAAACAGTAGGGCTAACTGTATCTGATATCATTTATTTGCAGACAATCATCTGTATGTTTCATGGTCATGATTTGGAGGCTTCAGGGAGCATTTGGCTTCTACCTGTGCCTGTTCAGTCTCCACTCAGTATATGACGGTTTACTTGATAAAGTCTGTACTGCCAAATATGTTTTTATTTGTATAGTGACTGATTAAAATAATACTACCACTATTTAGGGCCACTAATAACCACGTTACAGACTTTTGAAACGTTTATGAAATCTTAAAATACAGAGTTTTAAGTTGCCACAAATGATTTAAACCTTCATTACAGGGAAAAAAGTGAGGAATTTCTGCAATTTGTGTAACAGCTTTTAAATGACGGAAAACTGAAATTTAGACCATTTGTTTGGACTGCTACAGATGCAATTTTTGCCTGTTTTTTTCATCCTAATAACCAAGCCATATTCATCTGCAAACAGAGCAGAAGGCAAAGACCACCAAATGGCTTGGCAAACATTTGATCTTCCACATTTGATACAAACACACAGAGACCTGGCTGATGTATGAAAATCAAATGGGACGAACTTCCCTTTGATTTTCTGGCTGGGAAAAGTAAGACCTTGGATCCAAAGCAAAGTACTGGAGCATCTGTGCTGGAGTAATTTGTCTGCAGAGTTGTTGGCAGGGAGAGAGACACCTTGTTCTTCCTCTGCAAGATGTTCTCATCTGCCTCATTACTGGCAAAACAATTAATTCTGATGTCTGATATTTGGTTTCAGAATCATTACAAGCATCTGCATTACAGCTTAAATGTCACATTATTAGGGACATGATGTAGACGCTGCTGCAAGGAAAGTGTTGCAAATTATAGACTCAAAATTCAATTCACCTCTGAAAATGCATTTTTTTTCCATGCAAAACAATAATTTAGGAAAGAAAGAAGAAGTTGCAGTAACAAGCATATCCCATGTGATATAATCTCAAAGAGGATTGCTGATATACAAGATTTATTTTGGAAAATTATAGAATATGAGACTCATGCAATAAACACTTATTTTCTAATGCTAGTAAAGTAGCTAATTGTTACTTGGATTATCATAAGCTGCTTTTGGTAAAGTCTGAGATATCCTTACATACAGTAGTAGCTTATTTTATACATGCATTTTTGCAAATTTCTTGAAATTTGCAGGAGCACTGAACCTGACATTTTCCACTTATTTCTTTACAGCATGTACTTTATCTTTTACAAAAAGTTGCTGGTGAGTCTTGGGAGGCAGAACATGAAATTGAAAGCTTTCAGTGAAAGCCACAATATAATACTTACATCCTGAAAGGTTGAGAAAGCAATAGAAAAGCTTAGATATGATGACAGTTATTGTGTTTGAATCAATGCTACATGTAAACAGATGAATGATCAGACTACTTTCCTGGGCTGGCCTTGAAAATGATTTCCCTTGCTCAGTCTCAAATGTTTCTTTTTTTTTTTCATTGGATTATGTGACTTTTCTTCAGGTTTTGAACTGGTCACATGGTAAAAGCGTCTTTAATTTTGCCATCCTACTTCCCACAATAATACCTGCTGCATTCCCATTATTCATTTATTTTTTTAATAATTATTTAACCAGGTAAAACTGATTGAGATTAAATCTCTTTTCCAATGGTGACCTGGCCAAGAGGCAGTGTTACACACCAATGTTCAACAAAGAAGACAAACACACATACAGAACACATTGAGCACAAAGAATGCTCACATAAAACATAAACAATAAAGTAAAAGACTGCAGCATTTTGTTATAACAAAGTAAACAGATCAAACAACAAGGCAGGTGCAAACCTGGATCTGAGGTTGTGGGAGTCTTGAGCAAAGACAAATTTTGATTTAATGTATGAGGGCAAAGTACCCAACAAGGCCCTATAAATCAAGACATATCAGTGCCTCATCCTGCGCATAGGTAGTGAGGACCAGCCCACTAGAGTATACAATGTATACAACCCAGCATGATAGAGAGGGTCAAGTTTTGCAAAGACAGTTGGACAAGCAAATCTATACACAGTATCACCATAATCAAGTTGTGATAAGAATAGGCTTGCCACCAATCGTTTGCGTAACGGCAAAGAAAAACAGATCCCAAATTCTCTTGTTCTACTTCTTCAGGGAATTTTACAACTGGGCCTGCAGGAAAAGTCAGGGGTGAAGAATTTGACTATCTGCGTTCATCTTTGTCAAATACATGTTTATTTTATTTGCATCAAGTGCAACATGATTGATTGTAAAACTCTCCATCAATGCAACATAAAAAGAAAACAAAATGTAATAGCAGCAATTAAAAGATGCATAGATGCATATGAACAACAGGACAATAAATAAAAAGTGATCAGTAAAAATAGAGGGGAAACAGTTGTTGCAGATCTGTATTAATAGTGGCAAGTGTACAATAATTTAAGTCAGAGTTGCAGAAACAGCAGTTTAAAATGCAAAGTAAAACATGCAAAAGGGCAAATGTGCAGTGATGAAAGCAACTGTAATTTTCAAGACTTTAGTGTGTTTCTAACAGCTATAGTTAATGAATTCTCTGACCTGCAATTAAATTCATCCCCACAAATGAGTAAGACAGAGGGAAACAAATAAAGGTAAATTCTGTGAATAAGTAATTACTTTAAATGAACTTTGTTTAATCTATAAATGTGTTGAGCCAAAAGTAATTAAAAGTATAATCAGTTAATGTAATTTCTCTCATTAACCTGCATGAAGCTAACAATGGGGCTGATGCTTCAACAACTTGGCACTGTTGTTTTTCATAGCTCATTTCTGTTACCGATTCCTCAAACTGCTGGCAGAAGAAAAAAAAAAAAAATACAACACACTTAAGGAATGCTTGAAAAGAACTTCTGATAGGTATCTGAATAATGTATGTCAGAAAGTTCTCAAGAAGCAGAGAATGAAATAATAGAAAATACTCAATTTTTCAAAATACATTCTGTCTCAGATCGTGGGTAGAGGGAAACCAGTATTCACTCTATCCAGTAAATGATCTTGTCTCACTGCTCACTATCCCCATTGGATCATGTAAGATAGCACACTATCAGTCATATCACCTCAGAAGAACAGATCATACTATGGACCTTCTCTTAAGCATTAATAGCTTAATGCACTGATACAGTACATGTATTATGCTTGGGTTCTCTTGAATGATCAATGAATAGTTGCTTTTGTGGAACCTTAAAAGTCAGTGACCAATCCAAACTCCTGCTGGCTGTTTGAAAAGTGAGGTAGAGCCTGATGAAGGAATTGTTTCCCCACTTGAATGCATAGATCCCTGCCACAGACCTCTGAGAATATCACTTGAACTCTCGCCTTCCCACCTTCACAGAGCCGGGGAGCATAACATGACTCAGACTATGACCCAAAAAATGCCAGGTTCTACTTTGCAACCTTGGGGTGATAGCTGATGAAACACAAAAGCACACACATTTAGGCAAAATACCAACTGAATTATGTGGAGAGATGAGTCATGGATAAACACCATCTGTACTATATTTAGCTTTGCAACATTTAAAATAGAGAAAGGGGAAAATGGATGGGAAACAGATCGTGAAAGTTTGACAAAACGTGAAACAAAGGCCAGAAGTTTGAAATGATAAATCAACATATTTCCACACATGCATCATGGATCAACAGAAGTAAAGCCTCTGGGGAAAGGAAAAAATAAATATAAACAACTTTCTAGGCTTTTACCATGGCATGAATTTACAAATCATCTCCACAAGCAGAAGTCTTTGCCATAGATAGCTCGGGACTTTTGCTCTTCCCCCTGTGTCTGTGACAAGATTAGGCTATCTCTCCTTGTGCACATGGATGACTGACTCCTTGGGGCTGGTCACATCTTTTCCCACCTCCTTGCCTCCATCCCAAGGCAGAAAACATTTCTATTTTCAACAGGATTAGCTCTTACCACAGGCCACCTGACAGGCAACAGCATCACCAATATGAATCATTTGTGATTTGTAATTTTTCATGATTTATCATGTTGATACCAATTAAAGGCATGTTCATAAGTACTGTGTAGGATGCGTGTTGGAGGTAAAAATGATGTAGCAGGCATGTTAACTGTACAAAAGACAGACTAAATGTTGAGGCACGGAGAGGGGGGTCTGCTTTATCAAAGTCTAACATCGGCAGGTGTGTTTCAAAGTAAAAGACAATATCCAATAAATCATTAGTCGCCTTACACAACAGCTAACATAAGCATTCAAATGTCATTCCAAGATGAAGAAATGTTATGTTTTTGTTTCATTGTGTCACCTAGTAAAGAAATTCTTTGTTATTTGTTTCAGGTGTTTCAGCTCTGCAGATTGTATTCTGCATGCTACAGCAGTATTAAAGCCAATATTAAAGAGAGGGTATTATGTTTTCCCATATTTTAAACATAGAAAAAAGTCACAAAGCTGGACGTTCATACTGACCATACGCAGATTTTCAAACCCCTACATTTTCATAGGTTGCAGATATCCCTGAATCTGCCTGTGAACTGGTCTGTTCTAAAAAAAAAAAAAAAAAAAAAAAAAGCACAAGATCTTCATGAGATGACAAAACTTGCTGAAATTATGAGGTGCCTCACTGAGATATGACATGTTGGAGGAGAGGACCTTAAATACTAAGGTCTGCCCATAGCTCCGCCCTTGGCAGGCCCACGAAAGACTGGGTAATACAAGGGACGAGGAATTGTGGAGCAGGGTGCCTTAAAGGGACAGCAGCAAAAATGAAGCATTTCAGACAGTTAGGGTCTCTGAATCACCAGTGTGAGAAAACATAAGGATTTTTTTTTTTTTTTACCTCAGATCATGCAAAGTTACTACAGTGACACCAAAGGGGCTAGATTATAAACAGTAAGCACATATTTGAGCTTATGAATGACTTGGCCTACAAGATTCATAGATTTCCACTTCCCTCTGTTGCTTTTCAACTTAAAATTCCCAGGAAGTATTGACTCTATGGAACTCGAGCACATGATCAGTAGGTAAAAGACCAATGTTATTCACTCATATGTGTCCAAAATCACTTTCTGCCACCTCTCCATTGAAAAGTACACCTACTGAGTTTCACCATTCTAAAAGTTCTGGAGACCTACTCACTACCTGTCTAAAATATTCACCACACAGCTGGTTGGAAGAGAGATGTACACACAGTCCCTTGGGAAAGTGAAAATACCTCTTCTGCCATTACTAGTGGAGATGAACTGATTTAATTTACCCTATTATTAAATCTCAGGCCTATCCTATCAGCAAAATACACAAACACTTCGCCCCAATCCAGCAACTGCAACCCTCAACAATTAGACTCCTCAAATATGAGATTCAGAAGGTTATATTTTTGACTGTGAAATCCATCAGTCCTCATATTATCTGTGCCTGTTGTGCAAGAAAATTTACAATTAACAGCTTTAACTATGCCTTGAAGGTGTTTCTGAGCCAGACACTTAACCCTGACTGCACTGCTGGGATTGTTTTCTGACCTGTAGCAGGAAACATCCATTCTCAAGCTCCGAGGAAGGAAGTCTTTCACCGATTGAGGCGGCTGGTGTATTTAAAAAAAAAAAAAAATGTGTGGAAAAACAAACCATCATTAGTTTAATAAAGAGAAGGAGACAGAAAAAAATGAAAATGTATAGTTGCATGATTCCCTGCAAACTAAAAAGTGCTTATGCAATTAACAGGAGATGTATTTGTTTTGGGTATGAGATTTTAAATGTATGTACAACAGAAAGAAAATGTTCACATTAACTGATATTACTATTATTATTTTTATTATTATTATTATTATTATTATTATTATTATTATTATTATTATTATTATTATTATTATTATTATAATCACATACATTTACAGTGTATTACATAAATTTGTATGATCTGATGAAATCCATAAATATGCAAGTTTAAAAGATGTGTTTTGAGACAGGATTTGAATAATGGGAGAGTCAGTGTTACAGATTTTTAATGGGAGGATATTCCAAAGGTGGGCAGCTGAAGGTAATTTGTATTTATTGTCAGTATTCACTGCTTTGTTTCAAGGTTCATTGTTACAGTTGTGGTCACATTTAGCATTAAAATATGGCAAAGCATAACGTCCCCTCTTTAAATGCAATCCTCAGTTAAAGCTAGCTTAACTTTGTCAAGAGTATATTGAAGGACTTGACACAGCTAGCCTCACTCTTACAAAATGTTTGACTTGATAAAGTAGATTGCAATTTATTAAACATTGCTTTTTACTTTTTTGCTTTAAGCTTAATGGAAAAAATAACTATCAGAGCTACTATATATTCATTAAATTAAAATGATATCAAAAGCTAGCTTAACCTGGAGCTGGAAGCTAGAATGATGAGATGAGTCCTCAGCCAGAGTTCTTATCTGTAGCTTCAAATTTCGTTGTACTCTGATTTTAAACTCAGCAGCATCTTCTCTATTCACAATGAAATGAAAGTCTGTCTCTTGATTCAGTACATATTACATTTTTTCCTCAAGATTTACTAAAAAAAAAAAGGAAAAACTTGTCCCAAAGCAGTCACTGTACTTAGTCTCCGCTGTGTTTCTCAGAAAGCACAACACACTTTAAATGACATCAATTTTATTCTACTTGACTCAAGGAAAATATCTGTCATCTGATATGTTTTGAGAAAATTTTACTTTTAAATTTGTACACCCCCCCCCCCCCCCCATTCCTCTTTTTTTTAAGCACCAAAGGAGGAGAGAAGCTGAAGGCTACAGTCGTGTGAACCAACTCTCAGCTCAGATCATTAAAGCAATACCTTCAAACTTGACATTCTATCTTGGACCTCTCTCTCTCTCTCTCTCTCTCTCTTTCTCTCTCTCTCTCTCTCTCTCTCTCTCTTTCTCTCTCTTTAAGCTGCCTCTGTTTCAATGCAGTGAACATTTTTAGAGTGTCACTGATAAGAATTGCATGTCAGCACTGTTTGCAATCACTTTTCAAACCAATAAATCCAGAAGCCCTGGTGACAATTCAATTTAAATTCAGTTTAATTAACTCCTGCAAAAATCATCATATCAGAGTCATTAGTTGTTGCAGACTGAACAGGAAAATGTTTTTGAGCTCTGTGTACCTCTTCATTCAGTACTGCAAGAGTATTTAGTCAACGTCTCTGGTACTTAAAATTAAACAATATCTAAGCGACTCACTCTTGAAATGGGCTGGTTTCAAATGAGGAGCAGTGTTGGACTTTCATGAGGCATGGCTCCTTTTGTAAGAGGCCTCTACAACAATTATACTGTACAATGAGGTGAGTAAACCAATATAACTTTCTAAACACCAAATTGTTAGAATAATGAATGACATCTAAATACATTTCCGAAGGCTGATAGCTCCCAAAACACGACAGAATAATGATATGGTATGTGATTCAGAGGAGGTGAGTAAATCCGGAGATGTGAATGTATGTGCTTTTAAATTAATAGGACAACAAAGCAGTGAATCCGAAGTACATGCTCAAGTATCAAGGACCATCATATATTAAAAGTGAGTACAGATAACCTAAAATGAATGCCAGTATATGGAGCTGAAGCAATAAAAGAAAGCCAGTTATGACTCAGTTTTGTAAGCATTAGCAGTAGCACTTAGAGAATACTGATCGTACCGCAACATTGGCATTGAGTGATTTTTTTTAAAAAAGTTGATAAAAAGAAGACTTGAACTTTTAAATTCATCTCAGGCTGAATGTATGATTCCATCGTTAGAAAGTTACACAGCCCAAATCTAAAGAAAAACATAAGTTCCCACTAGGAGAGGAAAAAACTCATTAAAAGTGGCACTTTGTCATCCTTCTCCTCATCTGCGTAACAATATTTCCTCTCAAAGATAGAACCTTAGATGTTAATCCAGTTCATTGTATATTTCACTCGACTCTGTTTTGAAATCCACATCTGTCCCTTCTCACTGTGAATACTTACTATATGTTTAAATGACCTCTGTACAACACAAGCATCCCCGTTGTCTTGGTTTGTCTTGGATCTCCACAGAACTTCTTAAGGCGAAAGCTAAATTAGGGTTAAATCATTCCCTATTCGCTGTTAGATAGGTCTGTTAGAGAGAAGGAACAACAGAAAGACAAACATACAGAAGGTCTCTTTGATATTTTCTAGAGATCTTTTATTCATTTATCAAATTTCTCTTCAGACAGAAGAGCAGGGCATCTCATTTTCCATTCCATCAGGGGAAATAAACAGATTCTCCAATGTGTTCTTTTTTGTATCAAACTTCTGAGCGAATTCACTCAGAGTTTCTACAGCGCTACTGATATACACTTTAATATATGTGGGCAGCTGTGTGGAGGCTGAAGCTCTATATGACTAACAATATGCAGCTGTGTGAGTGATGCTTTCATAGATCAAAATATGTGCGGAAGAAAGACAGGTATGTTCTTTTGAACAAACTTCTGTCATTTTTTTCACTAGCAAAACTGTATAGATGTTAAATTTAACATCAGTGGTAACATAAAGCTTTAGTTGAACAAAACTTGGTGATTTATAGATTTCATTTTTCACTTGTGGTGTGAAATTTATGATGTCAAATGGTGGAGAAAATAATCGTGTATATGCTTATAAAGAATGAACTCCACTCTTCATAAATATTCATTCATTTATTCATTTTCTATACCGCTTCTCCTGTTCAGGGTCCCAGGTGTCTGGAGCCTATCCCAGCTGACTTGGGGCGAGAGGCGGGGTACATCCTGGACTAGTCGCCAGTCAATCACAGTGCTTCTTCATAAACATGGACAAAGTGATATTTAAGTTACCTGATGGATGATTGTAGCTAGAGGAAGCCTTTCTTGCCAGCCAAAGGGGTGGTAACGTCTGATGTCACGCGAAATCAAGGATTAAATTTTCTGTTAATCTCTGAAGATTAATTTACCTCAAAGTAATGGTAAAAAACTTCATGACCTTCTTTGTTGCTGATCCTTTTAACAAACAAAATGTCCCATGTTATAAAGCTTCAATGTGAAAAACACCAAACTTTACAGATGAAAAGTTACTCACCCGTCTGTATCAGTATTCATGTCTGCAGCCAGTTGTGTGGGAAAGTGTTTCATGGATGTTTTGCATAAAATGTGACCAGAAATGACCTTTTCTTTCTTTTTTTAATTTACTTTCAGTTATTACTACTTTCCTCCAATTTATTCTCAGCAACACAACAACTTGATTGGCTATAGCACCAGTTCAGTACAAAACACAATCCGAATAACCACAGTAAACCTCCCATGAGGGAACAAAAACCTTTTGACATGCAGCAGTAATTATGCACTCCCAGAGCCCTTGTTTTCATGGTTCACGACTCCTGCCCCCACTCTTGCCTCAGATGGGCATCTGAAATCATTTTAATGAATTCATTTAAAAGTAAAACACAATCAAGGTAATTAAGAGAACCTAGCAAAGTTTGGATGACTGTCAGGTTTTTAGTCTGTGTCATGCAGGGGAAAAGATGCTGCTAACGCTGGCCATCACATTAGTTCCATCTCTAATTAGAGGGCAGCGGTTTAACTGGGCCAGATGAAAGACGTGCCCAGGGAGACTCGCAAGTCCGCTTTAATTAACAGATAAGCAATTAATCAATTACTCATTTGTGTGGGCCAATTAATAGAAAAATTCTTGAATCTGATCTTAATTGTGTTTTTGTTTGCTTTCGGTTGCACGGTCAGTTTCCAGGTTTTACTATGCAGCTGCAGAGGAATCTCCAGGAGGAATGCTCTAATATATTACTCCATGTTGTGGTCATTTCTGTGTGCAATTAAAAATCTGAGGCTAGTCATGATCCACTATTTGCACTCCTCCATGCCAATTTATAAGTAATCCGTCAAATAATTTGCTTCACACAAGCAAATTAATCTTCAATGTGTAATTATAATATCATTAAGATGCTGTGTGTCCCTGAAAATGAGGCCTAAGTGATTCCATGCATCATTCCATTCAAGGTGTTGCTGGAAAAAGAGCTGGAAGGCAGCATCTTCAAGTGTGTCTCACTGACAAAAAGTTCAGCTTTGCAGAAAACACATTAGCACAGGCATTTCTTGTGTCAGTGAATTAACTTTGGGGTAATATATCTAGTATGATATGGCAGGAAATAAATGTGATCACATGGAACAAAAGTACCCGGGAATATCTTGTATCCAACAGCAATAATGCAACTCACTAATCAGTTCTGTAAAAGAGCAACACATTTACTTTAAATGTAATGACAAACTTTATTTAAAATTATTGTGTCATCTGCATATAGAGTACATGTTTCCTAAAAGTGTATCATGATTGTCACTTAATTTTTTAAAATATTTATTTATTTATTTAATTTATTATTTATTTATTTACCTACCTCAGTTTGACTCAGTTTTTGATCCAATAGCTTCTATACTTTACATCAGATTTGGGGCCAAACAACACTGATTTCAGGAGAAATGGACTACTCCAGACCTCTGCAGCTATGCTGTGGTATCCAGCACCAAGATATTAGCAAAAAGACATGTCTAGCACTTCCCACAGTTGTTTGATTGATAAATTTTGGGAGGCCAAGTAGACTCTGCAGTATCCCGTCAGCCCTTCTTCCATTGCTCTTTGGTCTAGCATGCAATTTGTTTGCATCTTGTTGATCAGCACTGGCACCCTGACCAGTCTGCTGCTACACAGCCCCATATGCAAGAAACTGAAATAGAGCATGTATTCTGACACCTTTCAACCAGAACCAACAATAATTCTTCATTTACGTAAGCTCGTTGGAAGTGTGCTACCAAGTCACCCTGACGCCTCAAATACACCGGGTGCGTCTGCGTTGCAGCTCCGCTGCGCTGCGTGTTGACTGCGTTTGTCAACTTACACCGGCTGCATCGCGAGTCCCGGCAAGCCGCAGAGCTGGAGTCGCGAGACTGCGGACTTCTCGCGGTAATTCACGATCCCGTGAGAATGTTGAAGCAAACAATAGTACTACAATACTGTACGGTGCACTACTCACCATTCACTCCCAAAACACTTGAAACACTCTTCCATGCCATTTCCTTTTTGAGATTATCTTTATAAAAAGGATGTGTTGGGTCATAAATTATTCTGTGGTTTTCCACCTCAATGATAAGCTTCTCCTCGTCCATGTTTTTCACTGTTTCCCCTTGGTAAACTGACCTGTTGACTACTCGTGTATCGCTGCTCATTGTGAAGAGCTGCTATTGTAATCAAGCTAAATACGATCTAGATTAGACACGGTTTGTTTTATTTTGAAAGTCTCAGGCTCTTTTTATGTAGTTTCCGTGCACTACTTCCTGTCCCGCTCGATCTTCTCTACTCTGAATTTATGCGTCACAGCTCCGTCATCCGGCAAAAATAGGATGGCTGCAGATTAGCTGCGACCTGTCGGACTAGACACGCAGCTGAACCGCAACGGAACGGATCCAGTGTAAGTTGACACATTGACTTGAATGGATTTTAAACTGATCCGGCGCCTTGACGGAGCGGAGCTGCAACGCAGACGCAAACCGGTGTATTTCAGCCATGACACTTGCCCTTACCTGCTTCAACCTTATTGAATTTAGGGACAGAGTTGTTGATGCTGACTGTATCCCATCAAGTGATATATATACCATTGTATGAACTGCTAATCAATGTCAGTGAGTGTACAACATTAGTGGTCATAAGTGCATGGGTGATTAATAATACACCCCACCCCCTCACCCCCCAATCTGAACAATTTGGCCAAAAAATGTCTCTCTGTTTAAATGTTAGTATTGTAGACACAGTCAATACCAGAAGAACATTCTTGAACAGCCTTGGTTTTTCAAGTAGGTGCAAGTTTCTATCTTTGTAATTTTCTAACGATTTTCCATCTTGTAATGAAACTTTGAGCTATTGCTCTCACTAAGTGTGATTGCACTTTTGGGCGCCTTACAACTTTAGGGACACAATTATGATATTAAAAAAGTTTACGGGATCAGGTTGCTTAACTTTTTTTTTTTTTTTCCTCCTGAGTATTTCCAAAGGCACAGCATCATTTCTGTGGTCATTAAGGTTGTGGCATCTCTTTGAGAGGAAGACATTTACCTACAGATATAGACAGATATAGGCATAGATCTAATTTCATTAGAGCTAGAATGCTAATTTCAATGAGCGATTGATCAATTTCTGAAAAAAACAATACAGTTTTTGGATTCCACCTTAAAACCACTAACTAGACTTTTATTGTATAATATCAAGGTGAAGCCATGCATTCTGATATTCAGGTTGTCCTAAATCTAAATCAGATGACTCCCACTTTAAAACCCAGTACAGCAGATCCTAACTGTTTGATTCATTGACTGGCTTTGACAGCTTTCCATTACATGAATCAACTCTGCAGGAACATGATGGTTGAAGGAGAGAGCACTTACATAGAAAATTTTTAGTGCAGAATATGCATATCCACTCAACTCATCCTCTATGAATGTTGTGGTGTGATGGCTGTCTCGAGCACAGAGCAAACACAGATCATGTCGTCCAGTGAGCCTGCAACCCCATCATGAATATTAATGACTGTACCAGCAGACCAAGGAGACTCATTATAAGGCTGGGCCAATATTGCAGGACTGATGGAGTATCCCCAAGTGTCCTCTGGTTTGAAATGTGGTGGACTTGCTATCTTGGGATCAAATAAATCATCTCTGTCATGCTGATTGTGCCATTTTAGAAAACAGAAGGCTAATATACAATCACCAAAGCATGGGTAATTAACCTTAGTTAGGTTTGCAGCCTTCATGTCATGGCAGAGAGCACACATTTACCTTGAATGTTTAAAGTATTAGCAGTATAATCTTCCTCTGATACCTTGTCCCATAAAAAGACACACAATGTTGTCACTAAACACTGTCTAATTATGTCAGACTCTGAGGACAGAAATTCTCACAGCCAATCAATATACATCCAAAAAAGTAGTAGCTCGTGTGTTCAGCACAGCTGTTATGCTCTGACGGAAAAGGGAGAGAGTGAGTGAGAGAACGAGAGAGCTGTAAACACAAGTCACCAATAAGGCAGATTATGTGAGGTTTCATAGAGCTGCTGTGATTGGTTGATTCAAATCAGGACAGAGCAGTATTTAAAAATGAACAAAGTGCCCAGTGCTCATAGAGTGAGATCTGACACACATTTATGGAAAGCAACATTTATTAGTGACACGCATCACTCAGAATTTGTTATTTGATATAACTGCAAAGAACTAATGAAGCCTACTGTAGCTCGAATTTTAAGAAAAGAAACACAAAATAACAAAATACCTACAAAATACCCAAACTAGCTTGGATAAAAGTACAATGTAAGCTTCCTTGTTAGCTTTTGAACTTTAATACTACAATCACCTGCTGCTGGTTAACTGAAAGTTCTCAGCAAGTTACTCAAAAAATAGGACACAGATAACAGGGAAGCTATCATGCTAACTACTTACTAAACAGCACTCAAAATGTACCTATGAATTTTGAAGTCATTTTAAAAGTTTGATTTGCTCTCTCATACTTCCACATTTCTTTGCTATATTGGTTTACTACTTTTTTTATTTTGCTTTATTAAAATCTTAGTTTCCTCACAATGTCCTTAATCATCTTAATAACAACACATTCTGAATAACACATCTTTGATTTTTGGACAAATATATAATAATATATAAAGTATGTAGATTGTGTTTTGGCTTTAACAGGATTTCAACCTCTGCTGAAAAATGACCTCAAAAAAGAAAGATTGTCACAGTAATTATATTGACTTTGTAGCAGAAGACTTATAGAATAATACAGTCTTTTTTGTGAGTCCAAGGCTCCTTTATTGATACATCTCACTCCTGTTTTATACTCTTCAAGACAAAGTGACACAATGGTATTGCTCAGTTTGGCAAACACCATATCCTTATATCCCATCCTGTGCAACCTCTCCCTTAAAACATGTTAATTAATGTATTTTGGAAATATCTTGTGGCTTGCTTCCCAGCTGCCATGCATTAGCCCAGATTTCTGGATTCATGCGTATTAGAACCAATCTCCATATTGTTACCAGCCAAACACACAGCCTGTTTAGTTACAGGGATGCCTCCAGTCCTTAGCTGACCTTTTGAAGCATTAGCATATTATCACAACTGAAAGTTTAGTTCATAACTTGATTACTTTTATCTTTACTACCTTAAAAGTAATCAACTTTTTAAAATAATTACGCAAAAAGTTATTTAGGGGTCTTAGACATCCGGAATTGTTGAAATCCTAGTTAGTGATAATCTGGAATATTAAAGAGTTTCATTCACCTCCTATAGCACTCATGCATCTTATTCCCACATATTTTTCATCAAATAGATTACATTTTTTTGTCAACTTTCTTTTATAAATCTTTTTTTTTTTTTGTGAAAAAAAAAGAAAATGCTGCACTAGATAAGGTTCAGTGTCCAGCTTGCTTCACCTTGAGCTTGTGCTTTCTGCATGCCTGTATGGTTCCGTCTCATGATTCATTTGCAGTGTCATAACAGCTGCTGCTACCTATGATCCATGCCCTGACTGCAGCAGAAAAATATCACCATAAAGGTTGCTGTACTATATATCTGATGGCCAGATGTTGCTGTGACATTCCACAGAGCCACGGTATACACACAGGTCCTCACCTTGAACCACCCTCATCAAAAAGGTCAGACACATTCATTGTTTTCTGCTGACTCAGCTGCTACTGCTCCATCACCAATGTCATTGATGTCTTAGCTTCTATATGTTCCTATCTCAGGACTGATTGCCCGTAAATACTGTTGAAAAAAGAAGTCATCTTCTAGCACTTTTTCCTCTTAGTAAGCAAATACTAATAATGCAATGGCACATTAACCCCCCCCCCCCCCCACACACACACACACACACACACACACACACTTCCGCTTTAATAATGATTTTGTGGTGACACCAGGTCCCCAGGCACATGTGCTGTTAGTATTCCCTCACTGATGCTCATGAAATGATTTATATTAGTGATGCAACCTAATACCACATTCCCAACACAGCACCAGAGGCAAACTAGTCAACATTTACATCCAGCGACAGTTAATTCACAACAAATGAATTGAGGAGTGGTCCAAGGAAAAGAAAGGCAAAAAGAGGCAAATTGTGGAGCAGCAGATGGTGTGAAATGACTCGAGATTTGGGTGTGAAACAACTTGAGATTTAGTGCATGACTAACAGAAAATGCTGCCAAAAGCACTCAAGCTCATTTCATAAGCATAAATGAGATAAAGTGCAATGGAGTGGCATTTTAGGGTCTGCAGATTAATGGTGGATGTAAATTTGTGGTTCTGTAAGACATCCAGCTCCTGACTGGCTCGGGCTCAGAAGCACCAACAGTCTGACTGAATTAAAATGTAAGATAAAAAGATGCTGACACATTTTCACACAGCTTTGATGGAAGTGAGGCTAGTTTGCACTGTTTGTCACAGTGAGGTTGTTTTTCCAGCTACTTTTGATGGATTTTAGTTGGCTCTCTGTGATCAGTCTCCATCAGTTTACTTTTTTTTTTTTTTCCATCAGATGGTCAGTTTGGCCAGTAACACTCCAGTAGTCTTGTATGTCATACTCTCAGACATAAGCTCTGAATTGCAAAATTTGCTGGACAGGCTATATTTAACAAAATGCATAATAATAATAAAAAGAATAATGCTCTGTACGGCCATGGATTAGTGGCAGAGTCGTTGTCTCTCAATCAGAAGGTTCAGGGTTCGATCCCAGCTCCTGCAGTCACATGCCGAAGTGTCCTTGGGCAAGACACTGAACCCCACACTGCTCCCACTGTTGGTCAGTGGTGTGTAGAATGTGAAGAATGAGTATAATAATGTGTAAGATAAAACTAGTGGTCCCTACAATAGAACTCCGCACCATCAGTGTGCGAAGAGTAGAAATGTAAAGTGCTTTGAGTGGTCAGAAAGACTAGAAAAGTGCTACATAAGTATCTGTCTAAAAATAAATTGTATGCTTTATTTTGTGTTATAATTTACATTTTAAAGCTTGCTGTATATTTAGTAAGTCACAGAAACAACAAAAAATCCACTTTTTATGTTTTTTACTCCATATGTAGTTGTTATTTACTGATTACCATAGTCTATTCACTGTGACGAATTGGTATAACTGAATTTGCACCAATATTCTGTCAAAATCTCTTTGTTTAAATGTGTAGTTTGCATTTCAGTTGGTGTCATAGTATTTATTTGACTTTTTTTTTAACATTTTTCACCAAATAAAGACTCAATCCCATTAACTTTTCAGCTTGTATAAACACAACAGTATAACAAGTATTAAACAACTCATCTTCTAGAAGCTATGCAAGTTTACTGATGAAATAAGTTATTTGTTATGAAATATCATCTCAAAGTACATTTTAAATATTTAATTTCTAAACTTGATAATATGAGTTTTGTTGTTATGAGCAAGTCAGTATGCTGTAGGTATCAAGATTTTTTTTCAGTATTTTGGGGTCAGTTGGTTTAAAATAATTTTAAATTTGATTTGTATCATATTCATAGTAACTTTTTTTTGTGCACAAACATCGGTTACACCAACTGAATTTTAACCAACTGGCTACATCTTTCACCCATACACGCACGCACACAAACAAGTGCGCACGCACATATGGGACGCCATTTAGACGGTTTTTCATACTTTGTAATGCACACACTCTACCATACTCACACACACTCCTATACCCTCTAACATGTACAATCATACTCTCCCATAAACACTCTTTTGAAGTGCGAACTCTGCTAGCTTCGCCGTTTCTCTATGATGCTAGGAAATCAATCCTCGGTTAGCATTATGCTAACAAATAACATGGAAAATCCCATAGAGAAATGGCAAAGGTAGCAGAGGTCACGCTAACCTTTTTACCTTTAAGCCTTCAAAACACATTTAAAAAAATCCTGACACACACTTTAGGATGAGGTTTCTAGTTCTACAAGCTGATGTACATTGTTACTGATTGTAACCTGAGGCAGGTTTAGAAGGCATCTTGAATAAAATAAAATACAGCAACAGCACACTCAAGTTGATTGACGCCTTCTTGGCGCCAATCGGGAACCAAGAATTTAGAACTACTTCTGTTTCAATCAAACTCTCTCACACACACAACTCACACACACACATTCTCATTCACATTGCCTATCATACTGTCTTACATTCACTGTCATTCTGTTATTTAGGCTTTACATATTTGTGCATGTAATAGGTTTCAGTAATGTTTATGAGAGAGTATGATTGTGCATGTAAGCAGGTATAGTACCGTGTGTGTGTGTATAGCAATGTGTGTATTACTAAGTATGAAATACTGCCTAAATGGCCTCTCTCTCTCTCTCTCTCTCTCTCTCTCTCTCTCTCTCTCTCTCTCTCGCACGCACACACACACACACACACACACACACACACACACACACACACACACACACACACACACACACACACACACACAATCTGAGAGATGTCAGAGGAGGAAGGTGAAGAGGAGCTTTTACCAAAGGAGTTCATGTAACTCATGTAACTACCTCGATAGTTCCATGAGTTCATATAAAACAACGAGGAAAAGTCATGAGATCATGAGCTCACTGCGCCATGGTGAAGTTTCAGTCAGGTTCCAAGACGTCCAACACAAAGTCAAGAGCCCAAATCCAAGTGATTGACAGATATGCACAACCAGCAATACGGCTAACCGGCACATGTCAAACAAGCTTCTTTTCATCAGCTAACGATTCACCTGGCTATAAATGGACTCAATTTAGCTTGAGATGGTGGCAGTGTGTGAGTGTAGAGTGGGGGATCAAATACTTAAACATATACACATAGGAGGGAAGAGGTGGGGGGAAAAACAAAGAGTAAAATAAAAAGCTGTATTCTTCAGTGTAACTGTTAACACTCACTAACAAATGACTCAAATAAAAAAAGGAAATCGTGTTATCTATATTATATAAATAATAAAAATATCTTAATCTGAAGCTTGATTTAGCACAAAGTAACTGGTTGCTTAGTGCACTGCATTTTCCAAGTAGCTTGCCCAACACGGATTATTTTAGTGACCAAACCTCTGAAACCTCTGAACCTCAGGGACCGTGGCGACCGTGTGAGCGCCCTCATCAACGCTGAGGGCAGACTTGTTGGACACTGTTGTCGTTTCACACAGACATTTTTGTCTGCATTTCTAATGTGCCTAAATTTTCTCCAGCCGAACAAAGACAAAACTGTGGTCGTTGTTTTTGGAGCCAAAGCAGAGAGATTAAAAGTCAGTGAGCATCTCCAGACATTAAAGTTAAAAACCACTGATAATGCCAGAAATCTGAGTGTGATCATGGACTCAGAGCTGAATTTGAACAAACACACTAGACAATTTCCATGGAAATTGTGAGAGGGGCTCGGGCGGCATGCCGGCTGGAATACGTACTCTTGATATACTTTGTAATGTGTCCTCTCCCTAATTGCTCTCTCTGTGAGTTGATTTTAAAGGTGAAACATTGATTAATAAAAATACACACAAACACACACACACAAAGAGTCATGCATGCTACACATGCTTAAATGTGGTGGATGTTTTGTGTGAACTGAGGTCCCTTAATCACAATCATAAATGCACACACGTACACATAGGCGCTCTTCGCTTTCCTTTTCAAAGACAAGAAGCCCTCTGTGAGTGGCCTTCATTGATAAAACTTTGTTTAACTAAAAACAGACAGACACACACACACACACACAACACAAACCACACACAACACAAACCACACACAGACACACAGCTGATGAAGAAAAAGAACAAATAAAGAAATTTCATTGATGTGAAATATGTATAATAAGCTCAAGTTGAAGTATTTCAAGTACATGTGTAAATGTATTGTGTCTAATTCTACAAATACTTAGGGTATGATTTTTTTATTATCTGCATTTTGAAACTTTTTTGAATTCATTTTTAATAATTTAGTGTCTATGCTAATTGGACAACCTGAGTGGTAGTTTTTAAAAAAGCACTCTTAAGCCATCACATAGAGTAGTTCAGCAGTGTTACAAATAGCATTCAGCTTTAAATGTCATTTGCTACTACTTAAAGCTTTAAAAGGCTTCGTCACAAACTTTTATCATTGTGACATTGCAAATATGACCAAGTCTGAGCTGAGGTGCACACAGACGTCCTGAGATTTGAGTGGCAAAGCCCCCTGATATTCCCCCAACCCACTCTGAGCAGTCTTATCTGTGATGTGCAACTGATGAACTCCTGAAAGAGTATCTAGTGCGCCAGTATGGATCGACTGACAGAGGGACGGGGGGGTTTGCTCCATTTCTCTCTCACTCAGAGATAAGCGCTGTCCGTCATCTTGATTGACATATCAAAGGAAGGCAGCCTTTGCCTCTGAGGGGGGACTTGAGTCCCAGAAAGGCTTTCTCAGGTATCCCTAAGGCTAGTTTCTAACATAAACAAGCCAGACAGACTAACATGGCTGTTTTGTCTGCAGCTATAAAGAAGTATTATGATGATGCTGGATATTTAGTATGATAAGACCTAAAAACTGAATAGCAGACTTCAGCAAAAGAGAAGAGAGACAGAGAGGGTTTAGATCAGCCTATAATGGGAAATTTAAAATCCAGGATGTGTGGCTGGAGTTACCGAGTAGACAGCAGGAGTACAGAGTATGAATGTGCTTAAATAATACAATGTTCAACTCAGTGGTATGAGGAATAAACCAGTCTTTGATGGACATTTTATTCTATAAGCCACCAGCATCAAGTTCCTGCTCATGCACACAGAGACAGGAATAGAAAAAAAATACGGACATATTTTGCTATGGCTGACAAACTAAGTGAAAAAAGTGGATCTTCTGATTCTGAGCAGCACTTGAGTTTTCAGCACCAATGTAAGGCATCATTTAGGAGAAAGTCTGATCTGCAGAGGCTTGTTGTTAGAGGCACACCAAATAAATAAAAGAGTGACCGAGAGGCCAAACGTCGCACAGTTCAGGGGAGAGAATGTTTCACAGTGAGAAGCTATCTCCTTTGATACAGCAGCAAGCAGTAAGCCAAAACACCCTTATCCCCAATTCACCACAGCTCAAATGAGGCCTCAATTATTTAGTCTGAGACCAGCAAGGAATCATAAGGAGACCTTGTAGCTCTAACAAGGCTCTGTGCTGCAGTACTCTGACTTTTCCATAGACTTCTTCACATTTGATGGGTAACCAAAAAGTGAGTGGTAAACCCCTCAGCCGGTAGTGATCATACACTGTCTAAAAAAATATGTGTCGCCACCTTGACTTCCCAAATTGGTTTGACAGTTTTTTGAAGCTCTTTTGTAGCCTTGAGTTTGACACATTTGCCACAGCACGTTGATTTTATGGAGCCAGATGTGATGATATTTGGACAGGGAGTTGGCACTAGAAAGGGTGCTAGGTTGACAAATGCAGAAGACATACAGTTTATTCCATAGCTGATGTTGTATAGCATCACAGCTGTCTTATCTTCCATTGAGACTATATTTGTGGTGTAAGGTGATCAAAGCTGTCTCTACATCAGACTAAAGGAGAAAAGGGATTATTATATGAACACTTTCTCTATAGACAAAATCCCCAAAAGGCATCACAACAAACACTATAAAGTGGTTACATGACTTGCAGCTGAGGTATTTACTATCATCACCTATTTGTAATTCCCCAAGCCCCTCATTATGCATAACATCAAGCCTTTATTTATTTAAAAAAAAAAATCTGCTTCTTTACTGCTCTGATGAATAAAAATCAGGAGGTAAAGACAAAAAAGTTATTTATGACAAGCTGTAGCAATGGTATTGTTTTTATTTTCCAATCGGTTTCCATTGTCTACCAGCAATATGCCTTGCAACTGCCTTGTAACAATGCTATCTTGCAACAAATCATATATTGCTAGAAAGCCAGTTTATTATTATACATTCATTATAAAGAGCATTACACTGAGACTGTTTGTGCACTATTTTCTGGGTAGTGTTTAGGATGCACTCCATGTTGTGTTGAAATGTACCAAGCTCCCCTGAAATGCACAAGTCAGTTTTTCTTATGTGGAAAGTGCATTTTACACAAGAGGTATAGTTGAAAAAACTCTGAATTTAATATCAAAAACTTTTGTAATGACGTGGATTTACTGTAGACTAGCTGTGGTTCAACACAATATTTTGTAATATCTATAATATTGACTTGTAATCACGTGATTTTATGGTTGAGTCAAAGTTTTTATTGTATTTACACTACATTTATTTTCTGGCATTTCAATTCAATCAATCAATAAATCTTTATGCGTATACCGCCAATTCATAACAAATGTGATCTCAAGACGTTTCCCAAAAGTATTAACAGGTCTAAACCTGTAAATAATGAATTTTATTAACAGAGATCCAACATCAAGACAAGATAAGAAATCTCATCTCATCTTCCTTCATCTTCCCTTTAACGGGCAGAAACCTCGGGCAGAACCATTTCTTTTGTTCTAGTCAAATCTTGCTGGTTTCCACAGATTTTACTGAATTCAGTGCATTTGATTCATTTAATTTATTCATTTTACTCTATTAAATTTGATTTTAACCTTTTTTTTTAACAATTTCTACAAATTAAATATTAATTATACTTGTTACAGTTTAATTGTTGCTGTCCTCTCTTGTTGTGGAGCACATTGGGCTGCATGTTTTTATGTATGAAAGTTGCTAAACAAAGTTAAGATGAGATCACTGCTATATATATATATCTCAATGATGTAGTTGTGCGTCTATACTTAAGTATTGCCTTGTTTGTTCAAACATTTTCTTCAGCTTATTGCTTCAACAAAGGTGGCTTTAGGAGAACTAATATGTTTCTGTTGCAAAAGCAAAAAAAAAAAAGAAAAAAAAAAACTTGTTGGGGCCTAAAGAGAATGTTTACAAGAGAGAGTACACAACTTCTACTCACACACAATGTCTTTCTTCTTCTCTTTAAATTCTGCAGTAAATTTAAATAAGTGATTATGGTGGCTTATGGGAATATTGACAGACTTTTGGAGCAAGCTCCATTTGGCCACTTGAGGAACTGCAATTCACTTTTGGCTTCATTTTTCATTCTTAGAGGATTCAGCTCACTAGTCACACTAAGCACATTCACATCACAGCAGTGTTGAGGCAGCTGGTCTGACAGGAGTTGACATGAAGAGTTTGAAACCTGTGCTGACTTCCTGCTCTGTTCTTGTTTGACAATATACAACATTACAACAAGCACTACATGAAAAAAAATGTGAGGAAAACAACACATACATATTGCAGCCGTGGGCTCGCACAAGGCTTCATACATCAAAGGCTGGAGGGGGCCAGGCTGCTGGAAAATCACAGAGGCTGCTTTTGCATTCACCTCTCCGTCCTTCACAAAGCTGCACGGGGTAGCAGCCTGACTGGAGAAACCATAGAAAAGTAATTTGAAATTCAGCCCCATGTAAGGAGGCTCCATTCATCAGATACTGATAGGTACAGTAGCATTTTACCTCGCAACTTTTGTGCTGAGAGAATTGATGGTTTGTAATAGATGAGACTTGTAATGCAGCTGGGCGAGCAGAGTGTTTCATGTTTGGTCAGCCATGCTTGTTGTTCAGCATATGCTACAGCTAATTTTATTTGTTGCTTCCTTTGTTAATTGAATGGGGTATACAGGACATACATCTTTATTATATGAAATGAAATACACATCCCATCTTCATCCTACCCTTTACATGCAGAATTTTAATCAATGTGCTTGCATGTGCATAACCAAGACATTACTTACATCGAAGCTCACCAATTGTACGTATGAATGTGTTTTTAACAGAGAAAAGTGAGCGAGCTAACTGCAAATCACAGAGCCACAGCTCTTTGCGTGTGAACTTTGTACATCCCCCTTCCTGTCACTCATATTACATTTCGCCAGCAGGCAAGCAGATCAGGAAGTTTTGAAAGTTAAAATTGCCGAAAGTTATGGATATGAATGTCTGCATTTCTGTATTACACAAGCGATGGAGCACCAACACGCCCAGGGTTACGCCTCACATTTCTTCTCCGCTCAAACTCCTCATGCAAAGAATATCTTCTATTTCACAATCTGTCTGGGTATTTGTTGAAGTTGGTCCCCAACTTTTTTCAACTGATCCGTACTGTGTACACAGAGGGTATTAATGGAGATAACAGTGCAATTTGTTTAAGGTAAAGCAAGTTTATTTGTAGAGCACAATTCATACACAAGGTAATTTAAAGGGCTTTACAGCAACATAAAATCACAAGAGGGCAGATTAAAATTAAAATAAAATTTAAAAAAAAAATCATTCCATAAAAAAATTAAATAAACAATTTATTTAATCAATTATCTTATCTTTTATCTTTTTTGTAAAAGATTTTGCCATTGTTGAAGCAACATTTTTAGACTATTATTTTTATTATTTTTACAGAGCATCATACAGAGCTTCTTCTTGCAAAGTATTTCCAAATACAAACAATAAACTATCACATCTTTACTGCACAAGAATAAATTTAGAACTCCACTACTGCTATACAATGAATTGATAATGTGTTAAAGTAGCTTCTTGATCCCACATCAAATATTAAAACTAGACAATGGTATGAAGCATCCAGCTTTATAAAGCTTAATCTAAATTCAAAACAATTTGATTTATTGACTTACATACTTTGTCATTAATTTTAGGAACTTTAAGTGGTACATATCCAAATCTTTCTGTTTTGTATTCCGAAGAGCCAGTCTAAATAATCCTTCTATCTCACTTCCTGTCTAAAATCCAGCTTTATTTCCTGTTTTACTGACACAGCATGTGCCATCTGTGGGACATTATCATAAAAATCCATCCACTGACACCCTGCTGGCATGCAGTGAGAGACATGATTGAGTGAAAAAGAGCAGCCCTTTTTCAGATTTTTTTTTTTTTTTTTTTTTTTGCTAATGTTCAGACAGATTTCAAGGTGACGAGAGAGCTGTCAAAAGTTTGATTGATTGGCTTCAGATCCAACAGTCCAATGACGCACAGCTGAGTCAAACCACCTGGATCAATACAGCTTCAGGTAACTTAGATTGATGTGTGTTTGTCTTTTTGGAGAAAGCGTTATGTAATAAATCAAGCGTGGCTGGTAATGACTTCATAAGCTAACGACCTGACATTGCAATTAGCTTGGGAATCAGTTTGTAATTGCCAAAGTAACTGAACATTAACACAAAACTCATTTTAGCATGATGTGCATCCACTAAATGTGCACGTTGCAGGATCAGCTGCACGAAAAAAAACAAGGGCAAAAAGACAAACCTCTGTACTGTGTAACACTTGAGTGGCTCACTATCTGCTCTGGATTCTAAATCAGCAGTTATTCATTGGTTTAATATTGAGTTATCACATTGTAATAGGCGACTGTGATACTTAGTGAGAGGAAGAATAGACTAAAATATGGTAGTCAGTTATACACATCTACAAATATGGTTAAGCAGTATCTCTACCTGTGATACAAGACTAATTACATTATAAGTACATCACTTACTGAAGGTCTTTAATCATAAAGTGTAATTATCAAGATCACTGTTACAGTATGATTCTGTTCTGAGGTGACTATTTACCAAGTTGGTTGAACATACAACTGTAATCTGTAATCAAAAAATCTAAAGGTGAGAAAGCACAAAGGAAATGAGTCAAACTGTTCAAATAACTTGGCTAAACAGGATCACAGAGTCTGCTGGTAAACAATGTTATATTGGTTTGCACACTGAGGCTAAGGTAACCACAGCTAGAACCATACCAGAAATTTTGTCCTTTTTGTGGGTTACAGAGCAGAATCTTTCACTCAAGTTGCTCAGCAAAAAGGCTGCACCAGATGCTTGTGTTAGATTATCATGAATACTGATAGCAGCAGACATTTCCAAGCACTGAATCAAAATGTTAATTTTCCCAAGATGAAATTATCTAATGCACCAAAGTTTTAATTAGCAGTAAGTTACGTCAGAAAAGAATATTTTGGGGGATGAGTTGGTTAGAAGGGATCACACAAGAAAAGCTGCTTTTGCAACAACACAAATAAACTTTTTATGTTTCTTTTATTTTTTAAATGGACAGTCAACTAGTACCTTATGTGTAAATATCTGAGGCCATTTAAGAGCTTCATTGTTAGACTTTAAGTCACAAATCAGCCAAATTAACTGAGTTATACTGATCAGATAGGCCTATAGACATGTGTTGACAGATAAACTGAAATCAAGTTGTTTCTATTGACATTTCCTACATGCTGAAGACACAGTTTAAGTGGCACTATTTTGTATCTTCACTGAACTAAATGAAGATGAGAAACAGAGGTGACAGCATGTAGACATGCATATCTTAAAAGCAGTGGAGTGGGAAAAAATCCCACAAGATCAGAACAAAAATAGCCATTAGTTAAAGTGGTTCCAATAAATATTTAGACTGTTATAGTCGGCAAAGTGCAAGTAAAGTTCATCAGAGTTCTTTCTCTGTTCCCTACAGTCTTTTGGTTACATGCTGATAATATGCCCCCCCCCCCCCCCCCCCCCCCAAAAAAAAAAAAAAAAAAAAGTCAGGAAACCGAGGAAAGGAGTGTTTTTTTTTTTTTTTTGTTTGTTTTTTTTTTTTTTTTTTTTTTTATTGGGGGGGGGTATGACAAACATACATAGCCTTTAGCCTGTGCTATCACTCTCCTATTTAGCTTTCTGCTGCTCTGAGCTGCTCTGGTTCAGCTCCACCATCACTACAAAATGAATCACATAAATTGTCTTCAGAGGAAAAACACAGATCTCTCTTTTCACTACTTACTTTGTCAATTGGCATGATGTTGTCATAGAGATTTCAAAGTGTCATAAATCAATTTGGTCCTGTCCAACCTGATTGGGAAACTAAGAAATAGCATTTAGAAATAATCTATATTGATGCTGATAATCTCATTTTAAATTGTGGATTATGATCAGACAGATATCTAGAAGTGAGACTTTTTAAGATCACTTAGAATCTCCTCACAGTCTCTTTTAAGGTCTGTTTTATACTCAACTGAGCAACTTGAGTCATTAGTTACTGTGCAGCGAGCTACCTTTCACTGAAGTTTGAGTGAAAAGGATTGAAGAACTGAAAGATCTATCATAATGTGTCACCATTTATCATCTTGTACTTTGATGATATGATTCTCTTTATATGAAACATGAGTTTCCTTCTACCTCAACTGACAGAACTTAAAAGTCTTGACTTTGATTACTCTTAAAACACCTCATTGGCGTCAAAGAGCTTCTGTTACCCCCAGGTGTTGCCAATCAGGTGCCTGATTGATTGGTACCACCTGTGAGCATGGGCTCTGTGGTCAGCAGGTGTCTGCTCCAAGAATCGACATTCCACATTTGACTGATCTGGCGCCTTTTCTGTTCACTCTCCAAGACCCTTGAGTCATTTTTTTGTTTCATAAAGTTTTTCCTGGGTCTTCCTGTGGATTTGCTTGCCTTGCCCAGGCTTTGGTGAAATGAGCCCGTTGGTTTACTGCTCAGCATTATTTGTATTTTTCTCTCACCCTTTCAATCGCTTGTGGTTTCAGTGGCTAATTCTTTGAGATAGAATCCTGTCCCAGTCTGCAATTGTTTCCCACTACCTCAGGTTGGCTAAACCCTCCTCTTAATAAATACATAAATACACAAAGTGCAACACATGTTGCGCTAACACTTATGCAAGGTTGGCGGTGCATCCAATATGATTTAATGTCCACTTTGATGTTATTTGAATTTGATCACCAAATAGAAGCCAGTGTTATCTAGCTTATTTTGTCATTGATGCTTGTGTTCATGTTAGGAAATGCTGTAATTGTGATAAACAACCTGAATTTTTATCTGGCATCATCAATCTAACTGAGTATTTGAGTTTATTTTGGTAAGAATTTGACAAAGCTGTCACAAATCATCCATTAACCTGAGTTGTGCATTGCTTTTTGAACCAATGACCAAATGAAAGCATGCGTTATTGCTAATACAAGATAGTGATTGTCATGAACAATGATGGCCAAACAACACCATGGAGGAATGTCATTGGACATGTGTTACCATGCTATAGAGCCTTGGGCCTTGTCTCTCAAAGACCAAGATATTTTCTTGCACAGTCACATCATAATTTGCACCGATGAAAAAATCTGAAGAGAAGAGCATCATGTCCAGCTAATACCTTATCTGTCATCAAAAATACCATGTTAAACATGATTATCTCTGTCCCCACCATAACTCCATCCAATTTGCTTTTTTATTCAGAATATTTATTATGTGGCTTTGTGAAAGGAAGACAGTCTTTGTTGGAAACGATATCAGTTGAATTTAAAGTCTCAGCTCATCTGTTCCTCAGCAAAAACCTAATTGTTATCAGCAGCTTGATGCCATTGTGTAGCTGATCTGATACTCTGACCTTCCTGTCAGCGAGGGCAAACAAGAGAAAAGCTTATCTGCAGTGGCATAAAGAGTATCTCTGGCTTCCTTTAAATAACACAGCTAAGCTATCATTTAGGAATTTCAGATAATAAGCATTATCTTGTTCCTGAACAGACCTTACACATTTTAAGACACCCTCATGTCGGTTAATCTTCGTTAATTCCTGATGTTTAAGGAAGGGACCAGGATGTAAAAGAACGGAAGAAGTTAAACCTCCTCACAATCACACTTCCACACTTTTTCCTCCTGTCTTGTTCTCAAAGCTCAAGGGAGCTCTTGTAGGGAGGGAAAAGGGATATTTTTAGCAGGTTCCACAATCCCTCCTGTAAATAATTACCCAAGTTGCTGTCGAAGCTGCCAGCTCTTCAGACTGGATGAGAGCACGGCGTTAAACGTCAAAGTGAAGCAAACAGGGATAGGGACGTCACATCTACACATGGTAGAGCTCAGTTTTGCCTGCACACTGAGGTGTTATAGAAATACTGGACTGATAAAGAAAGGGGAACATGAGCCAGCATGTTTTAAACTGGGTGAGATATCCAACAGTAACATTTTACCACAGCGATAGCGATGGGAAGTGGAGCTGCTGGTTTGGGAGTTGTTGACTAAAGGTGAATGCATAAAAATGAACATAAAATCGAGACAACCTGTGCTTTGAATGGACATTTCTACACCCCCAGTTGCTATAATGGAACAGCCTGGTGGCCAACAGCAGACTGCAGTTATACCAGACTTTTCCCAAATGTGAGACTTTACGTCTGTAACTGCAACTACTCCCTGAGGCCTTTGCTGTAAACAAGAATATGCTCTTAGCCAAGTTGCAAGGTTAGATAAGGAAGGAGGTGAAGAAACCCAAACAAGGTTATGTTTTTTGGTGGCATGTCTGAAACACATATGCAGTGCTGCGCATTATTCATGATAACACAGGGTCAATCCAGGTTGGGAAGTTACAGTTCATATCAACACTGGCTCTAAACAGCTAAGACCTAAAAGCAGTGAAACAAATGGAAAGACAGATGCATGTTTTGAAGGCAAGGCTGACATTTAAGTTGACAGCTAATCATAAAACCAATATTTTTAATATCTATGATATGCGATTTCAGTCTGAGCAATGAAATTACATGCATTAAAATTTATGTTAGTTATGTCCATCCAGTCCAGGCACAAGTCAAACTCCAGTGTAGTAACCCAACACTGACGATTTCTTCTTTCACACTTCAACATGAGAACAGTTTACCCAACAGACGTTCTTCTGCTCCATAAAAACCCTTTACTTCTGAATCAGCACTTAGCAAAATAAGCATCACAATACATAAACTTTTGCTACCAACATCTGTCCATACCGCAATACTTGCTGATGGCAGCTGTGTTTTAACGAGGCCAATATGGTCTGATAACAGTTTTAAAACAATACATCTGTATATATCCCTGTTATAGACACCTTATGTGCTGGTGTAAAAGTTTTATTATCCAAAATTTTCACAATAATGGCATAGACATTAGCCAATAATGCCTGTTAAATGTGAGAATGCTACTAGTGTCAGGTTAGATTATCAAAGCAAAAACAGCAGGGACAGAGCAAATTAGCCAGTCATAATTTATTCAAGGACAGTCATACCGGCTTGTCAAACCAGTAGATATGGTCCCACATCCAAAGTTCTGCTAACTGCCTGAAAAGTCTTCAAAAGTGTCTTCATTTTAACCAGCTGAAATACCAAAACAATGCACCATGCTTGCTGTTATGGTTCTGAAAGGGTCAAACCAATGAGATTTTTTGGTGATGGTAAAAATCTATTAGGAAGCTTAAAAGGTAGACGCTTGAAGATACATTTTCCCCTTCATCTGCAAACGGTGTGCAAAGATAAACCAAGCTAAGCAAAAGTAATGTATAAGCAAAGGTAGCATGTTTGTTAACAGTGGATTTATATAATCAAAGGAGTGAGAGACTTAAAAATGTTCTCTAACTCCCTTGTCCATAATGTTAATGAGCCCTAATTGGTGTTTAATCAGTAACTGTGTTTGACATATGTTCTACAGAACTACATTATACATTAAACCTGTTCACGTGATGGACGCTAAGGTTTCTGATTCTCAATCAAACAATCAAAAACACACAAAAAAATCCTTTGTTATATATTTCCATTTCATCCCTCTTATCAGTTCTATGATCTAACTTGCCTGGACTTGAGCCAAGAGACTCTATTGGACCTGAAAGTGGAGCAATGGGATCACAAATGCACAGGCGTCAAACTCTCAGGAGCCTGCTTTTTTATTTTTTTCTGTTGAGAATATTCAGTCAGCCCTGCTTTGCTTTGCTATTAGGACTGTTTGAAGATGCTGACGCAATTCTCCTAACACTGTGATGTCACTAAAGTTAACTATCTGCCTTTCATCTTTTTTTTTTTTTTCTTTTTTTCTTTTTTTTCACCAGCTTTGCTCCCTTTGCAGTAACCGCTGCACAGCTCCCTCACTGCTCTCTATGAGCTGGCTGTATTTCTTTTTGTGTAAGGCAAAGCTTGGATTTTTACATCTCCTCTGGGGCCCGCATAAAAGAAGCCTAATTTGGCCAAACAATGTCAAATCCTCAAGTGACATGTTCCAACCGTGATCCTGCAGATCAGATGAATTATGAGAAGAGTAACATCAGTCATTGACTTTCAATACCCGCTGCCAAATACATGTCCGAGAGAATTTTCTCAGCTGTCTGTCTAAACCTTTCCAAATCAAAGTCTGACTCCATAAGCTGTGACACAATCCATCTCTACTCCACCCAGAGATTCACAGTCTTGCAGGTTTTTGTGTGAGGTGTCAGAAACCAATTCCTCAGACGCTAACGCCATTTCTGAATAGACCATTTTGACTGGCTCCTCGGCTGTCCATGACATTGCTAAAAAGTTTACAATGACTAAAGTGATAATTGAAGAAAACATTATATAGAATGTAAAAACCAATTAAATGAAAAGCAAAAGAAATGTCTTTACCACACCGATCGTATACTCATAAATATAAAAAGATCTCTCTTTGCAACTCAAACAAACAATAGGTGACATCAGGCTAAAAGATTGGTGTTATCGGTCATGAGGTGTTATGAGACGAATACTTCCTCATTGTTACATGAATTGTATTATTTGTGGCTGTCACCTGGCTTTCTTGATAATCACTTGCCTATGTTGAATACTTGATTCTGACCAGTCAAAACCCATCAACTATTGTAATTAATTCTGAATAGCAAGAGTGGCGTTAAGGAAAACCTGATCACACACATCATATCAAATTAATCCGCTGAAAGGAGTCATCACATTTCACTTCTGCCTGTTGACACAGTGGCAAGAATGATAGTTCCTGAAAGCAATGTTAAAGAATAGAGGAATCTTTTAACAATACTTTACATAGAGTTAATGGCTGATCAAACAGAAGCTTAACATCAGGATTCTCATCCTGCTAGGATTACATTCAACAATTAATAACCTGCTCACCACACATTATCTAATAACATGCCTTAACCCAACTTGTTATTGATTCATGTATGAAAAAAAACTTGAAGTATGAGTTTTTTCCCTTAAGTCATTTCCTTATTAGATACAACATGAACTCTGATTGTGTGTAAACAGAAACATCTTACCTTTTTTTGACACCTTTAGTGTTCATTCACGATAAGAAGCACTATGTCATCACACTTTCAGTGCTACAGACTAGTTACTGAAATGTGACAATGTTCTAATGAAGACATGCTCAAAAAAAGTCAACAGGGGGTATATATATATATATATATATATATATATATATATATATATATATATATATATATATATATATATATATATATATATGATTAATTAGATAATAAGCAATATGTTTGAGTAACATGAATTGCTTGTGGCTAATCATTCAGAATTAGCAACACAGTAAACAACAGCATCATCTGCAAAAGATGAGCACAATGACCATTCGGGGATGAAACAATGTTCATTTCAAGAAGTGCAGAGCCTTCTACAAAAAATGAAGTCTTAAATTATGGATGGAAGACAACACCTGAGATGAAACTGTTAATCCAGACTTTTATGCACAGGGAATAAACAACACTCAATGGCATCTTGATATTTTGCTTGGAAATACGTCATAAATCATGAGTATTTTCTTCTCTAATCTGGAGCTTTTGAGTGAGGAGTTGAAACAGCAGTTGTTGTTGCTGTTGTTGTTAGGTGGTACAGGCCTGCTTCTTCCAAACCAGACATTGCTGAAGATCTTTACTTTAATTAGCCACCTCACTTCTCTCCACAGGGAGAATGCGACTTTAATGCTTATATCAATTAAATTTTAGAGCAGTTAGAAAAGATGTTAAAAGAGGACAGGGGATTTGGGGTGGATGAGGGTTGTGATGTCTGGTTTCTGTCACTGGCAAACAAGACTATCTTTTCAGTCAGAACCCAAAACAGAGGGTGGATCCTCTTTTCTTGTTCCAAGTTTGTATGTAAGAAAAAAAATACAGCTGGATACATTACTTCTCTCTGAGCACTGTGGAACTGTAGTAAATATTATTCTACAGAAGGTTTGTCTTAATTATAAATGAGCATATGGGATGGTTATAGCCGACTTTAAAGCAAAGGTATTCCTTTTTAACTTTGTACACCAGGTGTTTTGGACCTTGTGTAGTATTCTGTCCTTCAAGGTCCATATAACTTTGTTCATCAAAGCCATGTGATGTTCAGGTGAGCACCATTCCCTGGCTGTTCAGACAAACGACTCCAGTCATGAAACGGCAACACTCTTCTGAAAGAACTGAACATACAACATAGTGATTGGCGGTCCTCTTGCCTCCTGGCTGACAGAGCCCTCTGAGGTGCTGGTTGGAGCCTTTGTGTTTCTGCCAAGCAATAAATTCAACTTAACAAATACCGCTCTCAGCAGAGGGTTCTTTACAAAACTTCAATACTTTCCTTTTTGGGCCCGTTTGGTCTGAGAATAGAAAGTGAGATAGGGCACTTTTTAGACTAACAAATAGCAAGCTTGCTGAGGCAACCTGAGGACACAACAGTACAGTGTGAATACCTTTGTGTCAGGTGGAAGTGTTGTTCAGCAGAGAATAAAAAGTGAGTGCGAAAATATGTGCTATCTTTACAAAGCAGTATCACATTGAGATTATAACATATCGAGGTGTGAGTGAAAGGGAAATAAAAGGCCAACACTGTGGACGTCAGGCATGTCAGGCCCAGGGCCAGCTGTGGCCCAAGCCAATGTTTACATTTGTTCACTGCAGTGAATTTGTAAATGGATGAAGTACTGTTGTTGTCTTCATTATTTCTGGTGTTTAGTCAGTTAACTCAAACTTTGTTCCTACCAAATGATTCTTTTCAGAATAAACATTGTGTTTTTTGTTTAGGAATCATTTATTTTTTTCTGTTATTAAAAGATATTGGTATTGTTAGTTATTGTGATGTTAATACTGCTGTCAAACCTAATATAATTTCTAACTGATAGTATGCATTTCTCTTCAGAATAAATACATTTAAACAGCACTTTTTCAGTGCCTCTGTGTCCTTCTAAACCAGCATTAATTTTTGTCCTTTATTATCTTTGAATAAATATAATAGTTTAATCCTAAATTAGCATTTTATAATGACATAGAAAATAAAACTCCTTTCAGCAATTTTCAGCAACCTTTAATCTATTTTTTTGGTGAAAAAACATAACACACGCTGTTTATTACTTTCAGTCCAACCTCAATCACCTTGTTTTTGGCAGCATGCATCTGCTGTTGGCGAAAGAAAGAAAGAAAGAAAGAAAGAAAGAAAGAAAGAAAGAAAGAAAGAAAGGAAGAAAGAACGAGTGAAAGAAGCTTTCACATGCATTCCATAAAGGATACCTGCTATGATCCAGGTGTAAGGAGATAAAGGCGCAGTTGAAAAAACATGCAGTAGAAAACAAACAAGATAAGATGTTATATATCTCAAAAACTCAAGTGTCAGGAGGAAGAGTTAAATATGCAGCTTTACTAGTTGTGTGCTTCTCTATATTTTATATGAGCGTCAGAAAACGTGGTGCACACTTTTTTATACTGCCACTGCAACCATCTGCCGGATTTTTAAACCCTGAATGGGAATTTCTAGATTCACATTATGCCAAATTCATGTCCTTAAAAATTTAACACATCTATGATATTACAGCCCGTCAGCAAAGTGCAGGGTATTGTTAACTGCTGTTCTCTGAAGGAGAAACTATAAACTTTTTACGGTCTCCTTTCAAGCCTTCAGAGGCTGAGCTTTTGATACACAAAAGAACAATTCTGGTTTCAGTGCAACTTCAAGAGTTTAGTCATGCTGTGCTTTCTTCACATCCAAGCTTCTTTTAGATGTGTTTTCAGCAACATCTCCCCAACTATTAGTGAAATGTTTCTGTAAAGCCACAGCAGGTATAATTCAGCTGACACTAAACCCTCAAAGACACATCTACAGCAATAAAAAGGTTCTTCCATGAACACAATGTTTTTACTTTTCAGGCTGGGTTACTCAGGGATATTCTCTCACAAAAAAAAAAGACAATGCTCCACAGTTCAACAGACTTCTGTCGCGCTTATATGTGACAACGACCTTCAGAACAGAAAGTAATAATTATATGAACTGAAGAAAGAAAAGAAAATGAAGAAAAGGAGCGAGACAGAATGCTGAGGATTGGCCCAGTAAAGAGATGCAACGTAGGAACAGGATGAAAGACCTGGTGGGAGACAAAAGAAAAAAGTCAGTGAGAGAGAAGGTGTGCTCTGTTTCCCAAAAGGAAGGAGAGGAATGGGAAATGCTGGTTGTGCAGCGCATGAGGGAGGGAGGAAAAATGGAAGGATGATAAAGAGATGGCACAACATCTAAGGCTAGAAGCAATTCTCACTGTCCCTCCTTCCCTCCCACTCCCTCTCATTATCACTGTGTTTCAGCCAGCTTCTTTCAAAGTGTCAGGCTCAAGACAGGATGTCGCTGTTGCTCTTGTTGTTGAGATTACTTGTGCGTGCGAGGCTCACTTAGAGGAATGAATGTGGGTACCTCCGGCCCTGACACACACTGGTGAAAAACAAACATCTGTCAATCAGTGCATCAGTAGAGGTGGAAAAGGTAGCGTTTTAATAGAAATGAGCACAAAGGAAGCAAGTGCTTGGTGGTAGTCCAGTGTTTACTTAAGGATTCAGGTGGTTTGAACAGTAAACAAGGGGAAGGGAAAGCCAAGGAAGACTCAGGGACTCTGATTAAGGAAAGGACTGGTGAATGATTGTGTTCTGGGTTGAGCCAGATGGTTTGTCCAGAGGTGATCTGAAAACCGAATTATCAGAGCCAACACTACATAGGGCATGATATCAAATGACCTATATAGACTGATCTATAGACTGATTATATCCAGCACAAAGTGATCAATTTAAATAACTGAATTTATTGTGTAATGTTGGTAAACTGAAATTTATTAAAAAATTAGTCTGGATAACTCATATTTATATCCACAACCTTTTTTTTATGTAAAATTTCAACAGTTAAGGAAGTTAAATCAACTGTAAACTCCACTTTACCTCCACAATTATAAGACTATTTGTGATATATTTCTGCAAACAGTTTTAATCAACAAATTATGATACTGTTATTCTGGACTGCAATAAAAGAGGTAAAAAAAATGGGTTTCTAGGGCAGGATCGCAAGCTTGGAATAAAACAGTATATAATGTTGCCAATTTTTGCTCAGGTATTTGAGCGTTTTAGTTCACTGTTTTGATTTTCTGCTCTCAAAATTGCACAGTGGGCTTTATTTAAACTATGTCCATAAAAGAAAGAAAGAAAGAAAAAAAAAGAACAAAAAATATCATAGAGTTATTGCACAGCACCTCTTAAGTATGGGACTGCAGAAAAAAAAGCTCTACAAATGTATAGCTTCGATTAACACATATACTCATGGATTCGAATGAGCACGTCATCTGTGAATTTGGATGAGGCCATGCTGTAATACTGCTAACAGCTGCAATGGATTTTGATCTTTTTTTGTGTGCCTCAAATGATGTTCTTACACTGTGCTGTATCAAATTGTCTCTTTTAGGGATATAGGCATAGCATTCTATCTAGGTACATCAGACCATCTAAGTCCATAGAGGACTTTCTGCTAGGTCTGAGCTCTCTTAACTCCAATATAGTTCATAAAAGGGTTCCAAGTTTTATAGAATAACAGAGGCTTGTCCTTATGCCAATACTTCATTGCTTCCATGGGAATGAGTTTCATTATGCCCTTTAACCACTGTGAGAGTTTAGGAGGCTTGTCAGGAATCCAATGGAGTAGGATACACTATCTAGCATCTAGCAAAAATCAAAAGGACATCAAGCAGTCTCCACAAACAAGATTTGTTAACAAAACCAAAA
This sequence comes from Labroides dimidiatus, assembly GCA_030710495.1. Taxonomy (NCBI): domain Eukaryota; kingdom Metazoa; phylum Chordata; class Actinopteri; order Labriformes; family Labridae; genus Labroides; species Labroides dimidiatus. Next base: position 21,848,035 of record CM061147.1, read on the forward strand.
TGAGAAAATGGATAGCAACTTGTTTCCTATGGCCAATGTTGTGCTCAAATCAAAAATTGCTTGATGACAAGCCCATTCATTTTTTTAATAGGCCATATTCCCATGTAAGGTCCTGCTCAGGGTTGGAAGGTCAAATAAAGCCATCATCTCTCAGGTCAGAGGCCATGTGAACCTTAACAATATGACACAGTGTTGTGATTTCAGAGCTCTCCAATTGACAAGAAGCCACTAAAATAATAGATAGCAAAGATCAGGTGAGAGTTCAGTCCAAACGTTAAGTTTTAGAAAAGCATGTTTGATAGCCTCTTAGTTTACATCAGAAGACAGCCAATGTTTACTTTCATCCACAAATAACTGATGCCATATCTACCAGATGCTTCCCATACAAGGACCAATTAGAGCCAAAAACAATTACAAAAAAATATGTGTAAGCAGCTTTTTGAAGTCACTTAAAGCTACATCAAATAAATCCAGCATCACTTGGTACCAATTTTTAATTAAGCTGATAAAAACAATAAAGGAAGAATTCTTTACAAGTTAATTCAACTTGCTTAAATCACAGATATCTCACTAACACTGGTGGGAGAAAGCATCGAAATATTTTTAAGAACAAAAACAATGTGTACCAAAATCATGAAATGTTACTTACAGTAACAGAAAAAAAAATCAGAGTTGGTGTTTGATGGTGGAAAAACTACTGCCTCATTTTCACATACGAAACATCCCTCATTTACATAAGTTATTGTGTGCACGGTGCCCCCAGCTGACTTCTAACCATTAGTAGAAGTATGTATTGGCATCAACAATAATCATCTTTTAATCTCCTCTCAAGACACTTTCACATTAAAGCCTTTAATATCTTTTAATTTATTTATATACTGTCTTCCATTAGCGGGATTAATTCATCACAATCTCTGGCATGATCAGGGATTTCTCTTAGATTTCCTTTTTACATGTTCTGTAGTTCTTCTTTTAATGCAATAACACTTTAGAAACTATTTACTCAACTTATGTGACCTTTTCCTTGCATTAGTCATAAATAAGTAGATTTATTGTTCAGTTTGTGTGTTCACTGGTGAGGATGTTTACATTTAAGTGGGTTTCTTACGGTGAAAAGCCATGAAATGTTAAGCACTCTAATCCACACTGCTGCTATGTGTTGTGCTGAAAAGTTAAGCAGAATAAAATTGTTGCACTGAATATGAAATTCCTTTAGCTTTGTATCTACAATATGATGTAAAAGGATTGCAACCTGCTCTTTGCATGCTCTTATTACTTGGATCTATATTGATTACATGGCATGTCGATGTGTGATCATGATTCAGTGGTGTAGCAAGTGCTGCATCAACGTTTTCCCTCCTCTCTGACCTGACATCATTTGATGTTGTCCTTGGGTCCGGTTTGTTATGCTAACTTAAGTTCACAACTTCTGTTATCTCAGATTAATGATACAGAGTGTATGGTAGGGATGCAGGAAGTCATTCCAAACTGTACACAAACATTTAATACCTACAAATAAAGCAAAACTCTCTTTGTCTGATACTTAAAATAAGTGCTTAAAATAGCTGTAGTTCACACATCACACAGCAAAAATATACTGAATAAAATACTCACTAAAACACTGTACTTTGTCAGTACATGTCAGATGTAAAAAAGGGTCATGTTAACTCAATACTTAATGTTACCTTTAACAAAACAAAGCTCTCGAACAGGATGACATATAACCTTGTTCTTCAAGACAGTATAAAAGTTAATGCTACAAACTGAGTTTACAAAGTTTGATTTTGTCACGTTTCAAACAATAGCACTACTTAACTAAAAATAAACACATTACCTCATCACTTTTGAGTCTAGGAAAAGTTGTCTTGAACAAAGAAAAGTAGTGTCAAAAGAAGATCTGCTCTCCATCCATTTGCTTCCAAACAAATACAAGCTTTGTCAAGAGTGTCGCCTTTATGACAGTAGGTGTTCCCATGGGAGTCTTTATCCCAGAAAAACACTACTGTTTCAGACCAAAGGTGTCACTACAATCAACACCAAACACATAGTCCTTGCAGCACTTTTAAATTAGTTTGCTAAACTCAAGCAATAATTTGACTGGGTAACTTTAACTTTAACTGGGAAAACATTTGCCCAGAAATATCCTTTCTGTTCTTTATCCACCATTGATGATATCATGTAAGACATTCTGATCATTATTTGTGTTCAACTATTTGACGAAGTGTGAATTAGAAATGAAAATAATCTGTAAAATAAGCATTGGAGGGGCATTTAATTTTCAATAGTTAATGAGTTTGAACTTTTGGGAGGCCATTTGGTTATTATAGTGGGGTGGGGGAGCTTAAATTCACTAATTGGGTTGCTCAGCGTCTAAAAAGATTTCACATCCTTCTCATTGGCTTCGTCTTTTCTTAATGACTCTGGCAAAGAAGGACAACAAAAGAGTGACCATGGAGTAAATATATCGCTTTCAAATGAATTTATTTGCCTTCCCAGATTCTATGTACAACCCAAATTCCAATGAAGTGGAGACGTGTAAAATGTATATAAAAACAGAATATAGTGATTTGCAAATCCTGTTTAACCTATATTCAATTGAATACACTACAAAGACAAGATATTAATTGTTCAAACGGATAAACTCGGTTTTATTTTTTTCCCCTCAAATATTCTCTCATGTTTAATTTGATTGCGTCATTATGGCGTAGTAACTCTGGGGATACTATACAGGACAAGTTCTTCTGATCTGTTTTGAAACTCTGAGAGTGATAGCAACTCGAAATATCATCTTAGAGGACAAAACTATCAATCTATAAATGGCAAAAGAAACCTGTGTACCCTGACAGTACAGACTGTTGTGCTGTTTCTCACACTGGTGTAAAACAAAGAAGTCTATAGGCAGCAACATTGTGGAAAAGACACACACCATCCACCTCTCTGAAATAAAAGACAGCATTCCTGTGTGTTTCTGGCAAAGGATTCTTGCAAGTATACCTCTCAGCTGAGCATGATGGGCCGTGTACCTTCTTGAGTATTTTCATTAGTGCAGGGAGAAACTTCAGAGCCAAGGTCTATCCTTCATTCCCTGTCTTGTTGCCATGGAAACAAGTGGAGGAGTAAGAGAACAGGAAATACAATTATTTTTTTCCTCAAAGAACAAGGACTCAGGTTAACTAATAGTGTGCCACTGATTTATTTTCAATAAGAAAGAACAATTGACTTGGAACTAATGAAAGAAACTGGATTACACATAAATATCTTGTTTTGTTTGTGCCAGTGCACACAAATATGAAGTCATGAATAATCCTTTGTTGGATGTTATTTAAAAAATAATGGTCTTGGATGTTGGAGAGACACTTAATATTAGAAAATGTTGCATTTCAGGAATTTTAATACAATTAAAGTAAACACCACCATGGTATCTTTTCAAAGTCATACATTGGCTTGTGTTTCCAGGTACAAGACTTAAGTAACCACCACCTCTGAAATATTAATGCACTATTAGGAAATGCTCATAAAGTTAAACATATGATGTCCTCGAGCTGCTGATGCAGAAATTTCTAGTGTATATTTTTTCATAGAGACCAAAATGGAGACAAATTCACTGATATTTTGATTTACACAATGCCGTACATACATTACATTGTTTGAATCAAAGCCAATCCCGACCCAGCTGCTGAGCTGCCTCACAGTTTTTCAAGTATGGCTGAATCTGTTTGCAGAGGGGCATGAGGTTTGACCATCACTGATCAGCATGAATTTCTGGTCAGCTTGCTCTATGCACTTGTGCAGTGAGAGAAGAGGTACTAGCTGTTTCCCCAACTTTGAGGCTTTTTTTCTAATTGCACCTGTCCAAGTGGTTTATAGCATCTGAAAGCACAGCGACAAACTGTTGTTAGGGATTTTGACGCCATATTTGTCGGGTTTTCAGACTCCTCCAGTGACACTTTTCCAAAAATGCATTTCACATAAAAATGAAAGCATGAATGGATCTTACTACTTTCTACTTCGAAACCACTCAAAGTTGGACAAGTCCTCTTCACTCAGCAGTCTGTCCAAGCTGCAGCCAGGGCAGGTGACTCCATGCAAATGAATCGTGCATGGATAAATGAGGAGAGGTGTTATTAGGGAAAAAAAAAAGAATCAACAGAAGAAAGTTCATTTGTGGTTCTCAATGTATTTACAGTGTTGATTTTATTTTATATTTATTTTTTACATTTTTTTCCCTTTTTGATGAGCTGGCAACTGTGAGCTTGTAAATGTAAAAGTAATCAATTCAAGCTTTCCTTTCTCCTTACTTCCATTACTTTACTCAACAAACAGTCTGTACTAACATAGTTCACTAGTATGAGGGTTGTCTCACTCTTGTTGGCTTGGCTGGTAAGTTTCTGAAGTTACTAGCCAATCAGAATTTTCTAGATTGTTAGACTATTAATATATTCAATGTGGAATATTTGGTGAAAATAAACTGATCATACCCTAGCACACTTTTTTGTTACAATCTTTGTATAGAATCTGAAAAAAAATGGTGTGCCACTTTTCTATAGTTCCCCCCAGATAGAAATTGTAGACACATCCCTGTTTGCTGCCTAGCAGACTTTAGTGGACGGAGCCTTCATGACCAATATGGTTTGATGGTTTGTACCACTGCAGGCGGCCAGCCTAGTATCTCAAGACATTCCTGTTCAGAGGTGAAGCCCACAGATGCTGGCCCAACATGGAGAATTGCAGAATCTCCCCATCCAGCTGGAAGAGTGCGAGAGAATGCATCTCCCTCCCAGCAGCAGAGCTCCCTGTGTGTTCATGGGGCAGCACTGAGCATTTTCCCATGAAGCAAAGACAACCTTAGGCAGTTCATGTGGACAGAGAGGAGAGGGCAACGCTCCACTGACAAGTTGAGACTGAAACATCCCGTCCCACCTGGAGAGAAAGGGGTCTGTGTACACCGAGGTGTGTCAATGCATTCCCATAGAAACCACGCTTGCACATCCTGCAAAATAGATGACAAAGTGCTTCATTCATCACTGGCCAAGCTGGTGAGTGAGTCTTCTGTTTATACCCATCAAACTGAATTTTCGCCTGTATTTGGTGGGTGTTAATTTAGAGCCTCGGTATGTGGGTATTTTAAAAGAAGACTTACTCTAGTTTCACAATGTCATCTCGGGAAGCTCAGAGAAACTTTGGAGAAGGCAAATGGTAGCTTCATGGCTCTGACTTTGTATCAACGTTAAAAGATCTTCTAAAACACTTGCCTTAAGTCAGGGTTACAGCAATGTGCAAAAATGTTTGAAATGCATCAGTTGTTCTATATATGAGGTCCAGTCCACCACAAAAGTGCATTATTGTACACGTTTGAAAATGTTTTCAAAGTTGTTTATTGCTTTAAATTTTGTGGCAAACTACCACAGAAAGCTGAAAGAAAATTGATGCTGTATTTCAAGACTGTGCCTGTTAAAGTTTCACTTAAATCATTTGTCTTTGTAAGAAAAGACAAGACTTATTCAGGTCATTTATGATTATGTTACATATGGCTCACTCTCTGAGAGAGTGCCTTGAATTTCATCGGCCAACCTTGTAGTTTCATCTACTTTTTTATCCATTTAAATCCTTTCCAGATTCTGGATATTCTATACTGGTTGGGTAAACTGTTCCCTATTTTAGTTAGCATCTGCCAGGTTCTGACAAATAACACAGATTGAGAGTAGTGTCTCTATCCAGATTATTTGTACCAAGAGATAATAAGCTCTTCTTTCTTTCTCAACAAATGCCTCAATACACACAGTGGAAGCTCTCTCTCTCTCTCTCTCTCTCTCTCTCTCTCTCTCTCTCTCTCTCTGTGCGTGCGTGCGTGCGTGTGTGCGTGTGTGTGTGTGTGTGTGTGTGTGTGTGTGTGTGTGTGTTGAAGGAGTTAGGTGGACCATCTGAGTCACAAGTCAATAAATAATTGAAAAGCTGCTGTTGTTCCTCAGTTTTCCCTCTGTCTTCTCTTTGGCTTTAATTAAGAGGCTATGGACCCGCTAATCCCGGAGCTCTATGTCACAGAGACCAAAGTCACACAGAACAGCGCAAGTCTTTCAAGATACAATCAAAGTTTATTTATAAAAGGGCACAACTGCTGCAACTTCACTAGAAGAGAGGTGATTAAAACTGAAAGAGGATGCTCTGAAGGAACACAGTTTGACTCTGTGTCTACAGAAAAGTCTATCGCCTTGTGTGACTTCTGGCGGTATGCTGTGCAACAAATTTTATCAGAGGCTGCATGCCCCTCAGGGGACACTTCAATATACTATACAGTTTTTTAATTTTTTTATTTCAAGCAAATGCTTTAAAAAATAAGTCAATTCATCCTGAGTTCTTCACTGAAACTCCTTCTTTGGTAAAAAAAAAAAAAAAAAAGAAGAAGACTTCCCCCTGTGCATGTGTGGGTCCTCTCCAGGTACTACGGCTTCCCCCCACAGTCTACAAACACGCTCACTAGATTAACTGGTGATTCTAAATTGCCCGTATATTTGAGTATCAGCCTTGCGATTGACTGGCAACCAGTCCAGGATGTACCCTGCTTCTTGCCCTAAGACAGCTGGGACTGGCTCCAGCTGAAGAAACACCAAACCAAAACTAAACTTCTCAGAGAGTATTTTCACAATACAACAAATATGACAATACAATTTATATTCATGCAGATACAGCTTTGAGTAGTTTGATTTGTTAGAGCTGTTCTCTGAAGCAGAGCTAAGGCAGTGGACACAGGCTCCTTGATTTTGACTATCATAAAAAAAGGCCATCACCACTTCTCCATTGGCCTTGACTCCAGCTGTGCTTTCCACAAACCCTGCAGACCAAATTTGTACAGTCTCTTAATCAGTCTCACCTTAAAGTGAGGAAGGGAGCTATTCTTACTTTTTATGTGCTGGGTGAACAATTTTATTTGTTTCAAAAACAACAAGCTCTTTCAAAAGTAATTTTCTTGGTCATTTTTCTGCAGCTGAAGTAGAGTTCCCTGCCAGAACAGAAGCAACTGTGAGACAACCAGAGATATTATTTCACCTCTATTGCATTTTGGATTACTTTGCCCTTAACTGCCCTGAACCTCAGCCAGGCCAGGACTGCAAATGAAGGCCCAGCTGTAGTCATGGGGTGAGATTGTTACTGTTGTGTATTGTAGTTGTAGAAACCAATCGCCTACCTTTTCTTGACCCAATGTGAAGTCTGAAACTTGAGGATGGTGCAGAAATACACATTTATAGTGATAACTTTATAACTGTAAACTCACAATGCACAATATCTGACAATGTATACAAGAAAAATGCGGACTCATTGTTACAACACTGAGAATAGATCAGGACTTAAGTTTAAGTTTTTAACTCTAACATCACAAGAATATAAGAAATCTTTGGAAAGAAATCAAGCTTTTAAGTTACTATTGAGACATGTAGTGTAGGTTGAATAAGATGGATGGGTTGTAAGTTGTTTCAAAATAAAAAACACATTTAGATACCTCCAGATCCTTAAAATTTTCCAACTGGAAATTCTTGACAAATGAGATGCATGAAAATCTTGAAATCTTTGTATATATCAGCCGTAGTAAATCAAATCAACTCTCTCCAATTGTATGCTGGTTGCTGTTTGAAGACATAATTCTGAGGAGTGATAAGATTGAATGTCACATTTCAGTATTCCCACACAAACTGACATGGACTTTTGTATCTGAAACAAGATGTTCTACGTGTCAGGCATGTGTGCTGCACATAATTCAGCCTGCATCACCTTGTTCTGTCTTCTACTGGCCAGTCATGAGGCAAAGTTGGGGAATAATGACCTCTCTGCAGCTCTTTGAGAAAATATCACCATTCACATAGTTGTATTTGCATAACTATCCCAACGTGCACGTAATTAGTCAAATAACCTTGAGTCTGCCAGTTGAATGAGGTGTGACTAATTAACTGCAGTTTGTGCTCAAACCTTTGGACAAGGCTGAAGAAATGCCAGAGGCAGAGAAATACATCCCTAGATTTAGAGCCATAAAACTCCTCATTGGGTACTTGAAGCAGTAAGTTTATGATGAAGTTACAGTTACAAGTGCTGAGCGGTAGCCCTTGGTGACTTACAACATGTCTGTCTGTATAGGGAGATAATTTAAGAGCAGAACAAGTGCCAGAACAAGTGAAACTTTGTCTGCTCTCTTTTATTTGTGTATTATAATTGTGCCTGGCCTCTGTTTGCATACATGTTCCTCTTATCCCAGGTTCCATACATACAATAAAATTGTATTAAAATATAAAAAATAAATCATTGGGCAGCTTTATGAACAAAAATGGGAATGAATCAAAGCTCCAAGGGGGCATATTACACCACAAGGTGTTCTTCTTTTTCTGGGTTATTTTGCCCTTCAACAATGTTTTGTATCCAACCAATCTGAAGCCCTTTTGTATGGTTACATAAATTTTAAACCTGTTCAACAGCTTTTTGAATATGAAATTTGGGGCAAGCAATCAAAACAGTGGCCTCTGATTAGAAGGTGTTACTGTGCCAACAGCTCCTGATTGAAATGGAGGAAACCTGCTGAGTGCAAACATTCAGGAGAGGAATGACAAAGCAATCATTGCTTGTCTAGCTGATTGGAGGGGTGAGACTAGCTGTTTGTTGAAGAGTACCAATCAATGGCGGTGACTTCTGGAAAGTGAATCCCAATGTTGTTGTTAAAACTGTTGCAGAATTCCACTCTCTGACCTGATGGACCGTTCATATGAGTGTGAATGTGAAACTATGATGTGTATTTTTGATCAGGACTATCTACCTTTAAATGTGAAAAGTATGGACTGATCCAACATAAGATTTATACAACATAACAAACAAATGCTGACATTCTTTCCACTGTTACCCTAGATAACTCTGTCTGTCTGTCTGTCTGTCTGTCTGTCTGTCTGTCTGTCTGTCTGTCTGTCTGTCTGTCTGTCTGTCTGTCTGTCTGTCTGTCTCTATCCATCCATTCCATCCATTCCATCCATTCTATCCATCCATTCCATCCATCCATCCATCCATCCATCCATCCATCCATCCATCCATCCATCCATCTAGAATATGGAACTGCTGCACAGGACTGGCACATGAAAGTGGTGTCCACAACTAGCATCCTGAACTGTTGTGTAGAACTATTATGCATGACTGGCAGTTAGAACTAGCATATGCAACAGGAGTAAAAACCCAGCATATGGCATGAACTCATCAAACGCATCAAAACTAGTACATTTAGATGAAAGAACATAAAATAGTGAAATCCAACCGAACCGCATAGGTTAGGGTTTTTAAAAAAAATCAATAAGTTTTAATCATCTTTTAAGTTAACTAGGTTGGTCTGATTGTCGATCTTTCAAAAGTAATGAAATGAAAATGTCAAAGAACTTTAAAACTCACTAAATTTTAGTGCCATCCTGATTTTGATGTTTAAAATTAGATCAAATGAATATTTTCTCTAAGGTAAACCTCATCTTTCACTGATGAAGACTGTTGAGTGAAGCATTAGTGGCAACCAATGATGAGCCACTTCTCCACAGTAACTCAGAAATTAAAAAAGTATTCCCTTAAAATTAAAACTATTTATGTGGTGTGACAGTTAATGTCTGTTTATTGTTGTCATTGCGCTGGTACTTTTTATCTGGCTCTATTCATCATTGAGCTGGTTTTGGGCTACTTTTGATTGGCTGTTTCACGAGTGTTGTCACACAGATCTGGCAAGCTTGGTGTCAAAGAAAAGGGCCCACATTTGCTTTCCAAATTGCAGGGCAAAATAATGTAAACATTCATTGAAACAAGACAGCCAAACAATCATCAGTGGCTTACACTGGTACATTGTGTGACATTTATGATTTAAATAAGACAATATATTATGTTATCCTATGTGTTATATTGCTATTATCAGTTGTATATGGTAAAAAAAAAAAATTCCATCCATGCATGCAACTATAATGTCATGCATGGATGGATTGCTGAATAAAAGAGGTATTGATTAATTTCATCATACTAACCACCACACGTTCCTCCTCATGTCTAGACTTTCAGGCGTTCATACAGATCAAGCTCCATGAAGTCTTGTGGAGTGGTATCAAGATACAACACAAATTAGATGGACTTCCACCTCCTCTTGATTGATTAATAAGCATCCATTCAGCACTTTTTCTCTCTCTTTATAAGGTCAAGGGCCTTTGGTCAAGGTATGGATCAGAAAGCATCTGATGTCCGGACTCTGTGTGATCACTTATGCTTTGCCGTCAGCAAAGTAGCTACAGCCTGAGGGTGGATTTCACTATAAACAAACCAACAGAACAGCCATGAATTCCAATGAGATTTCACAACGCCATCATCTCCTACAGCTCTAATGAGAATTTAGTATGCACGCCTCCACTCTCACCTGTAGGCATATCAATGAAAGCTGTGGTCACACTGTAAATCAATCAATGACTTGGATTGGGGTCACTGATAAGAATTTATTGCATAAAAAAGCAATCAAATTAGAATTGCTAGCAGTGATACAGTAGTCCTCTGTACTGTGGGTGATGAGGATAGTATGAATACATAAATAAATATAGAAGCACTATGAAACCAACAATCGCATGTAGAGGGAGTGAAACCAGAGCAAGCGAGCTGACTGTTGGTCATTGTGGTGGTGAAAAGCAGTCTTCCTTATCATACACTGTGGAGCTAACAGCAGCAGTAGTAGGCGCTGATGTCCCCTGGGCTATGTAGTCTGCATCCAATTAGTCAGCAGCTTCTTCTCCTTATTCTCACTTTATTACCAAAACAAGTCAAGAGACAACACTTGTCCAAAATGTAAGTCAGACACCAATTAAAATAAAGCTCACGTTCACCCTTTTTCTTTTATTTATCTAAAATAATTACTTTCTTTTCTCTACTTTTAAACATACTTTGGTCAAAATATTCTCCACACAGAGGTATTAATTGATACAAAAAACTTGGCAAAGCTGAGACCTCTATTTGAAGTAAAAGTAAGAAATCCGGCAATTAGTTACAAAGCTTAAAGGAGAGATCTCTTAACTGGTTGGCCTCGGATTGGGACTCAAACACCAAGGTCTGCCCATAGATCTGTCTCTTAGAGGCTTTCAGATGGCTGGCCAATCAGAGGGGATGGCGTTTGTGGAGTGGGAGCCTCATAGAGACAGCATCTTAATTGAAGTGTTTCAGACAGATGCTGAAATTAGTGTTTTCTAAAACACAAGAGTGAGAAAAATAAGGATTTTTATACATGGGAACACCAAAGAGTCTTTTAGGTCCTGTTTGAATAGGTTGTAGGGTAAATTAATTCATGTTGTTTGTGTTTTGTAACAGGAGAGGTGGACTAACTTCCTGGGAAGCTGTCACTTACATGAGGTACTCTGCCAGAGGCACTGAAATATTAGAATAAAATTTTGAAATTTCTTATTTTATTTCAACTAACCATTTGCGCGCACACACACACACACACACACACACACACACACACACACACACACACACACACACACACACACACACACACACACACACACACACTCCATATTGTAAAGGACAAAACTGTCCAAATGTCCTCCTGATTTTAATATTTAAAACAACACAGAAATTTAAGACTGCCACACACACCCAGAACACATTGAGTTGGCCAAGATGTAGCTTTTCTGATGAGACAGATATTGGTTTAGTCACACTGTTAGAGTGACCCATCCTTCCAGCTCTGTTATTGCTCATAAAGTGACTCCATTCTATCTAATAACTCACATGTATCTGTGCCACCGTCAATAAAAACAGCTTTAGTGAGAGTTACAGGCAGCTGTTAACTACTCCTGCAGATCTGGGGCAGCAGGTAAATTGATACTGTAAGCCATTTCCAGATGAGAGACAACAGCAGATTAGAGGAGCTGACAGAAGCACCACAGAAAGAGACATTCAGGCGTACAGCAGAGGCAGAGATCATGGGCGTGTTAATGCAATCTTTGCCATATGAGATGACTCAAACTTGGATCAGGAATGATGTCTGCTTTTGACATGCTGGAAAGATATTTTTATTTTGAACCTATAGGATATGAATTGTAAAGAACTAGCGACCTGTCCTGGATGTACCCAGCCTCTCGCCCAAAGCAGATGGGATAAGTTCCAGTCCTGTAGTCATTTCTGGGCTTAAGAAACCACGGACAGCATCAAAAAAAGAAAAACAAGTAGAAACTCCAGATACGTTTTGTCCCTCTGTCTGAGCCTGCTACAATGTAAGCACTGTATACAGTGTTTATTCCCCTAAAATAACAAGGCTATATTTATTAAGAAGAGAAAATAGCCTCTGTTCTGTTTCTACAGTGACACACTTCCCTGTGGCTCACAGGCAAACACAGGAACCACGGAGAGACATCAGAGAGGACCAGGGTGGATATCCCTGTGGGAGACAGAAGTGCCTCCAGCATATTGTATTCTAAAAACAGCACAATTTTAACTGTAGACTTTTGTATTATTTGAAAAGGTCCTGGTAAGATTTTCAACCAAGGAATACATTACCAGATGTTTAAAAAAAAAGTGAATTGCACAGTGATTTTAGAGGAAATACCAGGCAGAGAAATGGCAACAATGATCAGCTATAACATTATGACCACTGTATGTGAAGTCAATTCCACACAGGAGAATAGGTCATGATGCAGGAAAATGGACAGTGGTAACAATGTAAGTGATCTGGGCAAGGGCTAAAAAGAGATGGCTAGATCAGAGGTTCCCAAACTTTTCAGCCCACTACCCCCAAAAGAGTTGTGCCAGAGACCAGTGACCCCCTGCTGTGGGAATAGCAGGGCAAACTGCTGCTTCTTAAATTAATTTTTCACCAGTGAAACCATCATTATCCTGGTTTAGACACCTCGGGTACCTTCAACAAAGAAATGTCACTGGATCAGATCGCTCCCTTACAGTCCTTCTGCATCAGATACACAATCCTATTAATTTTGCTGGAAGTGGCGCTGTGACACGTCAATTTACAAAAATCAGATCAAGCAGAGCAGGAGGTCAAGCATGGATATCACTTAAAAATGCCTGACTTTCAAAATCAAACAAACCCTGCCATAACCAGATCATGTTTAACTTGCCTGTAACAAATCAAGAAAATGAGCAGAGACAGATCAGGAGTCAACAGGTTTGGGGTTTTACAGCACAACATGAATTATGAGAGGATCATCATTAAATTGGGAATAGAGGGAACTCCTCGTTCTTCTGACTCCATCTGTCTGGCTGTCCTGCAACATGCTGGACTGAAAATGCTGCTGGTATGAGCTGATGGATAAGAGAGCATGCAGTCAGGATGGAGCTGAGTCAGACCAGAGATGCATCTGGTGTATTCCCAGCGTCAAACATTTCATTTGCTCAAACATACCTCGCATAGTGCATGAGCATGTCATTAAAGTGGTAGTGCAGATTTGCAAAAGCAACTTATGACCTATGGGCCACTCACACTGACATCTGTAAAAATGACAACTCACCCATGCTCTCCAAAGTCAACAATCCTGTCATTGGGATGCAGCATGTCTACTTTGTAACTCTCCATCTCCGTTGTCATTAATATTTCAAAAGGAATTTAAAGAGAGCAGCTAATGAGAGTCAGCGGAGATGAGGAAGCCGCTGACGTCAAGCCATCTGTGCAGACACAATGAATACAGGGATTCTTTCTTTCCTATTATACATATAGTTCTCTAGCTTATAGCAAACAGCTGCAGGAGAGCTACAGGGTTACACAATGGAAGCAAGACAAAGCATGTAGAACACAAACTCTGATGCTGTTTGCAGTCTGTATGTGAAAGTTAGATGAGGATAATGTAAAAAGAAAAAATCTGCAAGCTTTAATCAGCTCTTAGAATCTTGCAAAGACAAAGAAACTGAGCATAAATATCCTATAGATGTGCTATGAACCATTTCTAGAATAACATTCTTCTTCCAAAAATATGTCCGCTCTTGAAGTTGCTGTAATGACTAACACCCAAAAGCAAATGCAAATTCAAAAATAATTAAAATCCTTGATATGAATTTTAAGTTAAGTTTGATGACATATCTAATTAAGAGTCTTAGACTTCAAAGCATCTCAAATCTGCAATGTGTTAATAAATCAAGAAGGACTAAGTGGCTCATTTCTGAGTGAATCGTGAAGTATCCGATTTAACTGAAAAAAAAGTGTGCATGAAAACAGCTTTGGATTAAGAAACCAGGAAGAGAAAGGAATCAATTTTCAAAGGGATGCATGCTTCATGTGCCACGACTGGCCCTGCAAAAGTTTTCAGCAGCTTCTGAAACAATACTAGTGCCTCCATGTGACCTACAGAAGTCAACAGGACCATCAGCTACAAGAATGATACATACAATACAAGAATTTGAGAAATAAAACGCAAAAAGCACAGTACTCAACAGGAGAGATACTGCATCTAGTATTACACAGAAGTATTAGTTTAACACACTTAGGGCCTGTCTCCATTGGGAGCAGTTTTTGGGGCTGACTGCTTTCATGAATGGTCTTTCAGAGCTTCTCTTGCAAGCTCTCACCGTTGCAAGGGAAATTACAGTTGTCCTGCCACAGTTCCACTTCTCGTTTGAGGTGGCCATTGACTCTGTTTAAGAAATCTCCGTATGCTGTATATTTACTTTTTACTAATTGATCAAATCCAATAAAGAAAATTAAAAAAAAAAAAAATAGTCATAGCATTAGCATAAGCTTTACACCATAAAACTGTTAACTCCTAGTAACTAGTGAGGTTAGTTCTCCCATGGACAGACCTTCACTATTGTTGTTGAAAAGTTGATATCAAAAGTCCCAGTCCATCTTCAGATTGATTGGTCAGTGATGATGAATTTAAGGAATGCGGCAGTGTTCCAAAGCTTGAACTACTTTTCAGCTGAGAGGGCCGTGTCACTGTGCCTGGGACACTAAACACTAAAAACACCGACCTGTGTTGTACATTTTATACATTATACATTTGTAATTTAGAACAACAAATGCTGCCGGTGGAAACGGGCCCTTAAATTATTAAACAAAAGTGTTGGCTGGTTTGAATCAGCAACAACTGACATATTTAATGTTCGGAGTTTGAAAGAATGAGATACTGTAAGTATTGCATCTGAGTCACATATGCAATATAACTTCATCTGTTAAAAAACAAACAAACAAAAAAACTCCACATTTCTAAATAGGACGTGTACATCAATCTCCCTGGAGAAAAGTACATCAACCACCTCCTCTTTTGCTCTTGTCGTACTCGAGGTGGCTGTCAGTTAATGTCACAAGGATTGTAATAAGCTGCTTGCAGTTATCCTTTGAGGCCACTTTTTTGAGAAGGACAGTCTCTTTAAAATCTGTTTTTTCCTCCAGGCATGTCAAAATCACTTAGTGTAACTTGGGGGGATAAATACTGGTGCTGTACCAAAACTGGCAACTTATGGTCTATTTTTTAGCTCTGAAGAGATGAGGATTAATCTTGTTAGGTTTTGAATGGTGCACGCTAAAACAGTATCTGGATAAAAGTGTTGAGAACTCTAATATCGCATACGATAGGAAGTAGAGTTCTTTATTAAATCCTTCTGGGCCTTCATTTTCATGCTAACATTTTAGCTTAGAAGAAGTAACTCTGACACAAATCTGCTAGATTGTTGTTATTTTGTCAGAAACTCAGAAGAAAAGTTGTCTTGTTTTTTTGTTTGCTCTCTGAGGATGCTTGGTTTCAAGGATGCATGTTTACAAGAGCAGCAGAGACGCACACAAGATAGGAGTGTTCGTGTGGTCTGAAGAGGCTCTTACATGAGATGCATCCATTTCTTAGGTATCAATACTATTGATCCTTGTGGAAACAAGATGTAGTATTTATGAAGCGCCTTCAGTTGAAGCTGAAACATGTGAAACACCAAATCTTGGTGACTAAATGTGAACACAAATCCAAGGGAAAATAAGGATCATATTCCAGTTTTTCGATACGCGAAAAAATTGGACATAAACAATGCTTCTTGTATAAATGGGTCCGTAAAATATGGATTTACATTGTGTGAGGGCTTCAAGGAGAGCTGCCAGTGCAAAGATGCGTCTTTGAAGGTAAAAAATGTATGTTTGTGTGTGTGCTGGGTTGCTCGCTCACTATCTTACCATAAAGCCCAGATGGAAGTACAATACATACAAGAAAATCACAAAAGCAAAGAGCATGAATGTTATTGTCTTTTAGACAGAGATGGATACTGCATGTCAAAATCAAAGCATATGTCCATGCCTCAATCTCACAAGCAAATCAAAATGATGTGTATGTTCAGCCACCCAGGAGAGACAGTATAAATCTGCATCAAAACAACACCTGTGGCAGGAATGCAAATCTAAAGCTATGTTTATAAGACTGACCCTAGTCACGAGACACCAAAAAAATAATAACCATGCAGTCATGAAGCAAAACACGTTCTTAGAATTCTGCATCAGAGAATTATGCTGTGATTAATGATTTTTTTGAAGCATGGATAGCATAGAGGGATAATAAGATCTCGGCTGTAAAGGAATGCAGATACTGTCAAACAGATTAACATTAATCCTTCAAATAATAATGCTTTAGTGTAAAAATGTTTCCTGGTTTTCCGCTATATCCTTTGTATTCTCTATAATAGAGCCATGAAACAAAGGCCAGCGTGTGACAAAGTTTAATTTATTAACCTGGCCAAGAAGAAGTCGGCAGTTGCCAGAAACCTGCAGCAAAGAAAGAAAAAAAAATATTACCCTGGAGGAATCTCTGTAAATCAATTTTCCAACCAGTTCCTGGCTGCAAACTGAAAACACTATTGGAGTGCCAAGCTGGTTTGAAGATGATATCAACATTGTTTGAAGAATGAAATAATCACTTCTACGGACCATAGTAGATAACGACTAATGTCATTGTTATAATGGTCCTGAAGTGCAAATCATGATAAACACACACACACACACATACACACACACACACACACACACACACACAGAGAGAGAGAGAGAGAGAGAGAGAGAGAGAGAGAGAGAGAGAGAGAGAGAGAGAGAGAGAGAGAGAGAGAGAGAGAGAAACATGAAAATAAAAAAGAGAGCACAACAACAGAAAAAATAAGACAGGATGACAAAAAAAATGCTAAGTTCTTATTTGTTTTCATCTTTTGTCTTGTTCCTTTTTATTATCATGTGTTGTATTTCATTATCTTATTTTTGGTCACTTTTTCCTTTTTCATGCTTTTGTCATTTTTATTTTTTATTGTTGTCTTTTTTTGTTCACTAATTTTTGTTGTTATTGTATCATGTTTATTATTCTTTCTTTCTTTTGTTTAATTTGTTCTTCACACATTTTCTTTTTTTATATTTTTTGCTTTTGTCATTTTTATTTTTATTGTTGTCTTTTTTGTTCACAGATTTTTGTTCTTGTAATTGTATCATGTTTTTTTTTTATTCTTTCTTGTGTGTAATTTGTTCTTAACACATTTTCTTTTTTATATTTTTGTCATGTTTTTAGTTGTTGTCTTGTTTTGGTTTTATTCTCAAGTTTTTTTTTTTGTTGTTGTTGTTGTCTTGTTTTAGTTTTCGTTCCTGTGTTCTCTTTTTTGTTACTGTTGTTGTTCTGCTCTGTTGTTGTCATGTTTTTTACGTTCCTTTTTTTGTCTACATACTTTTTTTCAGTATGTACATTAGTTTTTATTTTTGTTTTACATTTTGTAAAACTGTTTTCTTTTTAAGCTGTTGGGGGTTTTTTTGCACACCAAGGATACCATAAACTTAAAATAAAATCAAACACTGAGTTTAGAGCATGGCATGACAGCACTGTAGGTGACATCACCTAGCATTAATAATTTTTTCATACATTTTCATTCACAACACTTTCATACAATCAAACAAACAGCAGCCTTTCAAACACCAGCAGCACCATCAAGAGACAAAACGTTTCTGTTTCTTTCTCTTTTCTCTTCTCTTCTCTGCACCTTCAGGGTCCGTCTGCTGTCTCCTCACTTGTTACAATTCCTTCACACAATGAGACCCGTCACAACATTCACTATGAATTGGAAATACAGTCAAAACTACTGAGGCGAGACTTTCTCAGAGTGCGTATTTCAAGTCGTCTTAAAAGGCTTCAATTCCCATTGATAGCTCATTTTATGTATTCACTAACATTAGTGTCAAACACTTTGGATTAAAGTGACCAAGAAGTTGAAAAGAAGAGTGTTTGCATATTTAATGATTCATACAGAGTCATACTTGTCCTCTAACACTGATACTCATTCATTTTATTGTCCTTTCATACAGTGCAAGTCAAATTAAGAGAAAAGAGGGGCCACTTTGTTTACAGCAGTACAATGACCCGCTTCACACAAAGTTCACCTCATTCTGCTTGCAAATTAAATGTCGACTTTGACTGGAGAGCTGAGCATGCAGCCACATAGAATACTAATCTATTATAGTCCTTTCTTTACATCAAGTTTCTTCCCCTAAAGGCCTGTTTAATGGAATCAGTTCAACAGAGGTTTATCTCACATTTATTTGGATTCAATTCACTGACGTGAGCTCATAAAGAAATAAATATCTTCGAGATAACACATTAAGAAGTGTTTGAACAATTCATATTCTCACTGTGGGAATACACAAACCCATCTCATCAGGTTCAATTAGACTGCAGTCTCAATTACATTAAAATAAATCACTGTCATCGGGGGATACTTACTTTACTAATGCTTTATGTAGGCATTGACTTAAGGTATAATCAAAGCATGCTCCATGCTATTCAAGCGGCATAGCGAAGGCTCCTTTCGACTGTCTGTAACAGTGCTCCAAGGAAACATAGTTTAATCTTCAGTAGTTAGCCTCCAGAGGAAAATAAGTCCCTAAGCCTGCTAAAGTAATTTGAAAAGTCTCGCTCCTCTTGCTGAAAAACATAGAATCTCCTTTTTTAAAGCCCATTGTCTGTTTATCTTCTGAATTCCTATAGGATACATAAAGCCTTCCTACACCACTAAAAGCTCAGCTGGATATATCACATCCCCAGACCCAGCTCACCAGTGCCACTTAGCTCTCTGCTCTGAGGGTCGTTTCCAATTTGGCTTAAGTGTGGGAAGCTCACCTGAGCCTGGCCCACTTAAGGTCATTACAGCTGAAGGCAGCAGCGACAGGGAGTCCTGTCCTTCTTCAACTGCTCCTGTCATAATCTTCTCTCTTATTTCTTGATGGCGTTATTGCTCCCTGCTTGAAGGAGGTGGTGAGCTGCAATGTGGGAGGAATGTATTGCTATGTAGATCACATCCCAGGTGGTGGTGACAGTCATTCATGAACACATGCTGCCACATGTGCTAGGATGGAAAAGCATGCTTGCATATGCTGACACCTGTAAAGCAAACTGTGAATATAAAGAACTGACTCTTCTTTGCATTTTTCAAATAGCAGGGTAGCAGAAGTGAAGTGCATCGTGTGCACAGAGAGCACATATTGCATTTAAATAAGATTGCAGATGAATTAACCTTCTTTTAGTTGCCTACAAACTGCACATAGTCTTATTTAGGGTTAACTGTAAAAAGGTTGCTGTACTGTATTTCAGTTCACAGAATTCACAGTATTCTCTCCACGATCCTTTGCTGTTAACAGTAATATACAATAAATAAATAAATAAATAAATAATAATAATAATAATAATAATAATAATAATAATAATAATAATAATAATAATAATAATAATAATAATAATTTTCCAGTAAGTTAAGGTTATTATGCTAAAATACTGTAAAGATTAGAAAAAGTCAGTGTTGGTGAAAACCAAGTCCAGACTGCATAAACTATCGTATAAACCTTTACAGAGCCTCCTCAAAAGGAAAAAAAAAAATCAGAGCTGTGAATTTTCAGCCAGAGCCAGAATAAAAAAAAAAACCCAGGCTGTCATAAAATGTGTCCCAGAATCCTTCATATGTTAGCTGCTCGTATCAGCTGGGATAAGGTACATCAAATTTTTCACTGCTGGCAACCTGCAGCATGAAAGTATCAAAACTGCTGAACAACTAAGAAGAACAAGCACTTCTGGTGATAACTAACCAACTGGTTCAGGTCAAGCCTGCAATTTGATCACATATGTTTTATTCAACCAAAGGCAATTAACCTTCTGCTGCTGTTGAAGCTTGGCTGTTAAAATCAAAATTAGATGACATCAAACAACGTCCATGTACGTACATTAATAAAGGCATAAGCCGTCCTGACCTGACAGGTGTAACGCAACTAATAAGAGAGGGAGTGAGATGTAAAACAAGTACAGTTTCACTCTCCCACACCATCCTGAAAAGACATCTAAGTGAGGGAATATAACCATGTGGGTGTTTCGTTGGCTGGTAGAGGCTCCAGACGGCGGATAGTTTTCCAGAACTATTTTAGGACCTGATCATGGATGAAAAAGAAACTGCTCTTCAAAGGAGGAAAAGGCAACTTAAACTGTAAAGCTTTGGTTAGAATTGGAATTACCTGTATATAGTAATTACCCAGATTTCTTAATTACCCAGCTATATGAAATACTTTATCTTCATTGGTCAAAGAAGAAGAAGAAGAAGAAGAAGAAGAAGAAGAAGAAGAAGAAGAAGAAGAAGAAGAAGAAGAAGAAGAAGAAGAAGAAAGAGTTATCAACCATTATTAATTCTGAATGGGAAAAAGCAGATCAAACATTATATATTTTCATAAAGATGGAAAAACCATGGAGGATGTTTTCAATATTCATCTCATTGTATTAAGACAAGATGAGGCAAATATAAGCCACAGAGAAAGATACTAAAAAGGGGAATAAATCTGCTTTCAAGCACTGGACTCCCACTGCTCTATAGCGGATTGGCACTAGGGTCATGTGACCAAAGATTTCCTTTGGTTTTCTTGCTCCAACGATGAGTCACTCTAACATGTTAACTCAAGGCTGGACTCTGCTCATTACGGTGGTTTATTTTTTGGAGATAAGATAAGATAAGATAAGATAAGATAAGATAAGATAAGATAAGATAAGATAAGATAAAGTGCATAATGAAAAACAATGAGAGTATATCAAGTAGAATAACATAGGAAGAGTAACTTAGAAAATTACGTACAGGACTAATTAACCGCAAGGAATATGTGAAGAACCAGTATAGGTGATGAAATGTGCACAGACTGATAACATAAAGGTAAAAAAGTCTTCTGAAAGAGATGGAACATGTTGTCCTCAAATACAACAGCTTGACCATAATTCTCCTGTCAGCCTCCACCTCCAGAGGGTCCAGAGGACAGCCCAGGACAGAGGGGGCCCTCTTTACCAGTTTATTCAGTCTTTGTCTTGTCTGCCCTCAGACAGTGAAATCCCTCCAATGTGGCGCTGGTGTCCAGTATTAGCTCCATTAGCCATGTCTCTGTGAATAGCATGATGCTACTCTATCTGCTACTCTGTACTCTGGTATTGCCTCTGGTGCTGGGTTAGCACTGCTAGTTCATCTATCTTACCGAAGATAGATCTTAGATGCCCTATAACAATGGATGGAAATACAGGTCAATGTCTTCTCTTCTTAGCTCGCACCACAGGGAACATCAGGCAGAGCACTGGTCAGCATCAACATGCTACAGGCTGCTAACAGCTGATTTTGTGTGTAAACAATTCAACCATGTTTACACGTAGGATCTCTGGACCCACACAGGAACAAAAACAGGAAATAACACCACTGCAAACTTAACCAGTTTGGTGTCCATGGCCAACAAATGAGACATAAAATGTAATTAGCCTACAGTCACCAAATACAAAGATGCAACAAGCGGCCACTTGAGCTAGCAACAACAATGCTGCTGCAATCGTGCTCCAGCATCCAGTGGCTTGCCAGATATAAAACCAAACCAAACAATGTTCTTATGTTGACTGAATGTCCATCAGCTCCAGTGTCACGATGGAGTGGAGACAAACTGGACACAGTTCTGGCAAACTTTGGTCTGATAATATTTAAGAATAACCTGTGACCTGTCCTGCGTCTGCTTGGAATACTGCCCACTGTGACTCCTTCATGATAAAGCCAACAAATGAACCTGATTTCTGGCTTATATCACCAATGTTATGTTGTGTTTATTGTTAGTCATCAATTTAAAAAGTGTCTTTAATTCAATACAAAGCACCCTGTACAGTAGACACACTGGAAGCTATATCAACACACAACAGAATAAAGGTAACCCAGCTTTCTGTGTCTGGCTACCAACTTTATTTAGATAGCCCCCCCACTCCCTTTTTTCTCTCCTTATGCATTCAATCTTTGTGTCACATTATCTTCCTAAGTAAAACATCCTATCTTCAGTTATCAGAAAATGTATCTACATACATAAGAAGCTGCCTGTATTCAGTATGATTTAAACAAATGTGTTCTGAATTACTTAAGAGCACAGTTTGCATATTCATAGTTTTCACCAGCTCCATTATAAATATATGAAAAGGAACGATACATTTATCAGCAGAACTCAGAAAATGAACAAACTGAAAGGCCCCAGCCAGAAGCCCATTTCCTTTTCCCACAACACTTTAAAAGCGCCCCATTAGAATGTGCTCATTAGCATTTATGTGTCACTATCTTTGTTTACTTACTGAAACCTGGACATCTTTTTTTTTTTTTTTTCCCTGAAAGAGACTGCCATGCACAAAATGGCAAAAATAATTTCAGATTGGAAAATGGCCAACCAAGATGAGAGTGCACAGCAGTGAGCAGAATACTAATGACCACTGAGACCTGCTGTAGAAAAGACAAGGGCTTTTTTTCTTCCACATAAATCCCTTGTCTATAACAAGCCTGTTAAAATGCACATATATGCTGACGTTAAAACAGGCCAACCAATGACCCGATGGCCTCTTTCTTTTTCCATTTGCTGCATCTGCATTTTTACTGAATATCAACTCAAAGCTCAAACCCAATTTTGGCATATTTATGGTATTTATGAAATGTCAAAGTCTATGTCAGAGTTGCTCTCTGCAGTTATCAATATTCCGCGACATCCAAGTCTAATCAGAATATAAACGCTTCATTCAGAATAGAGGGATCCAGTCCAAAACATCCAGTTTTATTCTGATGGACAGGAATGTTTCATCTTGTTTGATTTTCAGATCATTAGCCATGTGAACACTTCACATGATCTTTTTTTTTTTTTTTTAGTGGATTAACCTACTCTAACTGAGCATGTCTACTCCAAGTGACGTGATGAGTACCTGCTACTGCTGGAACGAAGACAGACATGGCTTTTTTTATTTATTTTTTTATTTTATTTTATTGGTCCAAAATATGTATTTAGATAAGACACAAAGTGTAGACATCCAGAGTCACAGAAACAAAAGAGAGTGAGAACCGGCGCAGGGACAAGTGGAGCTGTAATGTTGATAATGTTTCCTAGGCTTGGTAAATCAGGCAATGCCCCCCATCACATGGACTGGCAAATCAGGCTCTAAGTTGGGCCTAGAGGCTCCTGGTGTCTTGCCACTCTTTATCATGTGACTTTATTTAGCATCCATTTGAAATATGAGGTCAGAATCTCTAAACAGATTGATTTTTGTTGTTGGTCTACTTGAACTCTCAGGCTTAATTCTAAACTAAAACGTTTTACAAACAAGAAACCACGCACACCACGGACAAAAAAAATAATAAAAAAAAACTTTCAGAGCAGAAATTAAGATGATTACAACCTTGTACAAGAAATGTCTCCAGTCTGAATGGCTTATCTCTCAAACAGCACACACTGTAATTACGAGGTAGTTTTTTCTATAAGATATTTAGAACACAATTTCGCCCAATCAGAGGCATTGCTCAGATAATGTGACAGATGGGCGCCGACCAATCAGAGTGCCTTTGACATACCATTTTAGAAACAGACAGCGACGTCACAGAGATAATAATTTATTATACAGTCTATGCTTGTGACATGCTTTGGAACAGTTTATGTTTTGCACCAAGCACAAGGGCTCATCACATGTGCTGCAGCCCAGAGAAAACACAACAAAAACAGCATCCAGACCCTCTCATTTCAGCTCCTCTGCAGCAGAACTGTACTTACTGCTAGCTCTCTGTATGAAGACACTCGTACACAACCTGCTTCGTCAGCCGCTGGTGTAGTCTACTACGTCCTCTTTCGCCAATTGTGGAAAAGCTCGACAAAAATCATAGAATTGTCTCTTTTACCAGTCACCAGGTGCTCCTCTCCTGTGGCGCACATGACATGTGACTGAACAGAACTGAATACATACAGTTATGAAACAGTCTAATCTGTTTTTTATATGTCAACAACCAACACTGTTTGAACAGTAAAGCGGTTGGCTGCACTTTGAGCAAGTGACAGGACTGTTTTCAAATAAACAAACAACTTATAAAACTTACACAGAGACACGGTGAGCCATTGACCAGTCAAGCAGAGAGTCCTTGTTGTCTATCACAAGCTGTCCTGGGATGAAAACTCAACCAAAATCAATGGGGTTACTTTTTTCTTGCAGCTAGAAGCCTAAAGAAAACAAACATGCCCAGTTTTGTCTGATAAAAGGTAGCAAGGAAATGCCATTATACGGCAAAGCCGCTGTTGATTTTAAGAACAGACTTGGCAGACAGACATAAATCGGACATTACAAGAGCAATTTCACCACTTGGATTAATTTTATGGAACAATAATTCTGATATTTTTTTAAACTCTAGATTCCTCTGATCAAACAGAGTATAAGTAGTTGTGGAATGAGCTGCAGATGTGACGTAATCACCCCCAAACAGGTAGGAAGTCCCAGATGTTGTGATCAGTCTCTGAGTGATTCTTTCACTAATTACATTTTGGTGGTCAACAAAACTGTAGAACAAACTTAATGAGTCAATTTTAGAGACTTTAGGCTTTCTAACAAGGTATAGCATTTCAGTGTTTGACAAAGGGTTTATTGTTTATGCTTTGGCAAAGTCATACAAATGGCAAACGGTCACCAGCAACCCAGTGGGACCCAAGGGGCTCGAAGGTGAACCTCATGGAGCATTATCTAGACTGCTAGGCCAGCTGCACTTTAGGTGTAACATCTTTCGGAAAAACAAAGCTAAAGATGTATTGACTTCATATTTCACAGACACAAGTAACCCCCTCCTGCTTTCTCCTGCTGTGAAGATCCAAAAATAGAGCTCTGGGTGCATCATCCGTGATAATTAGAAATATTGGCAGCTTTATACCGCCTGTGTTTTCGCTCTGACTGACGCTCATCATAGTACAGGCCTCAATACAGTCAGGACTGGGAAACGATCCAGGAACAATGTTCATATATGAGGCACCTCTCCCCCAGCTGTGTTTCGGTAAGACAGCAGCTCTTTTGAGCTTGAAATTGATCTAAAACAAATAAGTACTATTTTCACACTTTAATTACATATTTATTTTTTTAACATGCTTCCAACAAGCTGTGAGTGTCACAGAATCTGAAATATTAGTCACAAAGAGGGATTTGTAAAGACTGTGTGTTTCAGGGCATCAGAGCTACACACATGCTGGGGGCTGAGAGAGTTTCAGCTCAACATATTATTATTTTTAATTTACCTCCAACTGTGAGTGTGTGTCGAGCATTGGTGCAGGGGGTAGGACCAATTTGGAGATTAAAAAGTGATGTCAACCAGCCAAGAAAGCAATAGTTTCATAATGACTGCTTGTGAGCTATTACTTTCCTGACTTACTGACAGTAACCATTATATAGTTTGCAGCTCTTGAACGGCTCTTGCACACAGTTTCTTAGCGCTCTACAAAAATTAAACTCACAGTTGAGTGAAATAGATAAATTGTAGGAACTGTGACTCACATATTGATAAATGATCAAACGGGACATTGTGCAGCCTTTAGGTGATTAAATGGAGCAGAAAAGTCTGAACAAAAACTGGCTTACTGAGGCCCAGAAATAAAAGCCTGCTCCATCGTACACTGCAAAAATTAGAACCTAAGCAAGTGCCTTATTAGATTTATTTTGAGCCACATTCACTTGACAAGACAGTTAGCCTAGTGTATCATACTTTGTACTGTAATTCACTGCACTTTTCTTTCACATTTCAATGCTGCATGCTGCTACAAAACAATTTACACCTTATTTCAAGATAGTATCAAACAAAAATGACCCCTGATTTGGCTGTAAAATATGATAAAAAAAAAAATCTCAATGTGAAATATGCTGGTTTAGTTTCTTGCATTAAGACATTATTGTTTCAAGAAACCTAACAAGTAATTTACCCCATTGAGAGATTTTCCATTCTTAACAAACAGATTTGGGCATCTTTTTTGTCCTTTGATATCTTGAAATAAGACTTTTTCATATCACAGGTGAATGTGGCTCATATTAAGTCTAATTGATGACTCTTACCATAGTTAAGATGAAAAAACTACATCAGATTTATGTATTTATTTATTTTTGTGTTCAGATATTATTATTCTGATTCTAGGGGCTGACCCATGTCCTATCTGATTAAATTGAGTAGGCAGATTTTATGACTGTACTGCAGCGAATCACAGGCGATTGAGCTCAACTTTTGAAACTGACATTTTCAGAACTTTATAAAATCAGTCCATTTATTTTATTCAAGAAATTGCTTCTGCTGTTTGAAGATCAATGGGAATAAACCACTAAATCATCAAATGTTTGTGTCTATAACTGGGTAATCTGAGATTTCTTGTGAAAGATTTCTTGTGTAAATATCAAGCTGCACTTTTGCTATTACAGGGCTATAGCTTCACAGATTGGAGACAAGCAGCCAAAAATTCAACACAATCTCTTCACTCACACCCTTTGTTATATAAAAAAAAAAAAAATCCAAGAGGATCAGCACCAACATTTGGGATTCCTCAAATCGGAGCTCCTACTCAATTTCAGGAGGCAGCTCCACTTTTGACAGGAATCAAGAAGAATCTGCTGCGCTCCGACCCAGAAGTATTGTTTGTCCTTTCAGCTGTCACAGAAATAAAAGTTGATGCAAAGGCATAAGGTGCTGTCAATTAAGACTGAAAGAACATCTAACACATCTCTTTTATTTGAGCAGGTGGAATGATATCCTTCTGAGTAGAGCTGGTTGAAATTCAAGAGATCACTTCAGGTGTCTCACTCCTTAGTGCATCCATTTACCATTTCCTGCTCAGTGTAACTCTCTGCTGGAAGCCGTTTCACTTGGTTGTGGTTGAGAGTCAAAAAACAGTTCTTCACCCCGTGACAGAAGAGGATAAAAACCAGCACTGCTCATTCCCAGCATGACTCTAATAAACTCACGCAGTGCTTGCTCATTTACCTACATTTCAGAGGTGTAAATACAGTAAAGGAAATGCATGATTCACATGCATGAAAGTGTGTTTTGTCAGAAGTGCTCTTTTTATTACGATAAATAAAACCTGTGTGGTGTCACGTCCTGGTAATTACAGTGAGCAGGGCTTTCTTCACACACAGATTAGGCTTCATTAAGTAGAAATGAAGTTAGATTACCCCTAAATAGATTAGACATAATCATCATGCAGCATGTGGAGACAGACTTGCATGCAGAGTTGTTCTTGGATGTTGTATTGGATAGATCGAAACCTTTGCGGTACAGTAGGTGCTGTGTTAGGTTGGCAGCTCAACGTATGAAAGGAAACAAAACATGGATTCCAGAAGGTAAGCTATGTCATGTGGGGAGTTGTATCACTGTGGGAGGGGCATTAACTGGGATATAGTAGGACAGTGTAACCGCTCCCAGAAAGTAAAGCCAAATTATTTAGTGCTCTCCCTTATGACACACTGCAGTATAGACCTCAATTAAATCAGATGGGACATGGGCCAAACTAGAAAATAAAGTTATACTTTAAATACATTTCCTGTTTTAATGAGCGCTTGTTTGGATCATTTTGATTTTTGCTATTTGAACAGGCTGCCCAGATTAAATCCCGACCTGTTCCCCTTTGTTGTATGCCAGTCCTGACTCTTTCTCTCTATTTTTTCCTACCCAATGTCTTGTGCTCTTATTAAAAGCATAAAATTAAGGGTAATAAACAAAAGACAGAATGCGGGATCATGGTAAACAGCTCTGCTAATGAATATGGCTCCTGTGCAGTAGAAGAATAATCAACAAACCATTCAGTACTCTAGCCGCCATTTTATTCAAAGTGTTTTATTGAACACAACATTGGCACAAAGAAGACTGAATCACATTTCATTTGAACCCTTAAAACCTTTTTTTAGGGGGAGACAGTGTACCTTAAATAAAATCTAGGTCAAGACAGGGTAAACACAGAAGATTTTGCAGAACAACAGAAAACACTAGAGGTTGTAGAGTGGTGAATCCTTTCATGGAACCGTAACAGACTATGAGTGTGCAAGAACTTCTATTGTGTGGGCCTGGTAATGCTTTAGAAAGCAAAAGATAAAAGCTGTTTGTGAATTATTTATACAATTTCCAATTTATACCATTTAGATTCACTCTGCTGGCCGGAGGGAAAAATAGACAGGGGAAGTGAACAATATTGCTCTCTCATCCTTTATGAACAACTGCTGAGTAATGTCCTTAACCCCCAACTGCTGCAGAGTACAGCATTTGACAAATCCAAAATGTGAGTGCATAGGTGTCAAGGTGCCCCTTAACAGATGAAGCAGATTAAATAGCAAAAAAAAAAAAAAAAACAACAAAACAAAACAAAAAAATGCTAGCTTTTCTTATTATTGTAGAATAAACAAAAAGTACATATCACTTCAAGGAAGGCTTACTTTCGTTACTGGTATCAGTTGATTTTCACTTCACTGACACCAAGTCCTGACAAAGGTTATATCTGGACATAAAGACTTAAGACCCAGAACATGAACAAATGCTTCACAACATGTGGTAACACTTGCTCAAAAAAACTTCCTCTTTAACAGTCAGAAACCTTCACCAGTAACAAACCATGGTGAACAGTCATCTGCTATGACTGGCTGGGCCAAGAAAATGGAACAGAGGGAGATACTGCAAGTGAGAGATGGAAAAACACCAACAGAGCAAAATCCACAGATAGTACTGGATAATATAATGTTCATGATAATAAAAATGTGTATTATACAATAGAAACAATGATAAATGGTCACAGTCTACAAAGTTTTAAATCAATATGAAAAAACAACTATAATGATAATTAAGACTGATACTAATTGTTGCAGTCTTTGGAGTCTGAAGATGGTAACAATACTTTTTATATAAGTCTATATCTGCTGATGCTGTTACAGTTGATATCACAATCCACAGTATTCTTAACAGACATCTCCTCAGTAAATGAGTTTTTATGTTAGACGATACCCATGATAACCAAGCTGTTTGATTTCAACGGAAATCTGTTTGAAGGAGTTCCCCTGGGTTCTGTTCTCGGTCCTCTGTCCTGTAATTTTCACTGTCTGTCCTTTAATTTTCACTGATCAAAATGTGCCATATGCATCTTACTCTTCCTGTCTGCTGTACCTCAACAGATCCACCACTGAGGGTAAAAGCATAAGTAACCATTACCATATCGTTAAGTCTTCACTGTAACAGCATGAAGTATACACATGGAAAAAAAATAAATAAATAAATAAAACATTTGTAAACTCTCAGCCACTTGACACTAAAAGCAACCCCATGACTGCTGTACTACTCTGAATCATATTTCATTTCCTACTGTTTCTTTAATGTCAAACTGTGGTAGCAAAATACCATATCAAACCTGACAGAGGATTATTCCCTTGAAGTATCAGAATCAGAATGGCCTTTATTGTCATTATACAGAATGAACAACGAGATTGGTACATCTGACATGTGGAATTGTTTAAAGATTGACATGATGGACACAGTGTGTAGATCACTTTTCCGATAAACAATTTCAGTTATTTACAATCATAGTTTATAAGCACCAGTCACACACATATTAATCCTAAAAAATAATCCTTGTAACAAATTTACACCAGAATTGTGTTCAGTCTGTCTTACCTTCACCACAAAAAAATGATTTCAACTGAAGCACTGCTTCTGCTCTATCTCAGCTCCATCTATCAGGAGCTCTCCGCAGCAGATAAAGACTTCTAATTTTGCTGGATGCTAGAGCACATCAATTCATCGCATAGTGGAATGAGTGAAACAGGAAGTTAGACACTGAAAAAACATTAAAACAACCAGCTAATTTTCAATATAAGATCGTCTGTGCAGATGCCACATTGTATTCAATGTGACTACTAGAACAAAGGAGTCAGCAGATTATAGGTACTAAGAGACCGTTGAAGAAAACATTAGTAAGGAGGGGCATATTATCGAAGCAGAAAACCAGTGATTCAGAAATCACAGTGGGAAACCCTTGGTGTTGTGAGTCCAGCTACTCTGCATTGTGCTCTGTAAACACAGCTGTTGAGTGTTGATGAAAGAGGGGGGAACAGAGACAAATTACAGTGGAACAGAGACGGACCAATTTCAGATCTGGTGCAAGTTGGCATGAAGAAAAGTGGGCACTCAGTTGGAGGCGTCCTGGCCTTTAACTGTGAGCAGTACCCAGAACAGACAGTCACCTGTGACTGTGTTTCCTGACCTGGCACATCTGTACTCAGCCACATATTTCTAAAAACAAGTTGTCTATGAGTATGCGTGTGCATGAATCTGTGTGTTTGTGTGTGAGTGTGTGCCGGGGTGGGGCGTGTGGGGGCTGCTTTTAAACATGAAAAGCACTTAGTGCTATGTTTTAAATGTATGAACAGTGCTTTATAAATGAAGTTTGATTTGATTTGGGTGTTTGTGCAAAAGTCAGCAAGTTTCCAAAATCTTCTGTTCTAAAACCTCATATATGATTTTTAGGCTGCATTATAAAGAAATTAACATAATCTTATCCACATTTTTTGTTAACTTTCCCTTGTCAGTCATTACTGAAAGATTTTGAGTGATATGTTCTGTGATAAAACATGAGTTATAAAGTGTTGTGTGTCAAATTGTGTCCAGACAGAAAGCACACTGGGGAGGAGAGCTCATTTTCACATAAACCCGAGATGCCCTAGTCCACCACTTTGGACACTGTTAGCTGTGAATTACTGTGACAAATGTTGCCAACTTCATTTCATGCATCATGGTAAATCACGAAACCGCACCAGTAATGACCATCATTCGCTGTAACAGCCTTGAGAATAATTGCCTCGGAGGTTGAGGAAAGAATGAGTTGTTAACTTCTCATTTGGCACTGGCCAGGATGTTATCAGTGCTTCCTGGCTGTGGGTGGAGGATCATTCATGGGTGCTGTGAGTCACTCTCGGACACAAGTCTCCCACTGCACGACAAGCTTTTACTGCATCCGAGGAGGGTAAAAATGACTACTGTTGGCTACACGATGGCACAGCCTGTTTGTGTGTATGAGTGTGTGCCTGAGGGGTGTTGAGAGTAAAGGAGGAAGATTTCCCTTAATGCTCACCAAATAAACCAATCAATTAGCGAAATACATGTGGTTCTAAATAAAGGGGATCATCTCCTAATTTAATAGGGATGCATCCAGGGATACAGTGTTGATTTAATCTTCCATCTCCATTAAACCCTCATAAAAGCTTCACTAAGTAAACTCAGATCTATGCTGTTTATTCAAAACCATTAAATCTATACAGATATTGCATTAGGAATTCTAAGCCTGGCTGTAGGAAGTGATAAAGAATTCAAACAAAATAAGCAGTGTAAGGATATGTAAAGTGCTAATGAGACCGTTCTACAGCCCATTTAATTCAGCCTGGTTGAATATCACAATTACTATCCGCAATACAGCCGAAGCTCTGCAGTGCAATCAGCAAAAATATGAAGAGCTCCGCCTGCACCTGTATTTCAATATGCAACAGTATCAGTCAACCTTGCCTAAGTGCTGGAAAGGAATTCTAAATGAAACAGAAGCAGGAGGTCTACCCAAGGTGGGGTAATTTGATTTATCTTTTATTATTTTTCCCCTCCTCCGGGTTGGGTGTTATCACAGTTTCTCCTCTGAAATGGGAAATGTGATAAATATTGATGTCCCTTACAGGAAATGCAGCCAAGCGAGTGTGCAATGCAGGCCTGTGGCCTATCCATCATGTGTTTTCCTTTTGGAAAGCCTGGATGTGTGTGTAAGCTGACCCCCTATATACCCCCCATAAGTCTGAGCCTCGGAAGAGGTGCGCCTGTCTAAAAGCTCTTCCTGAGGCTTGTTAGCACACACTCACTACTCTTCTGTCCCCTTTGTCCTCCTGTCTCTGACTCCCTGTCAATCTAGTGTTGCTATATTCTCTCTCCTTCACCTTCCAATAGTGTACCCCTCTTCCTCCTCCCTTTACAGCTTTCACTACTCTCTCTCTCTCTCTCTCTCTCTCTCTCTCTCTCTCTCTCAATGGATTCAGAGGTCTCCTGTCTAACAGCCTTTTTTCACTCCTCTCTCCCTGTAGAGTTTGGGGAGACAAGAGAGGGAGAGAAACTGAGAATTAATAACAAGACAGCAGTAAAGATAAAAGCAGCTAAGCTCATCTTGCCAACAGACCAAAATAGCAACATCAGCTTTGATTTATGCATCCAGTTGACAAAGTGGGGAAAAAAAGTTATATAAACACAAATCCTCATCAATCTATCAGTATCATGCATTCTTAAAGAAAAGACAGTTAAGTGTGTCACTCTATGTATTTCTTTGCACATGGTAAACCAGTATGTAAAAATCTCTCTCCACGTCAGAGCTGTTTTCAGCAAGGCCCATCAGATAATCAGAGAAAATCAACATGGAGGAAAGCTGCAACTACTCCCCGCACTTCTTCATCGTAGGACGTCTTGAAGGGAATATATTTGTGCACAAAAAAGCATCAAAAGAAGACAAAAAGTCCCATCCTGCTGCTTGAACCCTTCATAAAAGCTTACCAAGGTCATACACACTCTTCAAAAACATATTTTTCACGTTTGCATGAGATTCCACCTTTAAATTCACAATCCATGCTCTTATTTTGACAAGTTACCCTCCTGTCAGAACCAACAAATGCCCGAAAACAACACTATCACTGTCAGGTAGAGCATGCAAACTTGTCTCTGAGGAGCAGGAGCTGAAAATAACAGCAGATCAATAGCAAGTACCAAGTGGAGCATTTTTCCCTCCAGCCTCTGACAGCATGAGCAACACTGCTGGTGTCGGCACACATTTCTGTTCCCTGCTTCTTTCCCCTTACACTGTTTTCTCACACTCTCTCACTCTCAGGCAGCCCATCCTCATCTCTCCCTCTCTCTCTGTCCTAAATAGCCCGCTCTGCTTCATTTAACTGCCTCCCCTATCCTATAATGTGTCTTGCTTGTGCCTGTCAATATCTTATGAAAGGTAAATAAGGAAAGAAGTGCAAGAAAAGGAGAGATATATAGAAAGAGAGTGAGAGAGAGATTTCCTTACCAGGTCTGTAACGAAGGGAATCCAGAAATTGCTTGCTTCGTTCCACCGTGGCTGCTCATTAAATCCAAGATTCTGGGGAGAGGATTGAAGATTCCATCGAGATGCTGCCCCGAGAGGAGGAAAATGAGACACTTTAATAGGAAGATATTTTTTTCTCTTTTCTTTTTTTGAGTGTTGTTAAAAAATGCAGTAAATATGCACAAGGAGAGGGATTTGACATCCAAGTCCAGGACACTTCATGAGTCCTTTCCCCGTCAGCTGCGAAAGCCACATGTGCACACACAGTGTCACATGTGGTTCACACACATGCAAACACACACACACTCGCACGCGGGGAGGGTGTATCCTATGCTCAGCTCGCCTGGGCTGGGAGATTGAGGAAGAATGAAGGAGGGATGGAGACAGGGAGGAAGAGAGACTCAGCGGAAGGGAGGGGATGTGGAGAAGGGCAAGGTGGAGGGAGGAGCTGCAGTGTGTGATGAGAGCTTGAGAGAGGGGAGGGAGGAGGAAGAGGAAGAGAGGAGGGGAGGGAGGGAGTCTCTCTGTTCTTTTCTATTTCTTGCAAAATGTGAGCTGCAGTGAGATCTGCACAAATACTGGAGTTAATGAAATTAAATCACCAGATCTATTTAACAGCTAAACACTGGGTTTGAAGTTGTGTATCAGAATGCTGAGTAATCTCCTCCTCATGTGCTCGAAGCCGAGATGATAAACAAGATGGGAAAATGGTTGGAAAGGTGACATAATAGAACAGGCTGAAAACAGTCAGGAGTCAACTTTTCAAACTGTCACACCTCATCTAACTTTTGTTTGAAGATCTTCAGGACAGAGGTTTGGGCTTATTTGACAAGACAGCTTGAGAAAGACATAGGAATTGTGGGAAGACTCTTGTTGAGTCCATGAATCAATGCCTGGACTAGTGCTACAAGTACTTAAGTGTACATGGGGCACCTACTCTATCAACAGAGCTTTACCAGTGTCCCTCATCACATCTTTGGAATTCACTTCAATTTTATCTTGTGCTAATGGACCCAGACTAACCTGCTGATAGTGACGGTATGTTATATATGCCAATCAATCAGATATTGGGGAAAACTGGGACTCATTCTAACACTGCATGCTCTTTACCCCTGGTTTTCACTGGTACCAGACACACAGGGACAAACTTTCCAATAGTCAAGTAGTAGACATTTATTCAAGCTTATTCTAGCTCTGTCTAATTACAGTCATTTCAGTCTTATAATATCAAAGTGCAGTTTTGAGCCATTGGTAGATGTAGCACATAAGACAAATGGATAGATAATAATATCTGATATATATATATATATATATATATATATATATATATATATATATATATATATATATATATATATATATATATATATATATATATAAAGAGAGAGAGAGAGAGAGCGAGAGAGATCAGTTGTCTATTGTATTGCTTCAAAACATAATAAAAGGTCTATTACTCCATCTCAGACCTGCAGAGAAATTCAAAGTTTAAAAACATAGCTAACATCAAAGGCAATGCTGTTTCCCAGAGTTATGTTGACCCTTCCCTGGCCTGGCCTGGCTAGCAACAAATATTGGGTAGCACGGTGATTTCCAACCTGTGGGCCACAGCCCCATGGTGGGCGGTGACGATATTGCAAGAGAGTTGCCAAATCATTTCTTAACAGTACGATTTTTGTGGGGGTGGGGATGTTATAATATGAAAATAAACGTGTTGCAACATGTTACATATACTGTGTCAGGTGGAGCTTCCAGTATGTTTCTTTTGTATTAAGCTCAGTCCTTCATGTTCAATCTTCAATAAAACACAGTTTCAAATCCTTGAGGAAACCCTGTATGACTTCCATATTTATGGGGTTGCAGGTGGGCTACGAAAAGGTTGAGACTTAAAAGTGGGCCCTGAGTTAGAAAAGGTTGGGAATAACTGGCCTAGCATGTTGGCAAACCTTTGTTGATACTAAACTTGAAGTTAGCTTTCCTTTTTGATCCTTAGTGCCAAAGCTGGGAGCCATCTGTTTCCATTTTGCTGATTCATCCAACCTTAGCTTTGCTTGTAGAAGCCAACTGGCTAACCATTCAGCTCTCAAAAACTGTTATGAGATGTCACGCTAACACTGAATTAAACGTGTGCTCCATTCAAACTCAGAGCACTTCATATAAATCTACTTCAAACCGAGTGAATCTTGAAATTTCCCTCAGATGTCTGTGACATCTAAACGCATGTGCTCTTCTGTGTTCAGCTGACTCCATGTGCTTTCTTTTACTCAGCCACAAAGATAGAGAGACTTACTTTTAGTAGCAAAAGCACACCAGTCTACACTGCACGCACATAGCACACACAAGGTCAGCTTCCTCAAAGAAGAGGGCTTGTAATGCTCATGGTAGTTCAAAGAGTTACAGACAGCCAGTGAAAACTTGCAGAAGTAGGACATAACATAAGTTTGAGTTGAGTTGAGTCAGCTTTGCATGGGCTGCCCTATTTGTTTTGAAAAGCACTCAAAGCATACTATCTTCTATTCTTGATAGTACACTAAAATGACAAAAAAAAAGTTGGGTTTTCTTTGAATATCTAAAGCAACTTTTGAGAAACTAAAAGTGGATCCTATAGATTAGCTCATGGGTCCTTGCCCTAAAAACAATGCATCCTCCAGTTTGTCCAACCAACCACGCACATTGCAAAATATTTCCGCCAACACATCCTTTGAAAAGCGCAGCGGGCATCCCTTGGCTGACATGACTCACTCCATATAATCCTACACCCATGATTCATGCTCTAAATCAGCGTACACTTCAAGGCTGGGGTTAAGAGTATGGGTGGCTTGAGCGGTCAGGACACCCTACTGTGCTCAGCTTACAGACAGGATTAAGAGTCAGTGGTGGATGGATGGGATGGGAGGCTGGTGGGAAGAGCTCTGAGGATATCTCTCTACTCAGAGGAGCCATGCTTGTCAGTGGAAGCCCTTCAGTGTTTGAGGCTCTTGGTTGGCCTTAGCGGATGAGAACAGCTGTGCTTACACAGCTAGCCTCAATGTTATCCTGTAAAGGGAGGAAGTGGAAGGAAACTGATTCATGCACCATAAAAAGATTTTTAGAGCAGTTTATATTCTAATTTTTAAACTGAATTCAACACTTTAATTTAATAACATACAAACCAATCAATCAATCCTCATTTATATAGGGCCAAATCATAACAAATGTTGTGTCTAGGACACTTTCCGAAAACATTAACAGGTCAAGAGACAGACACAGACCAGTTCTGCATTATAATGATGATTATGGTGGAAGTGTAAATAGCAGCTGGAGTGCCCCCCCACCCCCCCCTCCAAAACCTCAACCGATAGATGATTCCAAAGAAGAGGAGCCTGATAATTGTAGGATGGCCCAATGCCATTAAGAGCTTCGTAAGTTAGAAGACGAATTTTAAATTCTATTCTAGATTTTATAGGTAGCCAGTGTAGAGTTGCTAACACTGAAGAGACCAGCTCTCTCCTCCTGTTCCCTGTCAGTATCTGAGCTTCTATTCTAAACCAGATGAAGATTACTAATAGACTATAGCCTTACCAAAGTTAGACCAATTTTTTCACAAGATGGAGCTTTAATCCACAGCTGAGTGTTCTGTGTGGCTGCATTTTAGCAATACACAGCCCTAAGGCCAATTTGAGCACCATAAATCCTTACTCTGACAATGCTTTCATGAACAAGCTATTTTTTTCCCTTGAAATTTCTTTCTGTTCAGCTTGTTAGTGTGTTAACATGTTTTCCAGCTGTTTAAGCCACTTAAAAACAGGATTCCTCTAAATTAAGTGCAATAAAGCTTCATGGAATGACACACTAATTTCATTTGAAAATACATGTTTTTGTGTAACTTTCCATATCAAGGTTTTTTTTTTTTTTTGTTGGTACATCCTTTTAGTCAGACAAGGTTTTTTCCAGGTTATGTAAATATCTGATAATTCATATGTGCATCATTAAAAAAAAAAAAAAAAGCAGAACTTGAGCACACTTTCAAGGTCTATGTGCATTAAATAAGAGACTACAGACCAACCTTTATGCCTCATAAGATTTCTGCACACTGTGCTTGCAATCAGGTTACATCTATCAAAGCATTGTTTCGAAACACCTGCAACTGCTGAGGACAATGTGCTGCAGTGTGCATCTGTTTCAGTGTGATTCCCAAAACAAGGCTGCAGAGGAATATATAAATAATTTAAAACATACATCCCTAAAGTAGAAATATTTTTATTTAAATAAACATATGATAAAAGTCTTGTGAGACCATGACTTGTGCTACCAGGAGAGTTACTTGAGTGCAAAGAGTTTGAAGACCTTGGGGTCTCGATTCTAAATCCATAGATGTGGAAAACTCGCCCTTTAGAGATAAAAATAAGCACCAGTCTGTCAACACTCCTTGTTATCCCATCTTTTTTTATCACTCCTACTTATTGTTGTTTTCTGTCTTAGAGGAATGTTAAGGTGATACATCACATCTTTAGTCGAGAAGTCTTATTGCTAATTGCTAGATATTGCTAATTACCCATCTCTGTGTTGCTTCCGGGGAAACAAAAGAAGAAAAAAAAAGATCCAAAAGCAAATACAACTCATTTAGGAGCTCTTTCTTGTAGGTAGGGTTGAAAAATAGTCACTTAACAAGGAGCATATGTGTGATATCCATGACACCAAGAATCTAAACTTAACAAAGAAAGTAAGGAGATTTGTGTTTGGTAGATTATTTGTTGTCACAATGCTTTTTGGCAATAAATTGTATACCATTGGAAAGCCAGTTTATTTTCCTTTTCTAAAGGTACCAGATTTGTAAGGAACATACATTTGTATGATGAGCAGCAGAGCTGATTATGTGGGTTGTGGCGAAAAATTTGCCAAATCTTCTCTGTCGGTGCCAAATCACTTATCTTGCTGTTCTGCTGGCTGTTGTTTTGTTCTTCTGGTACTTTCTATGAGTTTTAACAACAAATAGTGACGCAAGAGATACAGCCTAAATCCAGAAATAGTCGGAATTAATATTTTTTAACTTTACAGGGACACTATCTACAACAAAATTAGTGTGTTGTGAGCACAGAAACTGGCAATAAACACACTGGTAAACAGTGATTGCCTATGTGTGTGCAGTCAATATTTACTGATCGTCTCAGGCTTAGTTTTGGATTGATGGTTTGCTGCGGTTTCAAGCTGGTGTCTGCATTCAAGCTGTCACCCAGAGAGACAGTAAATGATGGTGTTTTCCCTTCTTTGCTTTTAAGGAGTTACAGTCTACAATAAAGAAATGTTGCCCATGTAGTTACCCTGCATGATGCGAACAGATGCTTCTGCAGTTTTTTGGAAAAGTGTCGGTGTGTGCACAGAAACATGAATTATTAAAAAGGACCTGAAAGAAAGCTTGAACTTTTGTATAAGAACACCCAAGCCTTCAGTGCAATCAAGCTGTATGCTCTTGTTCTTGTTTAGCATTTGCAGTGCAGGCCCCCGGGAAATGGAGGTGCAAACACACAGTTTTGTGCATAGCAACATTTCTTCCTTTTCAACACCATCAAAACCCATAAGAAGTGTTCAGCTCTGGAATTTCCCCATGGATCAACGAGCCGTTGTGGCATGGGCACGCTTGAGTTGAAGAAAAAAGATTTGAAGTGTCTGTGCTGACCAGTTGCTACAACACCATTACAGATTGTTTGTGCTCAAGCAATCTGTGGTGTGTCTGTGTGATAAGCCAGGCACACATCTTTGAAATTCCAGCTGCGTTACATGTGTGTGTTATCTCTTTTAGTGCTGTTTGTCATGGAACACAAGGCCATGCTTGGAAAATTGCAACAAACATTTGACGGTAAAATTTTATTTTATTTATTTTTTTCTGGCTCTAATTTCTTTGCTCAAAGTGTTGCACTGACTTCAAGAATATTTCATTATCTGTTAATATTACTAAACAAGTTATAATCTAACTAAACAAATAGGAACTTTTAGATATGAATTCTAAATGTGGTACAAAAAAAAGGGGTAATTTCTGAAGTTTAACTTGTAAACAATCAATATGAAAATTGCCCAACCTATATTAGTGGGTTGTCGGAGGAGACTGGCCCTCTTTTCCATAAACAGCATAAACTTCCTTATGCTGTCTTCGCTTCATGGGAAACGTGCACTCAGTGCTGCCCCATGAACACACAGGAAGCTCCACTGCTGGAAGGAGATGCATTCTCTCACACTCATTTTCTCGCACTCTCCCAGCTGGACGGGGATGTTCTCCAATTCCTCATGTTGGGCCAGAATCTGTGGGCTTGGCCTTTGAACAGGAATGTCTTGAGTGACTCGGCTTGCCCCCTGCAGTGGTTCGAACCATGGGGGGCATGAGGGCTCCATCCATTACAGCAAACAGGGGTGTGTCTAGTTTTTTTTCTTCTTAAACTTTTTTTCAAATGCCATACATAGATTGTAATAAAAGTGTGCTAATGTGTAATAAATTTATTTTCCACAAATAATAAACAGTGTCTATTTTAAAAGTCTCAAAATCTCTTTTTTTGCAGGGGGGAAAAAATAGGCTGGTGGAAATTCTGATTGGCTGCTAACTTCAGAAACTTACCGCAGATAATTATAATTCCTCTGAAGAACTCGTCTTTGCCACGATCCTTTTTGATTACTCGGCAAGATTTCTAATTATCTATCTTAGCACACATCTGTGGCCTTATTACCTTTTTAAACTTTATTTATACTACTTTCTTGAGTGTGTCATCATTTTTGGGGGTTTTAAAAGGAGATTTAAATAAGGGCCAGGCACGTCTCTCCCATCCCATAATGAGCATGAGATCCATGGACAATGGGAGCGTTGCGTTTCTAATCCAGCAAAAGAGCTAAAATCCCACCAAGCATTGGGGTAGTTAATTACATGCTAAAATTGGCAGTTGGTGTGAGCAGTTTTCCACAGTGTCTAAATGGACCAAGTAGCCCTTGAATCATCTTTAAATACACATCAAAGTGATAAAGAGGACTCTGGCTGTTTCACTTACAACTCCAATTTCTAAAAAAAAAAAAGTTGGTGAGGCAGCACAAAATGTTCAAAAACAGAACCTGACAGATGGTAATTCATTAAAATCTTATACTTAATTGAAAAAATGTTGAAACTTTTTTGTCTTTTTTTGACTGCTATTTAAAATAGTATTTCAAAGTTGATAAGATATGTCAAAGTAACTGTGACCGAGACATTCAGCAGGGTCTTTTTCTTACAACACATAATACTGTAAAGGTTTGTGAATGTTTTGCTTAAATCTTTAATTCAACACATTACAGCATAGTTTACCGCTGTGCTTCAGTTAATCTTAGATGGGAGAAGTCAGCTTTATCATGGGTTAGAATCATGTATATTATTAGAAAGGATTTGAGGCTATGCGGTGATTTCCACTATCAATGCATTGCTGCCCAAAGATCCAGTATTGGTATTCGTCTTTCTCTTTTTCCTTTAGTCCTCTTCATTCCTCCAGGAACATAAGGCTGCAACGATATGCTTCCATCTGGTCCGGTCTTGTGCAGCACTTTGTGCCTCGCCCCAGGACAGGTTTGCCATTTTCAGCTCTGTGGCCACAGTTCTCCACCAGGTGGTTTTTGGGCGGCCTTGCTTTCTCTTCACAGGTGGAGTCCATCTCAGGACTACTCTGGGAATGCAGCTCTGGTCCATCCTCAGAACATGTCCATTTTCCAGCACCATGTTGCGAGAGTTGGTGTTTTCGTACAGGTCCTGATTTGAGATCCTGTCAGGCCAGAAATGCGGCATATTCCCCGGATGCATCTGTTGTGGAATGCACTGATCTGCATGTCACTCTCAGCAGCTCGCCAGCATTCTGAGCCTTACAGCAGAACCAATTTATCATTACTGTTATACAGTTGGATCTTGTCTTCTAAGCAGTACTGCTTTATTCTAATGTCTTTGCTGCATGCATCGTCCTTGCTGTTTGCTATACTGTCTTTTACTTTTTCTTCAGAAATTTTATTAAATCATGTATCATTAAAAGTTAATTATATAGTTATGTAATGTATAGTAATAAAATTTGACATTTCACATTAGGGATATTATTTTATAATTAATTAACTATTTTATGAAGAATGCCTTTTTTGTGTCAGCTGCTTATATGAGACATGTTATATGCTGATATGAGACATGCTGCTTGCATCAAATTTAAAATGAACATATCTTTCAATAAACAATTACTTGTTTTCAATTTCAACTGAATATGTTGACATTTGCATAGTTTTTTTTTTTTTTTTTTTTTTTTTTTTTTTTTTTTTTTTTTAAATTAAATATGGGTTGTAGGTCATCTGTAACCCATCAAAATCTGTTTTACATGAACATTTTAAATGGTTACTAAGTATTTTTATGGAATTGGAGTTGTACTCCCAACCCCCAAAGAAAACATTATGTATGTGTCCAATATGAAATTGACTCACATTATTTCCTCTGCTTAGCTCAACAAATCCTGCTTTAGCATGTCATGATAATTCAAATCAATGGCCCATATATGTTGTCTAGTGTTCAGCTGATCGAATTCTATACGGCTGAAACCAACATTGTTGCCATTTTAACCTTAAAATAAGACCAGTGACAAATTTGCAACCTTTTTTCCCCCCCTCATTCCTGCTGACTAACCAAGTATTTATAGTTCCACATGACAGCAGCCAGAGGCGCAGTGACCATATGCACCTTGATACTCTACTTTAGAGAAAGGAGAGCCCTCAGGTTTTCTTGGTCAGTCTCTGAAACACAAATTCACACCAACACATTCAGGCATCCCATAACTGTGCTCGTTTTCAAGACTATTATGTGAAATTTAAAACTTGTAATGCAGACATAGATTTTTAACTTTCATTTTTTTCCCTTCCTTTTGTGGATTTTTGGCTAAAAAATATGAATTATGCTTAGAGTAAGCTCACTGATGAAGATCACTGATCAAGAAGGACTCTCTCTCTCTCTCTCTCTCTCTCTCTCTCTCTCTCTCTCTCTCTCTCTCTCTCTCTATATATATATATATATATATATATATATATATATATATATATATATATATTCATTCATCGTCTATACCACTTCAGGCGGGTGGCTGGAACCTATCCCAGCTGGCTAAGGGCGAGAGGCGGGGTACACCCTGGACTGGTCGCAACTCAATCGCAGGGCTGACACAGAGACAGACAACCATTCACGCACACACTCACACCTACGGGCAATTTAGAATAACCAATTGATCTAGTGAGCATGTTTTGGAATGTGGGAGGAAGCCGGAGTACCCGGAGAGAACCCACCCATGCAAGGGGAGAACATGCAAGAACACAGAAAGGCACACAGTGCCCAAACCGGGATTCAAACCGGCAACCTTCTTGCTGTGAGGCAACAGCGATATATATATATATATATATATATATATATATATATATATATATATATATATATATATATATATATATATATATATATATAATCATATCAATCATATATCATAATATAGTGGTTTTGACACTTAAAATGACTCGCACTAACCACCAACTTCAAAAGCACATTATAGATGCATGTCTGATTGTGTCATCAGTTTTTGTATTAACAGAAAGACCTCACAATGTTTTGTAGTAATAAATTAATAGCACGACTAGTGCAGGTGTCCACAAATTTTAGCAGCATATAGAGCAAGGCAGACAGTAATAAGCCTTTAAAACTGGTGTTATGAACTTGCAGTGAACACTAATGGAGCAGCAGGGTTTTTTTTCTAAAGCAACAAATGAGCCATTGTGTGAAACATATTAAGGTCATTTTGTATGCAAATTCATAATCTGAGTCTGCAAAGATGAATCACTTAACACAATGTTCAAATAAAACCACCCCAGTGCAGAGCTTACTTTTCATTAAGTTTCTTCTGAGGACTTTTATTTTCTAATTTCTTCACCATGCTTCTATGGATTTGATTGTGTTCTGCTTTGAATCAGTGGTATAAAAATGCGTCTATAAGATAATACTGCCAGTCTATGCTT
The DNA here is from genome assembly GCA_030710495.1 of Labroides dimidiatus. NCBI lineage: Eukaryota > Metazoa > Chordata > Actinopteri > Labriformes > Labridae > Labroides > Labroides dimidiatus. The sequence continues at coordinate 21,891,419 of CM061147.1, forward strand.
TAAACTTATGGTGCTTCAAATCCTGCAGACATTGTTCAGCATTAATGGTGCCTTTCTAGATGTGTAAGTTTCATCAAGTTTGTTTGAGGTCACTTAGTGCATTAATGATTTGCCAGATATTTTTACATGTTGCTGTCAACTCTTGACATCACAAGCCTTCACACTAACATACCTTATTAAGGTGGTTTGCAGGATTTATCTTTCTATTCATAAGACTGTGAGAGCACACTTAATCATCCTAAACACTTTTTATTTTTGATTTAACCACTTTTGTGATGAAATATAATTATTTCAGTTTTGAAAATGACTTTTACTTACAGATTTCAGGTACCAGCATGAACACAATCTGTGCACTTAATTATGTTGATTTTTTTTTTTTTTTTAAAGAATTTTGTCTTCAATCCAGTCAGAAATACACATGTCTAAGATTAAGTGGTACTGATACAAAAATGATGTTTTCTGTATTTATAATTGAAGCACAGATGAACTGGCAGATTTGGTACTTAACTGAGGAGTTTTGACAGTAACCTAAAATTTCTCTCCATTAAACCCTCTATCATAAGCATACTGACAAAAACACTCCTCTGCTGGCCACAAATTTCCACCATAGACTGTATAAGACATGGACGTTGTCTCCGTGACTTCACCTGTCTGTTCCAAGGGGCAACATCCGGTCTGAAAATATGAGACAATGCGGGTGTGCTAAAGTCTGCTGTTCCTTGAGTGTCCGCTTGAGGCTGGCCCCAGAAATACCGGAAGTCACGTGCACACCAAGCCAAAAAAAAAAGCTTCTTTCACGGCCAAAATAAGCATATTTACAGGCTGGTACAAATAATGTCTCTCGTCTGAATCACTAATTTCACTAATGGCACGCACTGTTCGGGGTATTTTTTTTTTTTAGAACTCAGCAGTTTAGACAATATTAAGATTGCCAGTTCATCCAATCAGAGCCACAACTCAGCTCACATATATAGACAAACAAAAGGTCTACTTTATATATATATATATATATATATATATATATACATATATGAATATACAGTCTGTGTATTAACAGAGAAACCGTACAATGTTTTGTAGTAATAAATTAATAGCACAACTGGTGCAGGTGTCCACGAATTTTAGCAGCATATAGAGCAAGGCAGCCTTTAAAACTTGTGTTATGAACTTGCAGTGAACACTAATGGAGCAGCAGGGTTTTTTTTTCTAAAGCAACAAATGAGCCATTGTGTGAAACATATTAAGGTCATTTTGTATGCAAATTCATAATCTGAGTCTGCAAAGATGAATCACTTAACACAATGTTCAAATAAAACCACCCCAGTGCAGAGCTTACTTTTCATTAAGTTTCTTCTGAGGATTTCTTTTTTCTTCCACATTTTTTCATCATGCTTCTCTGGATTTGATTTTGTTTTGCTTTGAATCAGTGGTATAAAAATAAATCTATAAAATAATACAGCCAATCTATGCTTCAAATTTACGGAGCTTCAAATCCTGCAGACATTGTTCAGCTTTAATGATGCCTTTCCAGATGTGTAAGTTCCATCAAGTATTTTTGAGGTCACTTAATCACACTGAAAGCAAAAGTTAACAAATAGAAAATTCATATGTTACTGTCTGGGCTCAAAATCATGGGGTCCTGATTTAGGTCATCTATAAGCCATTGAATTATGTCCTAGATTTTTGGGGGTAAGGCAAAAACACAATCAACACCAATTCCACCATCTTACCTACCACTGGAGCTTTAAGATCCTTTTTCAGAATTGGTTTAGTAAAAGAGACAACATAGTGGGCTGCTGTTTTAGCCAGATCATCTTTCCGCAATTTAGAAGTTTGCTCTATCAAAGGAAAGACACTGTCCAGATCGAATGATGCCATTTTACGTGTGCTCACCAAAATAATTACACATGATCAAAAAGGTTAAGCAAAAAAAAAAAAAAAAAAAAAAAAAAAAAAATCAACAGCTTTACCTCTATCCAATTTAATAACTTTGGCTCTGGGGAGCTTTTAACAAGTATATTATCTTGGACGAGCCCCCATTCATGTTACAACCCAGCTTGCAGAGGTTGAAGGGAAGCAATATAAAAACGCAGTTGTTAGATGTAACCAAAATTTATTTATTACAAAGGAAAAAAAGGTGTGCAATTTAACCACATTTGAGGCAAATAAAAAAGGTACAAGGAGTGCTGGTCAAAAGAACAAACGGACACTCTTACTAGACTAGCAAAGTCAGTTGTTACAATTAACTCATATTTAACCTAAATACCCTTTTGAAACAACAAAGGAGCAGCTTCCCACCCTAATAATTCTACCTATAAAGGTGGTACAGTAATGCCGAACACCTCTCACACAAGGCACAACAATCACTTTCCTAACAAAAAAATTATCTAAACTAGAAGTGTCTGCCCGCCATAGTGCTTGTGTCTGCAGCCTCTTCATACTCCTGCTCCAGTCCAATTGGTCTTACCAATCACGACTGCTGCTGTAACATTTTGCCAAAGTAAAGGTAAACAAGAAGCAGCAAGGACAAAGGGAATGATGGACTATTCTGTACGCAAGTATTCATAATCTTTGAGACAAAGCTCAAAACTGAGCTCAGATGCATCCTGTTTCCACTGATCATCCTTGAGATGTTCCTAGAGCTTATTTAGAAAGGCACACACCTGTAAGGTCCCACAGGTGACAGTGCATATCAGAGCACAAGCCAAGCATGAGTCAAAGGAATTGTCTGTACACCTCTGAGACAGGATTTTCTCAAGGCACAAATCTGGAGAAGGGTCCAGAAACATTTCTGCTGCTTTGAAGTTCCCAATGAGCACAGTGGCCTCCATCATCCCCTAAATGGAAGAAGTTCAGAACCACCAGAACGCTTCAAAGAGCTGGCCATCTGTCTAAACTGAAGGGTCTTCGTCAGGGAGGTGACCAAGAACCCAATGGTCACTGTCAGAGCTCCAGCGGTCCTCTGTGGAGAGGGGAGAACCTTCCAGAAGAACAACCACCAATCAAGCCTGTATGGTAGTGTCCAGACGGAGGCCACTCCTTAGTGGCAGCTGGCCTGGAGTTTGCCGAAAGGCATCTGAAGGACTCTCAAACCATGAGAAAGAAAATTCTCTGATCTGATGAGACAAAGATTGAACACTTGGGTCCGAATGCCAGGCGTCATGTTTGGAGGAAACCAGGCACTGCTCATCACCTGGACAATACCATCCCTACAGTGAAGCATGGTGGTGGCAGCATCATGCTCTGGGGATGTTTTTCAGTGGAACTGGGAAACTAGTAAGGATTGAGGGAAAGATAAATGCGGTAATACACAGAGACATCCTGGATGAAAACCTGCTCCAGAGTGCTTTTGACCTCAGACTGGGGCGACAGTTCATCTTTCAGCAGGACAATGACCCTAAGCGCACAGCCAGTTGAATGTCCTCGAGAGGCTCAGCCAGAACCCAATCGAACATCTCTGGGGAAATCTGAAAATGGCTGTGCACCAACACTCCCCATACAACCTGATGGAGCTTGAGGGGTGCTGCAAAGAGAAATGGGCCAAACTGCCCAAAGATTTCTCTGTAATTGCTGCCAAAGGTGCATCAACAAAGTATTGAGAAAAAGCTGTGATTACTAATGTACATATCTTTTCTTATTTCATTTTAGTTAAATTTGCAAAAATTAAATGAAATGAAAAAAAAAAAATGTTGTCATTTTGCGGTGCTGTGTGTAGAATTTTGAGGGGGAAAAAGAATTTGTTCCATTTTGTTATAAGGCTGTAACAACAAAATGTGGAAAAAGTGAAGTGCTGTGAATATTTTCTGGATGCACTATACTTTAATATGAATTCTCAATATAGTTACACCTGCATATTATTCACATCATGTTGGCCCTGCTTTCTTTTTTGTCTCAGATATTTCAACCTGAATAACAGTGACCTGTACTATATTGCGCAGGTTGTTGGTAAAACATGATTTAGCAGAGCTCCACATAAGAAACTGAGCTGTCAGTCAAATTATAACACCAGCTTCCCCACGACACAGAGGAGGCAGCCTGCTGTCGGAAAGCACTTCACAACTTAGAACAGGCTTTTCCTTCAGGGGCTAACTGTGCAAGTCGAGATACATTTTCATTCTGCTAAGCAACAGCTCCTTGAAATGTTCATTGAAACAGTAAACACAGAGGTGACAGGCATTTTCAGAAAGCATCTCCAGTCTTTTTTTAACATGCTGTTTAAAAATGTAAGCTGTTGCGGCTGTTTTTATTTATTTATTTATTTTTTCTGTCACTAGGCTCGGCTCTTCATTATATGCTGTGTTTGTGTGTGGACAGCTAGCCAGCATTCACGTTCAGTCCCTACAACCATTTTCTGCTGTGATTACCTGAGGAATCAATTCAGCAACAAAAGCTTTGTTAGTACCTCTGGTGATTCATGCATGCATTAGTTTATCACCCCATGGTTTCAAAACAACCAATGATCCGACATCTGGCCTGGCTAATTCCTGTGTCAGGGCTGTGTCACCCCTTCAGCTCGCCCTCATTAGCTTGACCTCTTACCCTGCAGTTTTAATAATCCACAATATTACTACCCCTAGTGACTCATGCATATTTATAAAGTTCTCATTATGCCATCACTCAAAGTAATCATCATCCCGGGGCCCATTACATTTGCTTTTTGGCACTATCCACCATGGGACTGTTTTTCAGTAGACACAGCACAAGCCGGTGTGCGCTTGGCAGACTTTTACACCTTTAGGGGGTTCATGAGGATCACAGGTGGCACTGAGGAGTGACGGGGAATAAAGCCTCCATGCAAATATGCAACATTCAATCCACAGCAGTAAAAAGGGATAATAACATGAAGCTTGCTAGAGTGGCTGAAAACAAGAGGCTTGGCTATAAACCCAAACAATATAATCTCTCCCTGCTTTAAAGGACTATATACAAGACAGTCTTACACCTACTTCTGCTTGCTTTCCAGCTCAGTAACTACACTAACAATCCTCCCTCCCTGTGCTGCTTTTATGTTTGTTGTATTTGCTTTTAGCTGTGTATTGATCGCTCCTGGTCCTTCTGTTGTCTGTAAGTCAAAGATATGATTTCTACGGTGGTTCCCCAGATTTACCCCGGTGCTGGTATTGTTTGTGTTGGTATCAGTGTGTGCTGCGTGATTATCCCTCTTGTTTTGGTCTGTTCTGCTGTGCTGCTTGCAGCTGTGCAGAACAGCTGCAAGGAGCACAGCAGTGCGGTAACTGATCCTGCCTTCTCTCGTCCTTTGCTGTGTTGTTTTACTCTGTTTTGTTTGTTTGTTCCCTGGCTCTGGATGTCAAGTGCTACTCTAGCTTTGCTTTAGGATACATCCTGTGTTTCCCAGTATGACACAGCTATTGATTGTTGCTGACCTGACCCAGCCTGTATTTGAGTTTGGTTGACTCAATGTACACTTCAGATTTTCCAAAGTGTTTGCTCAGATAAGTTGATCAGTCACTAAGATGCCACTTACAAAATCTGTTACTGATACATTCTTTAAGGTACTTAGATGCCGGAGGAAAAGGTGCATCAGAGAGCTTTGGACAGAAATGACTGTCTTATTCAGTCAAAGTTTTTTTTTCTGTATTTTGAGTGAAATAATTGGTTATATTGAAAAATGAATAACCCAAATTTAAGCTGATAGAAAACTGTTGAATTCAACTAAAGAGCGGTGTGCAAGTTGCCTCTAAGAAAATGAGCTAAAAGTTGAGTCATGTCTTGAAATGAACATGCACAGGGTCATTTCTTTAAGATGCTCCTGAATTCTTTCTCAGCAGAGCCTCCTGCTTCAATTTCCAGCGGACAGTAATTCTTTTGCTTTATTTCCTAATAGCGTTCAATCCATCCATCCATCCATCCATTTTCTATACCGCTTCTCCTGTTCAGGGTCACGGGTGGCTGGAGCCTATCCCAGCTGGCTGAGGGCGAGAGGCAGGGTACACCCTGGACTGGACGCCAGTCAATCGCAGGGCTGACACAGAGACACAGACAACCATTCACGCTCGCACTCACTCCTACGGGCAATTTAGAATCTCCAATTGACCTAGTGAGCATGTTTTTGGACTGTGGGAGGAAGCCGGAGTACCCGGAGAGAACCCACGCATGCACGGGGAGAACATGCAAACTAGCGTTCAATCATCAATTAATAATAATAATAATAATAATAATAATAATAATAATAATAATAATAATAATAAAAATAATAATAATATAAACAACTTTATTTATTTGGCATCTCCAAAACAATTTTATAAAGTTCTTTACACAATAAAAATGAAGCAATAGAGAATATTTAAAAGAGAAGTAAAAGAGAAATATGCCAAAGAAAACACAACATTATATAAAAGTCTAAAAAAAAATGCTCACTAGGTTAATTGATGATTCTAAATTGCCCGTAGGTGTGAGCTTGGAAGGTTGTCTGTCTCTGTGTGTCAGCCCTGTGATTAAATGACGACCAGTCCAGGTTGTATCCCTTCTCTCACCCTAAGACAGCTGGGATAGGCTCCAGCCACTGGTCAGCAACCCTGAACAGGATAAGTGGTATAGAAGAATGAATGAATGATAGGATGAGATACAAGGACATAAGTGCTTCATGAACATTGAGAGTTCGAAAAACACATCAGAAGACACAAGACTGAAACTAAAGACAATGAAATGGTGCAGAATGCTGTATAAGAGATATTTTGGGGTAAAATTTTAGTTAGCAGGTCAAAATAGCCTTAAAACATAAAAAAACAATCATGATAAAATCTAGATCCTGACTAAAAACATTCCCTATATCATATATGCAGTTAACACAGCGATACTCTCTACCAGTGGTCCCCAAACTGTGGCCCGTGGGCCCAGCCCCTGAACAATACCGGAGATGCATTATGATTTTATTTTTTTATTTTTTTCAGTCTGGCCACGTGAGTGAGACTAATACACGCACAGAACGTGACATTCTATTCCACCCTTCTGCAGTCTGTGCCCTTATCAGTGTAATTTTATTTCACAAATAGTGTTATTTATTTCCTGACTTTTTTGTGAAGATCCCAGAGAGGGTTGTTTGGTTATTATTTATTTCATTAAACGTTTTATTATTTATTTCCTGACTCTTTTTTCTGTGAAGATCCCGGAAAGGGTTATTAATATTTGGTTATGTGTGGCTTTCTGAAAAACAGTAAATGTTTATGTTTAGGCACCCCTGCAATTGTCACACTTTTTCTGTTCCAAACTGATCCCAGCCCCCCATCAGGAAAAAGTTTGGGAACTCCTGCTCTCTACCCATGTCCAAGTTCTGCATGTGTGAATGACATGATAAATAATAAACATGTAAAACATGTAAAACAAGCTTCAAATCTTAATCGCCAATTGAGTCTCACTTTTAAACTTAATTATTGTTATAAATGCAGTATTGAGTTAAGAATGCCTTCATAAAGACTTTGATGAAAGTTATCATTGATATAAATTCCTCCAACTGTGTAAGCAAATACCTGAGTCATAAAGAGCTTACTCTTTTTTATGTGTTGGTTTTTCATACACAAAATGATTTCTATATATCTACAGCTGGGAGCACTCAGTGCCAACAGAGGACAGAATGGGTTTAACAATGTAAAAATGTAAGGTGATTTTGACTTTCTTCTCAAATCCCAAAACAGCCTGCCTTACAGATATCTGTCCCAAAAAAATAAAAGCAAAGGAAAAAAAAAGAAAAAGAAAAGAAAGAAAGCCTCACAGGTGCCAGATGAAATGTGCTGCAAATGTGGCTGATAACCAAAAACAAGAGGCTTCGGAGAGGGGATTCAATTTTTCATTAATTCAGTCAGAAATATGAAGGTTTGTGAGGAAAGCTCTTGAGAGTATTACCTACTTCACAATAGAGAGGCTGATTAAATGAGAAGTGGCAGTGTTGCACACAATGGTACATTGTGCATGCAGTGACAGTGAATGTATTACGGCTATTTCGGAGATATAACCTTCAGTCTGTAGGACCAAGGTTGTACTGCTCATCTGGTACAGTGGAGTGGGACAGAGCAAGGCCGCCGGAGCTGAATCTCACTTCACTCCAATAAAAGGTGGAAACATTGGTGGGCTGCATTAGATTTTTTTTTTTTTTTCCTTTTGGTTCATTAAAGTAAAACCACAAAGTGTTTGTCAGATAGTCTTTACTGCCAAATGTCACACACATCAAACAAAATGTGGCTGGCTTTTCAACTTTAAATTAATGAAACACAGTTTTTGTTTAGGAAATGGTAAGTTATAAGTACGATATCTTGCGCAATACTTAGCCCATACATCAATTATCAATATATGACATAATCGTGTAATGGTACATTACGACATTTAATTAAGAATAAATAAGAGTCTCTTGAAAGTGTAGTTTTTCTTCCTCTTCTCATGAAATGATTGTGATAATGTGATTATTCTTTATCAATAAAATGTGTATCTTCTCAAAACTTAATGTCTTCAAAACACATCACAGTGAAAACAAAACCCCAGTTAATGTTTGCCATTCAAAATCATTCCATGAGAAAAAGTAGAAATTATTTTATTTCAACTTTATGGGTGAATTTATGCATGGCATTGTGGTTTATTTGAATGGAATTAAACAATGTACATGTTTTTAGTTTGTAAATTAAACTTTACAGAGCTTCTCTACAACTGTAAAGTTGGAAAGTAATACATTTAAAAAAAAAAATGGTTGCTAAAAATTAAGTTAGAGATCTTGTGCATTGCTTGTTTATAGTTCGTAGCATTCCCCCCACGTAGGACTCTGAAAGGGTAACCCCTGATTCACACATACTCTATGAGCACTGAGGTCTGTTACGGCCGTGGTTTTCGATGCGTGTCAATTCATACTGGATCCATCTGCAGAGCGCAGCACAGCATGGTGTGCTCCATAGCAGCTGGATATGTGAGATCACAGGAGAACCACATGTTCCCGCAGGAATCACACCCATGACAACTACTTTCATGATAATTAATTAGTATGATAAACTCACCTGGCCCTTCCAGGACTTCAGCAATTTCAGTCTGTCCCTTTTTGTTTCTGTTAATGTCCTAATAAAAAGGATGTGCTGTGTCCTATATAATTATAAGTTTTTCTACCTCCAAGTTAAACTTTTGCTTGCCCATGGTGTTGGATTTCCTTTGGGTCTGACCTGCTAATGCCTGGCCCGGTGCCAGTGACCTAGTTTTTATATAGGATTATAATTTTAAGATCAGTAGCCAGAACATGGTGCTTTATTTTGAAAAGACTGGATACTCTGATTGATTTTCGTGTCTGTTTTCCTGTTTGGTACGATCTGCTCTGCAGAGAGTGACACATTTCTGCAGTGTACTCCAGCAAAAATAGACTCGCAGTGTTAAGAGCAGCGAGCAGCTGTTGGTGGCACGCCTCGGAGATGGACTCCAGCGCAGGCTGTGTGAATGCAATGATTGACTAGAGTGGCAGTTAAGTACACCGTGGTGCACGGTGCTGATGGTCTACGGCACTCACGCTGTATGTATGAAGTGGGGGTGAGTCCGTCCACCACAGGTGAGTGAAATTCTGTGTAGTCTAGAACGCTTTCTCAAGACCGCATAGATATTAATATGATATATTGATGTAGTCTCCATGATGTCACCAGTTTGTTTCTGATACACAGTTTTGAAGCTAATTGTTGATGTGGGCCATATTGGAAATGCTGAACTCAAACCAGCTTCATTAGAGTTGGACTGAGAGCACGGCCAAACTGGCCAAACCTTCCATGCTGAACTCAAGCACAATTGCCCCCACCCCCACCCCACTCCCCAACCTGCGGCACTGCTCCTTAGCTGGCCAGTACAGCCTGTGGTCACGCTGCTCCAACATGAACCAGACTTTAGGCACACACATGGCCCGTCTACAACATCATAAAGAGTCTGTTTGTATTCAGTGCGGTCTCATCAGAGTCAGCACAGTGAGACCCAGAGAACAGGATTACAACTTTAGTGACTTTTTTCATGTTAAGTCGTTTTGGTCTGATGCAGCTCTTTAACACTGGCGTTATTGCTTAAAATAACTTTCGAGAGGAGCTGTCACAATGATCATGTCTGCATGCTCATGCTTGTGCATGAAGTGTACCTTACTGAAGCACACCTCTCCAAAGCGTGACAAAGCCAGGGAAGTGTACCGCGCCCAAGCAAGGAATGCTTGCGGTCACACTAGCCAAACAAACTGGACTTCAAGGCTGAACCGTGCTTGGGCACGGAAAGTTTGACCAGTGTGACCGCACCCTGAGGTAAAGAGGCAGGCCTTTGGCCTCTTTGCAGACAGCTTCAGGGTGCTCACCTATTGGTTTAGTCAGCCATGCCCTCATATGGTCAAAACTTGCAAGTTTAATAACTTTGAAAATAAGAAGTTATACATATTTTTTTTTTCTCTCTACAGTGTGTACCGATAGAGAAATAAGCTTTTCAGATGTTTGTTTTTTTCTGTTTAAAATCAGCTTCTTTGAATTGGTGTGACTGTTGTTTCCACTGCTTCTGTAGCAAGCCTCTCGTGGACACGAAATGAACTTCAGTTTTTAACATTTCTGCATAGGCCTTATATTTTGAGGCCAGAGATTGCTGCTTGGTATCCAATTGCTGTCAGCATTTTCTTCAATAAACTGTAAATAAACTGCTGTTCATGTTCTTCTCTTATATGTCATTGACACCACTGTGTGGAGTCCTCAAGTAGTGACGTGGTGAGCTAAATTGGCAGATGAAGCTATTTAGAGTGTCTTATGTCCTCTTGTCCTTGTGAATGTATGGTTTTTATCATACATTCTCTATACTGTACTGGACATTAAGAATGTTTTAGTTTGTAACAGCTGTATCTAGAGTTTCTCAAGTGCCTCTATAATGCACCAAAAAGACAAAACAGAACAATTTGTATCTGCTACCACGCATACAATTCCTGAGAGAAAAAGAGGAAATTAAGGTGTCACACAGCGAGCAGAATCATTTTTGCCCTGTCAGCCGGCTATCATTGTCCGGCAATTTGTTTTGGGGTGTGATGCACATAACTCTTGGCTACCTGCTGTAGAAACTTCCTCCAACTGTTCAGTTTTCTGCCAAGACTGTTGCAATATGTGACCTTCCATGCCCTTCCATGAATATTTTAAATGAAGAGGCATAAATGTTGAAAAGATTATGAAAAGTTAAGACCTCATCCCACTGTTAGAGGGCTTAAAACTTTACAAGTGTGTCTGCATAAAGAACAACCTTTGCATTATTTAGTATGAGTGGTTTGTTGCCTCTTTGTCTTGTAAATTTGTTGAACTGTTGCCTAAATGACTTGTTTGTCCTCCTAATTCAATTGAATTCTAGCCTTGGGCTTTCACATGTTGTGCTTCATATTTTCAGCACAACAAATTTAAGCGAATTTAAAGTGTGATGTTTGATTGGACCACACATACAATACATGATTCATGTGTTACCTCACAGTGGAGTGCAAGCAGAAACAATGGGAGAGCATTGGGGATTCAAGCGACAAAATCCCAGGCTGGATTTAGATTCAGGACACAGCAGGTGTGTCATACATATTCCATTTTTGGAAATCATTGAGGGGAAATAAGATTGTGTTGTTTAAGCACTGAAGTTATACTATTACTCTTATTATTTTGAATATGCTTCCAGTGGCAGACATGGCACATATCTCCTGGTGCCCTGTCTTCGATTGGAGAATCAGTCCACTTAAAACTCCACCAAAACTCCTCTCCGACTATCTTCTTTAACTTACACAAAAAGTAAGGACATTCAAGTTTAGCAGTTTTTTTTGTTAGAGCAATTCTTCTTAGCATTAAACCTTATACTGTTGTTAAGTCTGTTTCCCTCTTTCACAGCAGAGCTGAATATGTGGGTTGCACCATTAAAAAATTGCCAAATCTTCTCTGCCAATGTTAAACAGCTTCTGGTACACCCAAACAAATGTTCCACTGTTCCTGCAACCAGCTTGGTTATGAAAATGTCAGGTCTCAGGTCTGTATGCCTTAAAGCTTTCATATTGATTTCATATCATTTAGCAGATATAACAGTTTCATTGTTGAAAGATAAGAACTTGACGAGTTGGTGAGGTGTTTTTGGAATGAAGATGTTTGAAGCACTTGCCAGTAGAAAGAGTGTTGGTCAGCCCTTTTGTTGAGACACTGCCCTGATCTTGTTGCTGATACCCCCCGATTCAGAAAGGTCCTGAGGTGTAGTTGTTACCTACTCCCACTTGCTGCAGCAGGTAGTCATCTCAGTAAGTGGACATCAGATTGTAGTTTGCACATTATTGCCAAAAAAGTAAATCTGGATGTCTCCTGCCCTTCAGTCGGCGTAGCAGTTAGAAGTTTCTCCACTGAGTTTCCTTCATTCTCTGTAAACTCCCTTTCATAGAGTCTATTTCAATATATCTTCATGCCCTTGATGAATTTTTGGTGACTCAATAGATTTATTTCGTGAAACCTCAAGGAGGGCTGCACGATGGCAACAGGTAGTGCTGCAGCTTCACAGCAAGAAGGTCACGGGATCGAATCTCGGTCTGCACGATGGCCTTTCTGTGTAGAGTTGGCACGTTCTCCCCGTGCATGCAAGGGTTCTCCCTTGGTTCTCCAGCTTCCTTCCACGGTCCAAAAACATGCTCATAAGGTTAATTGGTGATTTCTAAATTGCCCTTAGGTGTGAGTGTGCATGAAAGGTTGTGCGTCTCTATGTGTCACTGACTGGTGACCGGTCCCTAAGACAGCTGCGACCCTAAACACAATAAGCTATATACAAGCTGAATGAATGAACCTCAAGGACTTTTTCATCCTCTTAAAATACTTTCACTCTGTTGTCAAACTGCAATTGCTCCCATGAGATAGTTATAGATACATCTTTAACTCTGTCCTTTTTTCATCCCTGCATTAATCCATTTATATTCACCTCAAATTTACAAGTTTTGGTGAGCAGATAAAATATCAGTGTCTTAAAACATAGGCAAGATATGAAGGGGAATTTATGTAGGCAGTATACCCAGATACCCAGATTACTAGCTGCTAGAACCGGGCTTGACTGCATCCCTTTCTGCTGTAAATATCAGATTGAATGCAGCAGAAAGTAAGACCGACCTGGATTAGATATATTTTTTAAACTGGAGTAGCAGCGTTATTCAGAGAGCTTTTTGAAGAGGGCCCGCTTAATGTGGCGCCAGTGTTCATTCTGCTGCACCAAAGCCAGAGGATGTCTGCCTCTGGGGACTCAGAGTGTGTGTGTGTGTGTGTGTGTGTGTGTGTGTGTGTGTGTGTGTGTGTGTGTGTGTGTGTGTGTGTGTGTTTCAAAAAAAGGATGCACTGAGCCGCAACCTGGAGCCGGCCCAGATTATCCCTCTCTGAGCTTCAATACCCCTGTGTGTGTGCTGCACACATACAAACACACGCATAGAGACATACAACGAGATGTAACCAACAGGAATGGATCCAAAAGAACAGATGAATAGTTTGGGCAGATCTCATAAGCACATTCGTTGTTGGTTATAGAATGGGTTGGGTAGTATGAAACTTTGACATCACACACACACACACACACACACACACACACACACACACACACACACACACACACACACACACACACACACACACACACAGAAAGAGAGAGAGGGAGGGAGAAAGAAAACACCTCTTGCACACACAAACACACTTGCAGCTTTAAGATCTTTATGACTGGAAGCCAAAGTTGAGGGAAAGAAAGTAGATCTGGAGATGAAATACCCTTTTACAATTTGAAATCCTTTGTTGATACAGTTATTTCATTTACGTTTTTAAACAGTGTTTTAATGTGCAAGATATATTTTATTAGAAGTGATATATGTTACATTTATGGCAAGGCATTCATGGAGAAGTCTTTGGAACTTGTATTGGCTGCAGTGAATATAAACTTAGCGTATCACTTCAGTTCAGAGATAGCTCCCAGAGCAGGTGAAATCCCATGGATATAGAAATGTTACATTATTCCATATCACTAAGTACGGTCAAAGAGAGCTGTCAGAGCTGGGATAAAGTCAGCTCATTCTTAAAGGCACCCTTCCCTTTAATGCTTACAGTGATAACTGAAGGTTAGGCAGTGAATGGAGCTGCCATGATAATTGACATTTAGTGATGAAATGCCTCACACAATGAATGCTAAAGGGGGAACTAATTACTGCCTATCCAAGTGTCAATAGCATCATCTGCTCTCTTCTAAATGTCAGTTTTACATTGAAATGCTGGCGGCGCGACTGCCAAGCACTAATAGCCGGTCACTGGCAGCACAAGCTTTGGAACACACTCTCAGGTAGGTTACGACGGACATTATGACAGCTCTCATCACAGTGCCGTGGCTTGTTTTCAATCCTTCCAGTGAGATTGTTTGATTAGGTCCTGGTGTTCCTGTCTTGCTGTGATGATAGTTCACATTACATAACCTGCTCACTGTATCACAGGGGATGTCAGCGGTGCAGGGGTGTAGTTTGTAGAGTGGAGTGTGACTGAACCCTGCTGTGTCCAAGAGTCTCTAGCAGGTCTGTAGCTTCTGGGGGTTTTACTGACTACTAGACGAGTCAGTACAGTCACTGACTACTTCTAAGAGGCATACTTTGGCCAATATATGACACAAAAAGGCCTTGAAATCACTATACCCCTAAGCAAAATCTGAAGACAAGGGGGAAAATTACAACAATTTACATTTCACACCGGTGGATCAACAGCAGGTTGTAAGTAGAGCTTCAACATGAGTATGAAGCTCTTTGAGGTATGAGGTATCCACACTGTCATGACCTCCAGATGGCAAAAGCAAAACCGCTTTCTGTCTTTGAACGTGGCAGAACCTTTTAGCTGTACATGCAAGCTTGCATAGTGCCACCGCTGCGGAGGTTGGACGCAGTAGGACAGTCATTTCAGATTCCTTAAAAGAACCTGAGGTTTATAAGACCTAAAAGTGAAGTGGTAGAGCCAAATATTTTCACCTGTTCAGAGCCAGAGGATTCCAACAGGCTGTCCATGAAGGCACAGACTGATTATTGACACCAAATTAAGGCTTTTACCATGGCTAACTGCAGCCCAGCAATCATAAAAAGACATCTGTAAGAGAAAGGCTTTAAGAGCAAAAAACTTGTCTATTTGGACTTTGCAAAGGAGCACCAAACATGGTACACTGGAATGTGAAAGAAAGTTTATTGTCTGATGAGATAAAATGTAACCCTGATTTCCTAATGGCTTCCATGACAGGAAATCCCACTGGAGATATTTTCTACACAGCACAGTGGAGGAAGCTCCATCATGATGTGGTGCTTTTCACATCACTGGAACAATGGAGCTTCAGGTTGTTAAGAAGTCAAACGGTAACTGGCTATGTGGAGATGTTACAGCAGGCATCCCTTGTGAACGAGGGCCTTCCTACAGGAGAATGCTGCAGTTCATAACGCTCACCTGAGAATACTCCTTTGGACCATCCTGTCTGTCCCCCTGATCTAAATCCTTTTGAGAACATTTGGGACGGCTGGCGGGGGTGTTTACAAAAACAGTTGTCAGTTCCACAGCCACACAGAGCCCATTTCCCTTCTGAAAACACTTGCATCAAGCATGTCTTAAGAACAGTGGGACTACCCTCTACTCACCCCTCACATTTGAACTATTTTTCTTTTAATAATGATGTTAAGTAGTTTTTTTTTTTTTTATAATAAGTGAACCAAAAGTGTTTGTATGAAGTGATCAGATGCAGAGTGGAGAGTTTCCTACCCTGTGCCGATGTAGAGCTAAAGTGAACATGAGTAACCCCAGCCTTGTCATGTAACAGTGGACAAACATGAGGAAGCTTTCTTCCTACTCGACTCCAATTACAACCTGTCATCAGCTCAGTGAAGTGTGAGTGTAACTGCTCAGAGGACAAATCATACAGTACATGAGACCCTACTCTTGTGAAACGAGTTGAACATAACAGCTGACAGTTTACAAAGGCTCATAACAAGGTGACTGTAAATGTAAACATCCAGACCAGGACTAGGACATTTGATTTCACCATCTAGCTCAGTTATAAATTCACATACATTTTGTTGTATAAATGGACACACTATTATGGGAGTGCTGAAAGTACAAATAAATGACCACCCTAAATACTAAATGAATCCTCTCTAAAAACATTGTTGAGGAAACTCTCATGAATAGTCTTTAATCTTTAATATCCATTTGGATCGCCTAAATTTGATAGCCATGTGTCCAGGTTAAGTCTTGAATGGCAATGCCATAATTTATCCTCAATGACTCTGTCACAATCAAGGCTCTGCTGGGTTTGTCTCCAGTCTGACCCTTACACATGGCTGTCACAGCAGAGGTCCTGGTACTCATTACCACCAGCAACAAGGGGTCACAACCACTCTGATCTTGGCGATGGAGGGGGGGGGGGGGGGGGGTGACACAGCAATCATGTTAGCCTAGAGAGAAGTGCTGAATGTCAGGACACATTATGCTCACTATGACATCGGAGGCAAGTTAGCAGATAGTGAATCCAAACAAAGGTTCCGTCTGCCAAGGATTATCCAACATTTGACATAAAAAATGCAAAAATAATGAAAAAAATAAATAAATAACATTAAATGAAACCCAAGTCAGATAAAATGCAGATGAGACAGCAAATGTGCTAAATTAGCATTTTTTTTCCATTTATTTATTTAGACTTTATTCAGACTCTAAATGATCTTTTTACCTTTAATCATTGCAAAGACTAAAAATGGCAACCACAAGTCCTTTGACACTGATTTAAACAGTACATATATGACTTATGGGCCTGGCACTCAGGATGAAAACTTCGAAGGTTAGATATTAGATTATAGAACAACAAATGAAAACATCCATCACCTTTCACACACAGGCACACGCACAGAGCCAGATGCAAGTTCTGAAAATGGATCAAGTGTGACTCTTTCTTTATTTCCTAACCTCTTGTCTGATACATGTGTATGAAGAAAAGATGCAACTGAAAATTGAATTTGATAAGTGCCTCAGTGTTGAAGTCAGGATTTCATACATCTTTGTCACATAAGGAGAAACAAACATTGCACTTATAATGTATTTTCCTGAAAGAAAGAACTTCTGTCTTACTCACTGGCTAAATTCGGGCTTGTTGGCTTACTCGGATCGCGCTCTCTCTTTTTTTTTAAATAAACTTTTAAATAAACAATGTAAACATAATATGTGTTTACTATAGTAATAGTATAGTATTACTATATATTAAGTATATTTTAAAGTGTATCTGCAGTGATTTACTGGGAAAGGAATTTTTGGTATATTACTATGAACAGCAAAGGGTTATGGGGAAATAATACAGTCATATGATATTGTAATTGAAGATTATTTACAGTAATGATACTGTGAATATGAATACAGTAAAGTACTACTACCTTGCTGCCATGCACTGTAAATTTTACAGCAACCTTATTACATAGACTAAAGCTGATATAAAAGCTGCACAGTGGTGCAATGGTTCATTTCAAAGTTAAAAAAAAAAAAAAAATCCCTTTCTTTGAGAACTCCGCTTTATGACACCTTTCAGATTATGTACACTGTTTTTGAACCCTCTTTTGTGTACTTAATTAACCTAAAACACACATCACTTGCTCTGGATGTCCATCAGTCAGTCATGAATGCTCCAGCAGAGTCCTTGGACAGCAGTATTTGCTTGATCATAAAGGGCTGGTAAGACTTTACAGCTGAAACAATGACAAGAGGGAATTTGATATCCGGGCCGAAGCATTGTTAACATATGTTTAAATCCTGTGTTGTCAACAACTGAGTATAGTCAGAGAGCTGAACGCTATAAAAACGCCAATGGCATTTGAGATCCCTTTGGCCCACTCAGAATTACATAAAGCTGTTTAAAGGCCATAGGCAGCTGCACTTGCACTAAGGTGTTTTTTTTTCCTCTGGTTGCATTGATACCCTTATTCATATGGAAGGCTCTGTACTGAAACTACAAATATGTGTGCCTTTCCAACCTTATGCTGTGTTTCAAGATGAGAACTATCATCTCTCTCAATCTGCTTTTTTCAGTGAATCACTCTCTGTGAGTCCTTGTTGTGATAAATGGAAACAAAAGGCTGCGTTGGCAGCATGATGTTGATTTCTTTGTTTGACACCAGCCCCCGGCATTTAAAATAATGATTCTTGTTGCGCTTGATCTTATTTGCTTATAGCTAAAATAGAAATACCAAAACTGTTTCTCTCATTATTAGTTAAAAAAAAAATAACTTCTCACAGAAGTTTTAACAACTTGAAACTGTTGTTTCTGACACAAACAGCAGAAATAAACTAGAGAGGGAACATTGCAGCACTCAGATACTGTTCTGCATTTCAATGAGAGATTCTCCTAAAAGGGCGAACATCCCAGATCATGTTGAGCTCTGAGAGATGCTGAAATGAAAGTACATAATCTATTACAACATTTCTGTAGGTCAGTTCTAACTCTTGTCAAGTTGATTTCCAGTTTCTGTTCAACTCCTGCATGCTACAGACATGACTTAGGGGTAAACAAAGCACAAGGCCAGTTAGAAACACAGCATCTGTGCAAACAGACTGCATGTTTCCACAGCCATTATGAGAGGATCCTCCCACAGGGTATTTACCTGCTGCTGCAAGGGGGAAAAATGACAGAGCCACCTAATGCAGTCCAATTGTTAATGTCCCAATTAATTAGTAATGGCTTTGTCACTGTGAGCTTCATAGAAAGTGAATGATGGAGGCTAAGCATTTGGTAGTGACTCACTAGTGTACATGCGAGTGCGTATAAGCAGAGTGGTTATTTTAATTCAATGCCTTTTGTTATGCTGTGATGATAAATAAGAGCTGGTATACATACACATACTATTAATTAAAGCCTTTTTTTCCCTGTAGGCTTTAACCGGAAGTATTACTTTGCAAATCATTAAACAAGCTGCTCTGTCTCCAGAGCAGTCATATTTCTTTTATGAAAATTTCCCTTTTTGTTTCCTGTCAGCTGGAGCATGCAAAATGAAAATAAACAAGATTTAAACACTTGAAACAATTTCAGACACTACACCCTCGCCCTGTCCACTCTGTGTTACTTTGTGTGTTTGCATGGCGGATTTAGCACATTAAGCGCCGACCCATGTGTCAGCCTCCATATGGTGGTGAGTAGATGTTAAATGTAAAGTGCTGTGACAGGGTGTCTGCTCGAATCCAGACATATAAGACTCCATGTCCTCTAATTTATGGTCATAGGGAATCAGTAAAAAGTCATAAAAATTATATCATACAGTGGTACTCCATCATATGTTTTGGTCATGTATTTCCATAAAACCCTACTGTTTTCCCCACTTAGTGACACTTTATTCTAAAATAAAGGAAACCAATTTTTATACAAATCTGTCAGGACAAGCTTGAACAGACTGTGCCTTTATTTGTGTTTAAAAAATAAAAAAAAGAAGCAAACTTTTTAAAAGTGTTTACAATATTATATCTTTTCAACTTTTATTCACTTTTTTGTATTACTGTTGTCATTGTGTCACAAATAAAGCTCCCCAAGAATAGTTTTATATTTGTGCTGTCCTTCCAGATATTTCTCTGTTCATTGTCATATAATCTCAGCTGAACTTTCATGATATTTAGCCACTCCGATTTACATTTGTGTCTCATTTTTTATAAATACATGGCCTTCAGGGCTCTAGGCTGAGCAGACCCTTTTGCATGTGATCATTAATATAGAATCAAGATGCAATCAGCCATGACATATAGTCATCAGTGACCTTAGGAAACTCATTAATACTTAAACTGGTTGTATAACCGCAGTATGGAAATGTAAACAGACTTTGATCACAGTGATATTTCAGTGTGGCATTCTACGAGCAATGAAAAACAAACAGCTGGTATGTCACATGTTATCCCTGCATCCTGATGCAAAAGCAGCATTCACTTGAGAGGAAAAAAAACACAGGCTTGACTTGCAGCTTTGACTTCTTGGCCCATACCAGTGATATCATGCATGAAGAGAAGGTGAATTTCGTTGTAGAATTTCCCTTAAAAGTACATTGGTGAGAGCTTCAATTTACAATCAGCCAACCAACTAGTCATACTTCCTACTTTACCTTTTGTTTCGTTGCTACTGTCATCTGCTGTGGCAGGATATGAAAATAAAATACACATTTAACCACCAATACAGCTTGTGGTTAAAAAAGATTTACTGAATGAAGCACTGTTTAGGACTCACATGATGCATGGGTGAACCAAGTAACCAACGAACCAACCATAACATCAACCAATTATAAAACTATAAAATTGACCATCCAACCACTAAACCAATTAATTAACCATCCAAACATTCAGCTCAATCAACCAACAAACTGAAGCTATCAATGAAACCAGCCAAGCAGTCAGTCATCCAGAAAAGTATGAAACCACAATACCGGCTGACCAATCGATCAACAAACTAACCAACTACAACATCAGCCAATGATAAAACTGTGTCACCAGCCAACCCATCACTAAACCTATCACAAAATCAATCAATTTAATAACCAGACGGTTGAGTCTTACAACCAACCAACGGATATACCAATCGCAAAACCATGAAATCATAAAACCAGCTAACCAATCGCAAAACAGATCAACCAACACGCCAATCAACCACAAAACCATGAATTCACCTTACCAAATACTTAACAAACCTAAAAGAACAACAAACAAAAAATAATCACCCAAGCAGCCACATCAACCAAGCATCTACAAAACTAACCTGCTGTCCATGAAGTCAACCTTTTACAACATCAACCCACCATGAAATCATGAAACTACACAACTACAAAACCAACCAATCTTTATATCAATCAATCAATCAATCAGTCTTTATTTATATAGCGCCAATTCAAAACAAACGTTATCTCAAGACGCTTTCCAAGCGTTAACAGGTCTAGACCTGTAAATGGTAATAAAATTTTATTAACAGAAACCCAACATCAAGACAAGATAAGAAGTCTTATCTCATCTTAACCCACCATGAGTACAGCACTTTGCAATATTTAGCAAGTTACAATGGCAAGGAAAAACTTCCCTTTAACGGGCAGAAACCTCGGACAGAACCCGACTCATGTTAGACAGACATCCGCCTCGACTGTGTTGGGATTAGAGAGAGAAGGGGGGGGGGGGGGGGGGGGGGGGGCAGAGAGACAAAGACACAGGGAGACATAAACACAGAGTCCATATTTCTGTGTTGTAGAGATATATATATATATATATATGAATTAGCAGATCACCCACAACTTTAACCAACCATTCAAACCAATCAATTAACCAACCAACCAGTGAAATCGGCCAATTAACCATCATAATAGCTGCCACCAATCAATCAACAAGCTAACTGAATACAACATCAATCATTGATAAAAATTGCGTAGCTAGACAACCCAACTAAATTGACAGGAAGGAAAATGGCCTTTAAAACCTACCATAAAACCACTCAGTTCACCAACAAAACAGTAAAATCAGCCAACTAACCTACCAAAAAACATGAAACCATAAAACCAGCTAACCAATCTTAAAAGCTACAATACCACAAACCCATTCAACCACTGAACAAACTAGTCAGTTACCCACAACTTCAACCAACCAGCCTGTCCATCACGAAACCAACAATACAACCAATCAGTCAACCAACCAACCAACCAGTGAAATCAACCAGCAAATTAACCAGCCATGAAACCACCCAAAAAACCCTGCCATCCATGGAAATAACCAACCATTCATCCAACCATTAAACCAGCAGATCAACCAACCAACCATGAAACAAACCTGCCATCCATGATATCAGCCAACCATTTGCCCAACCATGAAACACCTAAAAACCAACTACCAATGAACAATCCAGCTTAAAAAAACAACCAACCAGTAAAATGTATTCATCTTTCTCCTTAAGAAATGACACTGAATAAAATCAGACCCAGACCCTAGTCTTTGTTGCTTCTGCCATCTGCTGTGACCAGCTGTGCTGAAATGGGGGTTAAATGGAGAGAAAGAGAGATAAATGGATGGAGACAAACAAACAGATGCATGGAGGGGAAAAAAGTAAAACAACAATTGATAATATACTTGAGAATCCTGGTTTAGCCTCATGGTAAATTCTATGCCCCATGTACTGAGACTTAGCTCTCAGAGCAGTGGCTTGCAAAGAGAGAGTGGGGTTGTGAGTGGAGCATGTGTATGTTTTGGATATACATGGTTGATAACGGTTTTCTGATTTTTTGTTCTCAGACCCAGAAGACTTTGATGCTTTGGCTGTTTTGATCACAGTCCTCGCTGTGTTTGCTAAGTGACAGCATGCATGAAAATTAGACTTGCTAGAGGAAAACCCTGCTGATCAGCCACTCAAATCAATGTTACACCCCCATGTTGATCAATGAAATCTAAGCTATACTCTTTGTGCATATGAATTGCTTGACGATAGCATTTGTTCTGAAGAAAGGAAACATTTATCTCAACAAGGTCATGTGAACCTATGTCCCACTGGACCAAATTGCTGTATTTGCATCTGTTTCTTAAACCCTTTTATTGATAGAACAATGCAATTTGGTCTCCTTTAAAGCCGCTTCCAATTTAATGTTCAAACCATTAAGCTATTGTGTGCATGATTTATGAAATACTTTGTCTCCATGTGGTGAAGCACCTCTCTGCTCCCAATGAACGTATCAGTGAGGAGGTGCAAACATCTGGTGGAGAATGAGTTTAATAATGCCTTTATGCGTGGATATTGCCGATGCATTTCAGCATCTGTGCTGTTTTCTAATTGCCATCATCATCACAAATCTAAGAGTAATTTAAAGCTAAGACAGCTGTAAAATTACCGCTATGTGTCATCATAGTTATAAAGTATGAAAATTACAAAGAGATAATGTTTGGTGTGTTGGATAAATTGAGTAGCAAGTGCAGAATCTCTGATGAGGTTCACCTCTACTTTGGATTAAGATCACTGAAGTATTTCATACTTTTTAGAAAGGCTTGTCCATGGAGCTCAAAAATACTTTTGTTTGGCATTTCCTGACTTTACCGCACCACCCAAGGCAGTCTTCTGTGAGAGTCCATTTTAATGCCCCAGATGCTACTTGCAGGAATGCGGTGTACCATGGTCAAACGAAATAACGCTGATGAAATCGTACAATTTGTCCATGAGTTGCATTCTGCTGTTTGTCCCCTCCTCTGCTATTATATGAGGCAGCTGCTTGTGTAACAGCAAAAAATAAGACCTTTGCAATCACCATACTGAATGGAAACCCACCAAAGCCCTCATTGTTCATCTGGGCTCTATTAAGCTTGCATAATGATGCAGAGAAAGCACCAAGGAAACATACCAAAAGAGCATTATCATTCTTCGTTGCTGCCCCTTGTGAGCCAAACAATACTTGTAAACCTCAGTGACTTCTCATCGCCTCCTTAAAGATAATGAGCCTGCCATTGGAATTAAAGGCCAATGAATTATCTCTGGGCCTAGCTTTTAATCAAGGGTCAGATCAGCAGGAGATTGCTCATCACTGCCTCAACAATTTCTATTGGCTTAATAGCTTAGAAGTCTTTTTTTGTCTGAATGAACCCTGCACCGTTACAAATTACGGAGTGGAGGAACACCCAATTAGAGAGAGGGTGCAAGTGTCACAGATTCAAGTCTGTTTCAAAAGGGATCCCCTCTGTGGAGCCAAATTTTAGAATGTGTGAGAGGCATACATCAAAAGTGGTCTCTGAAATAAAAAGCAAGGTCTGTCACATTGAGTTAACCATGCATCAGAGTCAGCTGTTAATGTCATATTGCTAAGCCCTGCCCCCTTTGGCCCATGATTCAACTGTAATTACAAAAGCTGCAGACAAATGACCTAAAATCTCCAATATTAGAGACAATGAAGCTGTTAACAAAATAAGATGTCTTGAATTAAGCCAGCAATGATTGTTGACAATGCTATCATTTCCTAGCATTGGAGTTTTAAGAGGCTATAGCCATTTAATGCCAACTATCATCCTGTGTATTATATCCTACATAAATCTGTATTTTCCCCATAGCCCCTGTTAAAGAAACTCTAATACAAAAGCAGCTATAAGCCCTGTTTGCAAAGGATTACCACTACCTTGGGACATCTGATTCAGCTATGTCTGTTGTTTGCAATTAAAAAAAAAAAAAATCCAAGGCAAATGACCTGCCATAATTTAGGATGCACAGAGGTCCACTGATAATATGAAACCAGGTTGAATCAGCAACTCAGGATGGTAATCTTTTTTGAAGGCCACTTCAGCTTTTCCTGCCCCTTGTCCAATCTTGTACTACAATCAAGGCAGCATTGAATGTTGAAAAAAAAGGGGTTGGCAGTTTTTATGAGTGCTGCTGTATTGTTTTGCTGAGACCTATTTGCAGAAAGAAAATTAAAATCAATCAAACAATTCGTATGCCATTGAGTGATTTGATAGATGACATGCTTTGCAGCAATATGGAAGATTTGTATCTTTCAATCGGGTTAATTGCTTTCAAGGTGTAAACAATTCGTGTACATTAATGGAATATTGCCTGCAGATGCAAGGTGCACCCCACATGGCCTTTTTGTAGGCTATAGAATAAAAATGAATGCAGCACACTTTTTAAATCAATATCTCTGTCTACTGAAAATTGAGTGGGAAAAACCAAGAGTTGGGATCAATACAAACTGCTTTATTACATGTTAACTTATGACCATGACAAAGTTATTTCATGTCTGTGGAAGATTACCGAATGTGGACGTCTTCTTCTTACTAAGAACTTCTGGCAGGTTGTATGCTGAATAGTGTGTTGCTGCCCCTATACAAGCTGGTTGCTGTACAGGGTGATTATAGATGTCAGTAAATTGGCATCAGGGGGTGATTTGATTATTATCAGAGTTCCCAAAGTGAAAAAAACAACAACAACAACAACAAAAACTTATTCCATGTGAATAATTATTATATTCTTCTAAATTGTTCCAATTTTCTTATTTAGCTTTCTCTGTCGCCACCCTCACCCTCTGGAACACTTTACCACTACACATCCAAAACTGCCCTAACCTATCCACCAAAACCCATCTTTTTAGAACTGCTTTAATGTATGATTGTTTTAAAATGTATTCTATGCTCTTTAATTCATGTTTTTATTATTGTTGTTTTATGATTTTTTTTTATCCTCTGTACAGCGTCTTTGAGTGTTTAGAAAAGTGCTTTATAAATAAAATGTATTATTATGATATTTTATTTTATTTTTATTTTTTCTCAGTCTTGTTAAAGAGCTTAGCCAAGAGAAAGGGTTCCCAATTCTTTTAGCCTGAGACACCTGCTGTATGACTAAACTATTAGGCTAATCCAAAAACAAACAAAAAAGGCCTAATATACTAAATTTAGCTAATTGTTAGAAAATTAGACTACTAGCGTACATATTGCTGTGATTCAAAAATGACTCTTCCACCACTGGTACTATTGTTGTCCTGGCTTAGTCACTTCAGAGGTGTAGTGGCAACAAAGAAATGTGGGAAATAAGTCAAACATATTCTAACCGCATGGTTTTATATCATTTTTTATTTTTAAATGAATGTATAAAAACACACTATGTATTATTGGCTTTGATTTTGAAATGAGCCTATATAGTCAGGACCAACTTTTTCAAGCCATGGACCAAAATTATAACCCATCATCAGCTGTTGTTAAAATAGAGAAATAAATAAGTTTTGTTGCTATTTTGTTATCTAGAGGTCTCCACTTCTCCCTTCTCATCAGGAAGCAAAGAATACATTGGTCTCTTGAATGTCAGTGATTCCATATGGCTCCCAGCTTCTTCATACCTACTACTCGGTACTCCACAGACTGCTAGTATCCACGAGAAATCCTATCATGCAGATAAAAAAAAAAAGTTGATTGCATCTTTAAATGAGGAACAGTCAATCATATGACATTAAAGAAAAGTGAGTTATGCTAACAAGCAATTAAGATAGTTTCTTTGGATCATGTTTACCTTCAATGCACGGAAAATGATGGACAGAGTTGTTATAGATTCATCTGTCAGATGTAATACTTTTCTTATGAGATGAATCTTGCAATATGTAAAAGCAAATAGCCACAGAGCAATCAATGTCTTTAAAATTTGTAGTAGAGATTGAGATTGTCAGTTGATGACTGATTAAAGTATCAGACTGTTTTCAAGACTTAATTTCTCTTTTCTGTTCCATTTTACAGCTGATTATCTAAAGACAACTGTCCCCAAAAACAAAAAAACAATAAACTGTGAAGTTGAAATGGATTAAACTAAACAACTGTTTTTAACAATCGGATAAACTGTTATTGTCACTTTCTTTCTTTTTGTGTTTATGCAGACAAAGTAGAGAAAATAAACGACTAAATCTGAAAGAATGAACACATTCTATGTTTAACATTTGCATAACAATCCTTGGCCTTTCTCTGACATTTAATATAGCCTATGAATTATAATCAGCCCCAATAATGAGATGAGAAATACCAAGTGTGTCAGTAAAAGGTTTGCCTCAAATGAATCGCAAGGCTTTCCCCTTCCAGATAACAATGTTTCATGTTTCCTGCTGAAGGAGACAATCTGAAAAGAACGGCTCCATCTTTGTATGTAAACATGAACTTAAAAGGCGCAGTCCATTATTTGCCAACTGAAGTCTTTTCTGCTCTACATGAGGCTGGTCGGTGCCGCCGGAAATGTTCGCAAAGAAATCAAAGAGCTGATAAATGAATGTGAAGCCTCTCATGCATTATACTGGACATGCTGGAAGAATGACTGAGGAAATAATGGGTTATCAAACACAGTCAGGAGTCTATTGGTGGTCCCAAAATGACTCAGTGGCAATGAATGACTGTGCTGAAGTTTTTGTCCGGTGGTTTTGTTCAAATTAAAACTTGTTTTACTTTTCATGCTTCAGGCAGAGTTATTCTGATAAGATTAAAAAGGGAATTACTGATTTTTTTTTTCTTGAAAAATGAAACATGTACTGTTAAAAAGTTGAAAGGTCAAGAAGGTCATCCAACTCATTTTTTAGACCTCACCCAACATTGTTTTTAAACTTTACGACCTTACTCCTAAGAAACTACCACCAAAACTATGCCCATTTGGACCACATTCCAAGTGTTGTTGGAGAAAAGTGCAGCCAAAAATGTCGCTTTACTCTTATTCTTCATAGTGTCATCACTGAAAACTGGATTAAGTAGTAGGGCCAGGGTATTGATGTGTCATTCTTTTATCACACAAACCACATCATTAAGTATCTCTCATGTCAGTGACATTCAGACATACAATTGTTTTAGGGTGTTCAGTTGCTTCGAAGTCTCTTTGTATTATTGTCTTTGCATGTCATCAATTAACAAGCTGAAACCAAAGCAGACAACAATGCCTTGCAGCGCTTCACTGGAAAACGCAAAAAATGCCGAGAAAATGTTTATATGGAAACACTGAAGGGCTGAAAACGCTGTAGTATGCATACAAGGCCAGTAGATGGCGATATAACTGTAGAGTTTTTTGGTAGCCTCCCGCCGAAGAAGAGGCGGACTGATTGTCTGGTGGATATATTAAATACGTCTTTTCTGAGTGCAGAAGTGGAGCAATAGATGCACATCTTGTTGAAAGGCAGTCAGTAGATTCAGCAGCACAAGCACAACTCGGTAAGTCCGCCATTTAACCATTGTTGTTGTTGTTGTCTGATTTGCAGAAGTTCCCACAACGAAAGTGGAATGCGCACGCGCAAAACAGAGCGTGACGTCAGCGTTTTCACTGGAAACGCCAGCTTGCTGTTTATACGGCAACGGAAGCTGCAGCGTATCAGAAAAATTCCATTTTGGATGGCTGCATTTTAGGTCGGCTGAAACGCTGTTTCCGTATAAACGAGAGGCTGAAATGCAACAAAACTTTTGCGTTTCACCCTAACACCGTTGTCGTATAAACGGGGCCCAAGATTCAGAGAAAAACAAGCACTTGGAGTAACCCCTATGCCAAGAATTCACATGCCTGGAAATAGGTCTGGCTTTGTGATATCACCAAGACAGTTACTTTAGCTGTTTATAAGAACAAAGCTTCTGGTGACTTCTGGGATCTCCTGTTTTTCCCCTTTGCACTTCAGTATTACTTCAATAATACTTCTGCAACTTTCAAAAAGTCCATTCTTTTCACTTAATTGTTGTTTTCGCACCACAGGTCAAAGGGAAAGGTTTCATGAGCATAATAACATCTTCTTTCAAGATAAACTGAAAGTGTCCTCACCGAACAAACAACACATTCAATTGTTTGTTCAAAGCTGAGCCACACTGTGTCCAAATTGGAGGTCAGAGTCAGTAACACAAAGTTTCTGATTATGATGCCAGAGAGAGATCGCTGGCTGCCCTGTAGAAGCTGTGTTTGGAAAAGGCTGCAGAGACATCCTGAAGCTTTACTGAGCATTAGACCACTTAATTTACCTTGTGTTTGCAAAGGGATTGTAAAAAATACATTTATTCCTACATTAAAAAATATCTTTATGAGGATCTGGAATTTT
Source organism: Labroides dimidiatus (assembly GCA_030710495.1). Classification (NCBI taxonomy): domain Eukaryota; kingdom Metazoa; phylum Chordata; class Actinopteri; order Labriformes; family Labridae; genus Labroides; species Labroides dimidiatus. The sequence goes on from CM061147.1 coordinate 21,919,941, forward strand.
AGTGTTGCATGAAGAAATCTACCTTTTCACTCTGTTGAAATTTCTCTTTGACTACAAATCAAAATCACAGCTCTCCTGGGAACAGTAGATCCTGACACATAAAAACCTACAACATTATCATTTTAGGTCTTTCTCATATTTTCTGTGCTGCAGGCTCAGCAATCCATCTCTGCTGGCTTGTCCCACATGCAAATTTAATCGAATCACAAAACAAAGGAAGCAAAGCTCTCCAAGAGCCCGTGTGTAATTGTATTAAATTTCATTGCACAGGATCATGCTTTTTCTATCAGCATTGTGCTGAAATTGCGTGAGGCTTTTGCTGAAATAGTTCAGTGTAATAGTTTAACAGAAGTACAGCAAACTTCAATTAAACTCATAATATTTGGAATTGATTGTTTGACAGGAAAGTCATGTCCTCTTTGTGGGAGACGGTGGAGGAAAAATCTGTGGTTGGATTTGTTTCACAGTATGATGAAAATTAGGTAGAGAGAAGTCCCTGCCTTACTAATATGTTTCAAGAATCGATTCTACCTGATTTCCTCTGATTGTAGAAGGTGCAAGGATCATTTGCCAGATGTCTTACTAGGAAGAAAAACAAGTTTTGTAAATCTTAAAAAAAAAAAAAGAAAAGAAAATCAACAGCGTGTCAGAAAAAAAAACCTGCGACAGAAAACACCAAACAAATCACCAAATTTCTAGGCTCCCATTTTTTTTAATGAACATGGTTTGGAAAACTTGGAAAAATGGAAGGAAGCACTTCCAAGATGTAAAGGTGAATGCTGAGGTGCTTTTTGAATACATGCTAACAATATGTAATATAACAATATAATACATACATACATATATACATACATACATACATACATACATACATACATACATAAATACCAACTTTTACCTTTACTTGCCGGATTAAGACTAAAAAAATGGGAGATTTTCTGGGGTACCAGATAATTTGTCTGTATCTTGCAATTCTGTCCACATGTGGATTAATAAGTTAAATAATCAGATATTCATATAAAAATAATGATAATAATTGTTGAGCTGCATGGTGGTGCAATGGTAAGCACTGCTGCCTTACAGCAAGAAGATCACCAGTTTGAATCACCCGGTCTGCCCGGTGTGTCTTTTTGTGTGGAGATTGCATGTTCTACTTGTGTATGTGTGGGTTTTCTGCAGGTACTCTGGCTTCCTCCCATTGTCCAAAAATATGATCATCAGGTTAATTGGTAATTCTAAATTGCCCGTAGGTGTGAGTGTGAGCGTGAAAGGTTGTCTGTTTCTGTGTGTCAACCCTGTAATTGACCGGCGACCATTTCAGAGTGTACCCCGCCTCTCACCCTAAGACAGCTGGGTTGGCTCCAGACACCCAAACAGGATAAGTGCTATAGAAGATTAATAAATAATAGTTTTACTTCATTTTAAGGGTCATATTTAATTAAATTAACCTGTTCCTCCCAGAGCCCATTTTGGAGCTTTCTGATTGAAAGTGACATGTTCAGAATAAATAGGGTATAACTCTGAACTTACAAGCTTTGTGTGTGTTATCTTGGTATCACATTAAAGATAACACTTGTGAGTTGTCATAAGAAGTGTAATGACCAGCAGAGCTGTGTCAGAGTAAATGCAGATAAAACACAGCATAAATAAAGGATTTGTTTCCTTACATGACAAAAAATCACTTTAGAGAAAATATCCCCTTTTAAAATACCACAGAAGCTCTGTAAAAAAAGAAAATTAAAATTGTTTGCCTAATGATTTTCTGGTTAAGTAAACAAAAAATGTTCTGTTTGGTTGCAAAGTTGGTTTCATGTCATAAATTAAGTTGGCAAAACTTCAAATTATAGGTTTGAGGCTATAAGTTAATTCTCTGAGTATTCTTCGGTAAAGAACGGGTTCTACAATTCAAATCTACAGGGGTCTTCATCAACACGTCAGTTTTCCACATGTGCCACCGTCTCTTCTGTTCTCCTATCCTGTGTGGATTTCATAAAAGTGAATATTTTTGATTGAGTATTGTATAGAAACTATGGTTGGGGGACTGATTGTGTATTGATTACTTTGTGTGTCATGGATATGAGGGTTGGGTTTAGCTCAGTTGAAGAGTCATTGTCTCCCAATATGAAGAACGAGGTTTGAGTCCCACTACCTCCATTCACATGAGATCACTCACATGTGAATGTAACAGCTGAAGCTGGCAGTCCTGTTGTATAAAACTAGGTGGGTGGATGAAAGGGTCTAAAAACAAAAAGTGTTTATTCTGTACAAAAAGTAAATTGGCACTGTCTTTACTTTTCAGAATTCTTAGTATGTAGAACTCAACGTTTTAATTTCTCTCATCAAAAACTTATTAGTTGGGTTAAATGTAAAATTTTTAGTTGGTCTCAAAACTCAAAAACCAGTGCAGATGCCTTGAAATTTAGAGTTGACACAACTTATTTTGTTTTTACAGTGAACCTTAAGACTGCCTAAAGCAGGGTAAAATTACAGAGGTATATTTCTGTGTGTATACCATGCATGTATATTTATGGAAGACAAACCGGCTTTTAGACGAGATTGTTGTATCAATTTATGGCTGACCCCAGTACTGGGGGCATGTGGGAGGAATAGGTTAAAGGTCATATGCAAAATATGCAATTAAAATGTTTTACAAAAATGCTAATATCAAAAAACAAAAAATAAAGTCCACATCATCCCCTCAAACTTGAGGCTAGGCCACACCACAGCCTAGTAACAGTATGGTTCATAATCCGACTGTGAGAAGGACCATGTAGTAATAACTTCTGCATACTTTAGAGAGCAAATTCAAAGCATAATAACATTGATTCTTTCAGAAATGTCATTATGAAAAGGCACCATATCATCTACCAGGGCCATAACAGCACTAACTAGATTTCATTACATAAGATTAGGATAGAGTTCATAGACATGAACTGGGCAAAAGACTGAAGCTCAGTTTACACTGAGTTTAAATGAAATTCAATTAGAAAAGTATCTTTGTTTTACTCTCTGACACTGCAAGAGAAACTCAGTGGAGATAGAGTAAAACCTACGCAGCTGATCAGATGTCTGAAACTGAAACCATAGATGCATATCTCAGAGTGAAGAATAAACTCTTCATTTTGAGTTATTCAACAAAGTTTCAACACAAAATCACATAATAGAATACAAGCAGTATTAATGTGGCCAAAATTAGCCATTTTACACCATTATTTAGAAATTTTGAGTTTGAAAACTTGCTGACATCTTTAGGTTGAAGAGGTATGGTCTGTGATGGTGGACCGCTGTGACATTTTCCACATTTATTTCTGTTGTCACGCTGGCTTATGAGAGCTTTTCTAATCACAGATCCATCCTTGGCCCACATTGGTTTAGTACGCATGCAACCACGATTGCACTTTGATGATGTACAAAACAACCCAAGATTGCCTGGAAGAGGTGGTCTCGGCTTCCAAATGAACCCTCGAGCCATGGACTGTTGAATGTTCAGCCCAGTAGAGTTTCAAAGACAAGTTCACTGTCTGGGTTTTGATCCTTATTCCAGCCTTTTGCTTTAGATCCTACTCAGTGAATATATCCGTCTCATATTTCTATCATTATTTTCAAACGCACTGTACCTTGTAATCAAAACCTTTTGGGTGTACAAGCACGATACAGCAGCTTAAAAAAAAAAAAAAAAAAAAAAGACTAATCAACTTCACAAGCAAATGAAGCAAAGCACAGTCCCACACACACGCAGAGCTGAACAACTGATGACAGACCTGAGCTTAAAGTCACTTTAAGGTACTCACTCAGCTGTAAGATCAAAGTCAAATGTGTTCTTAAATGTGCTTGGAAGTTGTGATGGTTTTTTTTCTTCTCATATTGATTTGAAACAGGCATAGGATTAAAAAAAAAAGACTGAAACTCAAACAGGGTAAGATAATCTTAGCGTCTAAACACTTTCCTTCCTCTTCCCTGGACAGCTGTAAATGAAACATGGGACTATATTGTTACTACTTGCACATTTTGACCATAAGGTGGACTGTAGCACCTAGTTAGCTTCTCTCAGTGGGAAGCTCCATAATCAGCTGGAGGAACAGATTGTTCAATTACAGTTTTGTTTTGTCATCATTTCCGGCCGTTGACAGAATTGGCTGATCTTTGCACTGTGCTGGCATCTCAGGTCTAGCCAATTTGTCAAACTTTGTCCAACAGATGAGGTAAACAGTGTGCACTTCTATACAGCACATGCTGCATGGGCAGATTGAAATGCATGGGTGTGATATACACATGCATTAAGATGATATAAACTGAAAACATTCTAAAGTTGTAAAAGTGTTCTTCCAATCTCTTTGTGTAGTGCGAGTAAATATTATCTTATTAATGTGTCTAATCATAATGATTTTTCTATTCGTGAGAATAACTCAGGGACTCTGCAGCCATATAGAAACAGAGGAATAATCACATTTATCTATTTGGAGTATACTACAAAGGCACTTCATTTCTCCAAGATACAATGCAGCACCCATTGGTAATCAGCTTCTGTAATTCAAACTACATAAACATTACACATAATCAATCCACCGTAAGTGCATTTCTGGTGCTTAAATTGGAGTTTAATGTGTTTTCATAATGGTAGCTCTTACAGCGAATCACTGTTCGGCAGGCTTGTAGATGCTCATGCACACCCAAACAGCAGTTTCCTGTTTATCTGCCGCACCAATAATGGTGTGGTGGTTAATCAGAAATTGAAATCAGCATCGTGGTTGTTGTGTTTGTCTCAGGACACGTGTAAACCTGCCACTAAGAGAATTCTGAGAGCAGGCTTGTCCTGTCAGCTTGTGACCATGATGAATGAGTCTTTGTTAAAGGATGTGCTTTCCTGCGTTTTCTCCATACCTCTACCAACAGAGTGGGAGCCTCCTTACAGGCTGCTTTTAATCATGTTAGATCAAGCCTTACACTTTTACACCTTCTTATCATGCTTTTTTTTTTAGATGTAGTGCAATAGCTGATGCTTTGTTGTACATGAAGAAATAGCTGTTAAATTTATTGTGTATGATTTGGGTTAAATAGCCAGCGACTAACCTTGAAGTATTGTGGCTGACAAGGTTAGACTATCTGCAAAGGGCAGAATGATATTGCAAGTGCTGGAATGAGGCATCTTTAAACAGTTGCAAAGTTTAAAGCAAAGACAACAGTGGAAGAGGACTGCAAATGAAAACGTTGCAAAAAACAAAGCAATCTTGTTAAAAGTAAAGGCACTACAAGTATACAAATTATGCAAAACCCACTCACAGGTATAGTACATGTACATCCACCCATTCACTTTATACCATCACACCTATAACCCAACTTTATGGTGGCAGTTGATTTATGATTTGATTCTGAACTTGATCCAGTGTTTCCAGCATCACCAATCCAAAAAAAAACAAAAAAACAAAACAAAAAAAAAAAAAAACTTTTAGGTTCATCAGAAAGTAAATAGTTGCCATGGCCATTGGCCTAGTTCCTGAATGTCATTTGGGTATTGAGTTGTCCGTAGTCATTGCAAGCGCAGTTGTTAACCTAGTTTCTGAGAATCTTTGTGGTAACATGATGTGAGTCTAGCCTCAACTGTATTGGCGGAGAATCTAAAAATGCATTTTATTTTGCAGATAAGTGGTGTCTGAAACCACCACCTCTGTGAAAGGAAGGTTGTTCACGTTTAGAATCGGGGGCTAGCTTGACACCTAATCTGAACTTTGTTTCCCTCAAATGAGTGTCCCTTGTTTTTATTTTTATTTTTTAAGGACTCATTACATCCCTCTGATACCCTTGTGATAGTATATCATTATTTTCATCTCTGGTATTTTAGAAAACCTTTATATCAGTTTCTCTCTGAAACATTTCACTTAAGCTGCTGTCTCTTCCAAAAAACCCTTTCCTTCTGATTGGTCAGACCTCTGGAGGCTTTTTGTGGGCAGAGCAATCGGCAGACCTTGGTGTTTGAGGTTTGCCACTCCAATGTGTCATGGACTAATTAAGAGATCTTTATGCAATGACCTTTTCATTCTAACAGCTCTCATGAAGATCTTGTGAAGATAAAGTGAAGCTCTTGTGATATTCTTTTTTAGAACAGAACATTTGAGCGGTTTACAACAACATGAATATGCAGTGGTTTAAAAAAAATGCACACGTTTAGTTTGAGCGTCTAGCATTAATTTAAATCTATGTTCAATATGTGGCACAGCGTAATACCTCAGCTGAGTCCTAGATGGGGGTGGTACTCTGTGATGGACAGCTGTTAATGTGTCAGCAATCACTGATCTTATGATATGCAATTATTGATCTTTTTCTCTGATTTATTCATCCAGTGATTTCTCCCTGCAGATCAAAACGCACGAGGATGACTCATGTGTCTGCCAGGTAGTGCTCTTTAACTGTGCTCAACATGTAACAGAAATGGTAAGATTGTGACAGCAATGGCAGCGCTTCAACAAATTAATTCAGATCTTCAAGCACTGCTGATCAAAACTGATGTGATGTTGAGATAATCCAGACAATGCAATTTTATTAAACCAAGGATTGGTGACTAGATGTAAGCAGAAAATGTCTTGTTGCCATAGTAGCTTAAGAAAAAAGCAAGAAAAAAAACAAGGCATATATGGATAAAAAAAAAAAAAAAAAAACATACCATGCAGTGTAGTCAGGAGGGACTTTCTCCAGAGACAGAGCGTGCAGCTGTGAAGCAATGAGACAGTGATGCAGGTTTAACTGCAGGCTTGTTTGCCCTTGGAGGTGCAGCCATGTGTGCGCAGCTTAAAAGAAAGCCAATTAAGGGAATGGACATTAAAGCTAGGAACACAAGAAAAGCTTGGTACTCAAGCTCCAGAGAGTGAGACAATAGTTACACCTCATTCTAATTAGAATTTAATACAGTTAATTGTTTAATTAGCAGGAACACAAAGCTAAGCCCCAAATACTTCATTCAAATCACATTTTCACAGGTTCTACATCACATTGCTTGTGGTCTGATGAAGCGGAACACATCTGTATAATTGGAGCTTTGATAAATTCAGCAAAATGTGTACAAACAGCGCAGAATTTTCCACTTATGTGCAGAAAATATGTGGCAATTCATGGGTTATTGTACCTTGTTATTCAGAATGCTGGGTCTTTTATACACTGCCTATCAGGTTAAATACCACACAGTGCTCAGTCCTTTTGTTCCACATTGTCAGGGACACTTGGCCTTGTATTTGAATGTTAACTGACTCCTCTGTCACATTAGCAGGCAGCTCTATTGTCAGCCCTGAGATGAACAGAGATACCTGTCGTATCACAGTATTCCTGTTCCCTTGCTTGCCGCAATGGGAGGTGAAGCCTTGTCCAGTTGTGGGTTTGTTGCACTCTCCTGTCGACGCTTGCAATTTAGAACAGTTGGATGCAAGATACCTGCCCTGACGGTTGAACTGCCATTATGCCTGGTAAGCTTTCAGACCTGTGTTTACTCAAGAATCAGAAGACCCGGAGGGTCATGAGACAGAAAAGCCAAGTGCAGTTTCATGTTTTTCTCTGTTTGGTGGATGACAGCAGTTCATGTGAATGCATGCAGAAATATGTTTTCTCAGAGTGAAAAGGAGATTTAATATTAACCCAGTCTCTGTCTGAATGGTTTAGATATTAAGAAAACTGCATATATTTGTAAAATGTCAATTGTAGGGAGCCAAAAAACCCTGCATACAAACAAAGGAATATATTTCAAGGTTGGTTGCTATACTAAGCGTCAACCACCACTGCAACTAAATCCAGATAAACAACAATCCACAGAACACAGACACATGTTCAAATCAAACTCCTTTGTAGCATTTCAAAAGAAACTGTGATTTCTACAAGCCGGGATGATTGCACACTTTCTTTCTTTCTTTGTGTGAGACATTCAAGTGCATTTCCCTTTGCTCAAATTTACACACACACCCAACAGAAGAGAACACAAAGCCCCCTCAAGGAATAGCATGTGACCCTCGCCTGCAATCGATGACTAACAGTGTTGTCTTAGCACTTAGCCTCTCTGACAATCGAGCCAGTTTCTCTCCCACATGGCCACAGCCAATTCCTACAGAGAGGCAGGGCTACATCAGACATGCCTGAGGCCTGGGATTTAGACTTTGGACTTATAGATTTTTTGTTTTAGGATTGCATGTTTGTTTTTGGAGTCATTTCTATCATTGTTGTTTGTCAAAATAGGGACTTTTAGAAGGGGAACTTCATATATTTTTCAAAACTTATTTATGTTCTGTGGTGGTGTGTTGTTAAGTTTCCAGATATCATCAGATATTCTTAAAATGGTGCCAGATGTAATTCAAAAACTCTCAAGTCATTGTTTTCAACATAACCTTTTTTTCATGTGCAACATAACCTGTTTTTTTGTTCTTATTTATTTATTTTTGTTTGTTTGTTTGTTTGTTAATATATATATCAATTTAAGAGTACAATTGTAGGACAGAAGTTAAATATGTCAGGTGAAACCTAGTCTTTTTGGAGAAAGGTAGAAGTCCATGGTGAGAATAGTAACACACCTGTCTCCGGATGCATCTGGCTCTCCAATGGAAGGAGAATCATTTAATTATTTTATTCCCAAATTACAACTGGGAGAACTTAATCCAACCTCTTTGCACCTCATGATCAATTAGCTATATGTGGTCTGAAATCTCCAGATTCACTTTTCATGCTTTAGATCATCCATTGTGACCAATGAGATGCTAGTGGAATTAACCACATTGGGCTGTGTAATCAGATTGTGGCACCCTTGTTAATTTATACCATTTGACCATCATCATACAAAACTAAAGTCAGTGCAATTTCTGGAGTAATGGTCAAGTAACACGAGGCTTGATGTGCAGTAGTTGGATCAATCCATTAATGAGTGTAATACTCACATGCATAACGTGAATATTACACTTGAACAGTTTTGAATTACAATGTCATAAATTATGTTGGCATTGACGTCTCTAAAAATCTTCTGAATGTGCAGATCCAATTTACCAAATAATGTTCCCTCAAATGGTGGTACCAAACACTATTTTCCATCTCAGCCCAAAGCTTCCACAAATTCATCAATAATTCCCATTATCATTGCTTCCTCTGTGTGGAAGCATGTACACCTTTACTAACATACTGAAGTTGCTCCCAAGCCTACTTGCAATTTTTTTTTTCCTTGGTTACATCCACCTCTGTTCAACATCTCAGCTTAGATTTTGCAACAGATCCATGTTTCTCATATGCACAATAAATCAGCTACTGTTACCATAAGTTACTAAGAGGAGGCATCACCTTCAATGAATGAATTTGCTTTCCAGTGAGTCGGCCTTATCATATTCCAGTGATGCATTACTTCTACATGATCGCTCCCACTGCACATCCTCGCTTTTCTCATCCCACCACTCATATCTGCAGATGAGTGTGGGAGGAAGTGAAGAGCTCTCTGCTTGTCTGTCTATAGGACCATCCACATGATGCAGATGCCAGAGAGCCTCGGCTGAAGAGATTCAAGTGTGCATATCGAAAGGCCAATGGAGACAGATGGAGGACAGGGACGTTCAGACGAGCCCCTCTCATATTGCCTTTGAATCTGTGTGAGGTATTTTTCTGCCTGTCATTGCTTGTGCTACAAATTACTGCTTACCCAAAAGAGATGGCATGCAGCACATAAGAGAGATAAATGGATTGCATGCTGATGGCATGGAAGACTGGCTCCCAGTGCACACCAATGATGTTAGCTGCACATTACTCGAGATGTCAACCCATCTGACTTCAGTCAAGATATTTTAATAGGAGATACATCCACACATTTATCTACCTTAAGTGGATTTTCCAACTATTCAGAACACTCAAAAAACTCCTCAGTCAAGCTATAAATGACTGGAATCTGAGCCTAAATAGCTTTCTGGCGCTAACAAAGCTTTTCAAGTGATGAGGTTTGGAGCCGCCTCTTGCCATGGGAACGAGCCTGATTAGCATCATAGTGATAGATCAGTGCAGGGGCGCTGTCATCATTTAGAAGACCTTTGATACTGGAACACCAGATTCAGTTGGCTCATGCTAAATCACTGCCCAGCATAATGTTTTCACAGCTTCTGACCTTGCGGCTGTCTCTCAGAGAGAATGACCCAACAAATCAACCTGCACCTCTGTTTTTTTTCGAATGGAAACTGTGCAGCTGCAGGTTTCTAATCTCCTGTCCTGCAGAGATTGGTTATGATGAGATATGTTTGGTGCTACGGCCACATGCATTTGTTTTCATTCAGCCTGGAAACACTTTTATCCAAAGAACCTGTTCAGTGAAGTCGCAACGATTCATCATCAGCAGGGGGAACAATCATCGGTCTTGACGCAACTGTAATGTATGGGCAATGTGTCTGCGGCATGCTCTTTTGGGCGCAATGAGGCGAATACATATAATTAATGTAGTCAAACAGGAACTCGCCATTCTTTGTGGTTTTGTGGATAATTGATGAGGAATGATGAAATACTAAGAGGAGATGAAACATCACAGAGTCATCAAACAGGTCGGTCGTTTTCTTGTGTAGTGTCTTCAGAGAACCTTCTTGTCTCTTAGAAGCTTCTCTTAATCTTGCATGAAAGTGAATTCACAGGTTGAACTGTAGGGAAAAAAAGAACATCTTAGTTTACCTGGTTATAATTTTAATGTGTTTAATAAGACTTCTGAGGTCAACAGGGGAATGGAAAAAGGTGGAAGTGGATCTTCTTTGATACTGTTTGACAGCACTTCTCTTTTGAGTCCTCATTATGTGAGTTAAGTCAGTGGACCAAAGGCACTACAAATATAATGCAATCCAATTGCAATATAATAAGCTAAATTCAGGATCAAAGTTTGTATTTAAAAGGATGTTTTCTTTTCTGGGGTTGTATGAGGCTGAAACATCACCTTCACAGATGCTGACATTTGTTCAGCTGGAGCTAAAGCATGCTCACAACAGATCTGGTTGGATGTGTCTTGAGACTGATGTCACACCAACGACACTAGCCATATGCATTACATTTACAGAAGAAATATTGAAAATCCCTCAGTTGGTTACAGCCCAAAGCAGAACAGATTCATGTGATGGAAATGAATGGCCTCGGAAAGTTTAATGACTCTAATGTTAATGTATATTACTGTCAGTCATGGTGTCACATCTGTTCTTTATAGAATTAAATAACCAATTCAAACTACATTTCAGAGGGAAGATTGCCGCTCAGCTCGAGTAGATGCCACTCACTCGGCTCAAGTAGATGCCACCGATGCAAGACGGTAGATGCCACTCGGATGTCGGTCGCTTCATTTACTAAATGTGGTACCAATCAGTATGGAAATTCTCCAGTGATGCATGGCTGCCTCCTGATGTTCATTCGTTTGGAAAATATAGGACAAGTTGAGTGAATTTGTCTGTGGCTTTCAAACACTGTTTCTTTGATAGGAAAAGGAATGAAAAGATGTCTACATTGAGGAAAGTCAGTGAGCAGGTTGGATTGTTGGGTGAACTTTTAAAACCTTAATCTGTCATCTGATTCCAGCTATTGGTTTACCTAGCATGTTAACTCAGCCTCTATCAGCACAACCAGCCTCACCTCACAGTGTTTGCACAAGTTAAGCAAGTAAAGACGATATATTTGCATTTTTGTCTACATCTGAATTGCAAGATTATTCCTGTTTGGTATGAACTTGGCATTAGAGGGACAGAACAGAAACTTCCAAAATGAATAACGTGAATAATGGATGACAAAACTCATGCAACCAAATGAGAGGTCTACTCAAAACAAAAACATACTTTCAACTCTAAAACAGGAAAAAATAAGTTTTAGAAGTCACTCAAAAGAGATCTTTAGAGGATGTTTTATGTAGGGGAAAATTGCAAACAGCTTCAAAAGCAATCCTCTTGGGGCTGTTTTATTTGTATACTTCCATTTCTAGAGTCTGCACTGATCTTTGACCCTCAGCTCCAAATCAATATGGCCATGAAGTCCAAAAAGTGTTGGTAAGGATTTTGTACATCAAGTTCCAAGTATGCTGCTGATGTGAAACAGCTGAAAGCCTCAGTGTGGTGGTGTGTGGTGTGTGGATGAAGTTGTCTGACTGGAGCCCCCTAGTGATCCTGAACATGATAAGTGGTTTAGCAAACGGATGAGTGGCCAGATGCCTCTGACACGAATGTCTTTCTGTAAAATCAATGAAGTGGTTGTTGAATATGCAGCCAGTGTCATTATTGTTAAAGCAAGTATCAAACAAGTTACACCTTTCTTTTTACTCAGGCTTCGATGATTTGCATCCACAAGATGTTTCATTCAGTGATGCATGACAGCTGCTATAAGAATCCAACTCACTCTATCACATCTGAGTTCTACACATTACAAATTATGTCAATTCTAAGCCATTATCTGCAAGGTTTCCCATGGGAATGGTACTTGCTTACCCAGTAGGAATACAGGGAAATGAATCATTTATTCCTTCTGAGCCTCTGGGCCATCTTCCTCACTATCATTGGTACCTCAACCCGGCACTGACCAGCCACCAAGGTCATTAGTGGTAAGGGAGCAAGAGCCTTTAGTCCACAGAGGCATCTAGGTGGGTATTGGAAAAGATCCAGCTATGAAACACACAGTTGATGACAGGAGGAGAGGGAGAGAAGGAAAGTTAAAGAGACGGAGACACACAGAGAGTTCGAGACAGACGTGGGAGGAGGAGATGAAGCATAAGAGAGGAAGATAGGAGAGACAGGGTGGTGGAGAGGGAGTGAATGGTCTGGTAGAGAGCAACACGAGAGCGAGGGAGGGAGAGAAGGTCTGATATCGAGGGAGAGTGGCAGCTCAGGGGCTGCCTTTTCTGCAACACTGCCATCCAGGTCTAATGACCGGATGCTCTGCCAGAAGGGGCGGAACGTGTGTAAAAAGCCACATGAGCCAAAGCATCCACCTGGAGAATTTCTGGCATGTGAAAAAAACAGCAGGGTGACCACGGGTACTGACACACAAAATAAATTGAGCTGCATGATGCATGCCTTGGTCTAAAAATAACACCTTTATAAAGTTCAGTGACATAGCGATGACAAATATTATAAAGTGATGACAAAATTTCTTCCATGGTTGGAGCAAAGAATCAGTATGTGCATATCCAAGTATGTTTAGCCCAGTAAATGTGATTATACAAATAGTTTGAGTGAAAATCCAGCAATATAGTGTTACTAAATTGTGTTTTACCCATTGGTGTGACATCAGTTTAACAAGCCGTTTTCAGTAAAATATTATATGTAAGTCAGTCTCTGAAATTTTTCAAAAGAAGCAGTGGCCAAATTATAGTGGAAGGATTTTAATAAATAAATCAATAAATAAATCATTCACTTTTCACTTGTACATCACCAAGTTGAACCAGAAGTTATTTCAAGACACCCTGCATGACTGGCTGAAGATAATTTTTTAAGCTCCTAGCTGAACATTGAAATTTGTGCTGTTCAGTTTTTGCCAGTTGTAATTTCCAAAGAAGAACTTGCATCTATTTGCATCTTTACTTTAACTTTAAAAATATTCTATTTGCACAAATAATTTAATATAAACACACAACTTGATGTGATCACAGCTTGACAGTGCACCACTCAATCTGTCTAAATTCTCAAATCTGGAAGCCAAGCAAATTTTTTTCAGTGTAAAGCCCTATTCGCACAGGATTAGTTTCACCTGTAGACCTCTGATAATTTGTAATAATTGCAGAGGATGTTTGTGTTTTTGATCCTGTACGAATCAACCATGTCCGTAATTTGTAAAGTAAAACTTTGAGGGAAAATCCCCTACCATATTTCCAGACAGACATAGGTCCTCTGATAATACTAATTTAGTCCGAATCAGAATCTGATAATTTTCCGGTCAAAAATGATTAAGGCACTATATATATATATATATATATATATATATATATATATATATATATATATATATATATATATATATATATATATATATATATACTACAGTCAGATATTTAGACAGCTCCATAAACCAAGAGGACTAAAAGCATGAAACCTAAAATATGTTTTAGGGCAACCTGAGGTTAATGGTGAACAGATATTTGTAATGATGTGATCAGCCAAGAAAGTGGGATAGAAAGAAAAAGATTGGTGGAGAAAAATTCACCTAACATCACAACTGTGGGTAATCCAGTGTGGGTAAAATATGTGTACTTTTATCAATAACAGTAGAGAAAATATTGAAAACCTACTACTTTAAGACATCATACTGCATAATAATACACAAATTGTCACCTCAGTATAAGTTCAGGCTGTAAAACCAGAAATTTTCATGTTCAAATATCTTCCATTATAGTATTTTTGAGGATTTTCCATTTCTGATATTTGGGAGAGCACCAACAATATGACACAAATAATTCTTTTTATCTCTGTGATTGGCATCCACATGTCTTCCAAGGCAGTAGAATAGCACTGCCAGTGAAAAGTGAATGAATAGCACAAAACATGCCCACTCTTGGTTTTCTGTCCAAATACAGTCACAGACAATTTTTGTGGTTTGAACAGATCCAGAAACAGATAATAACATTTTTTGTACTCCTCAACAGAGTGCTTTGAATTCAGAATGAAATTTACAGATGAGTCTGTATTGGTTAAGCCATTAGTTCTTTCTTTAGTGATTTGACGGGAAAGTTGTGGATAGTTGATGGAAATGGGATAGTGCCTCTTCTTCTAATCTACATTATCTGGTTGGAGGTGTACTTTCCTTGCATGGTTAATGACCTGGGAGAGTTTTGCCTCACTTAGGATGAAGGCAAGAAATTAGAAGATGTAGTATTTCAAATGTACATGCCTGTAAAATGTCTTTTCTAACACCAGTCTGCAACTCAGCATGATCTGTGAGGATGCTTTTGCATGTGCTGCATCTGAGCCATCTGGACTCTGACAGTCAGGGCGAACAGGGGCTCTGCACTCCTATCAGGTGCTGAAGCTTTAAATCTCTCCACTAACAGGGCGTGCTGGGGCTTCTTGCACACTGTGTCAGCGTTTCTGGAGTAAGACAGAGGGCAGCCTATCTCTATTCCCAGGTAATTAAAGGCTTTGACCTGTTCATCACCTTACCTTTGAAGCTCAGGGGTTTGAAAAGTACAAGTTCCCCTCTGCTCCCCACAACAGAGCTCACCCAGTCTTTGACATTGAGGGGAGTTCAATGCCCTCGTGTCCACATAGCTCCTCTGACAGTGAGTCCTGTTTAAACACAACTTCCAGGACACATTCAGATCTTAGTTTTAATGAAGTGTAGAAAACAGGATGGTGGTAAAGTTTAAAATAATCTGTGACCACAGTGATGTTTCACCTCCATACTTCTTCTAGTGTCTTCAGGCAAACACTGCTGCCATGTCCCTTTGACAGTATTGGAATATTGATTCCTGTCTCTGTTGTGCTCTGCTGAATGTCAGTAGTTGGGCTTTTTATGAATATCTCACAACAATCCCCAATGATTGAGTAAAGTTTTAATGAATAATTAAACCAGCAGTGCAAACATGCAGCGGGGACAGAACTAAGACAGTAGCAGAGTACAGAGCACATGTTTTCCCACCCGGCTTCCATTAAGCACCCAGTTCT
Organism: Labroides dimidiatus; assembly: GCA_030710495.1. Lineage (NCBI taxonomy): Eukaryota > Metazoa > Chordata > Actinopteri > Labriformes > Labridae > Labroides > Labroides dimidiatus. The sequence continues at coordinate 21,935,546 of CM061147.1, forward strand.
GCATTTTTCCAAACTCTAAAATCAATAACATATGAGGTTATCGAGCTGTGGAGTCTTGTGGCTCCCATGACAGGGAGCTGAATCACAGGTCAACCTAACAAATCAAATCAATGAAGCACAACATTCATCGAATGGTTCACAATGTCTTTGAATAAGATATAGTTTCCAGCCAACAGGTGTTAATCTGCACAAAGATTTCTTTTGCATGCAGATATTTTTGAACACAGATGAAGTCAATTGTTGCTGAATGTAATACCTTTGACTGTCCCCAGGCTGAAAATTTTGCAACGATAAACCTAAACTTAAAATTTATCATTATTTTGATAGTCCATATTCACACCCATTTGCACTACTAGTGGAAAAAAAAACTTCACTAAATTAGTGGTTTTCATGAGCCAGGTTAATGCCTCAACAGAGGATTAAATTTAATGGTGGTAGAACCCAGCATTACAGGCACAAACAGCAAAAGCAGGGCAGGTGCTCTGCACCTGCCCTGCTTTTATGGTGCAATTGGTTAATTGGCGTTTTTTTTTTTGTTTGTTTGTTTTTTTGTTTTTTTCTCGTTTTTTTCTCGTTTTTTTTTTTTGTTCTGTTTTGTTTTGTTTTTATTGCAGTTGTGCACGTGGCTAACGCTCTGGCTAATGGTCACAGTTTTTCAGCTTAGCTTGACAGAGCAGGTGCCCCCTGTTCATAAGCCACAGCCATCCTCCCACTGCTCATTGGATCCAGTAATGGGTTCATGAAAGTGTGGTGCCAGTCATACCTTCCCCTCTCTCTTCTCACATTTCATTGTCACTCTCCAGCTATCCTAAAAAAAAATTAAAGACAGAAAAACTTAAAAAGGTTATGGGTTAGAGAAGGGTTGGAGTGCAGATGGCCTGATTGATAAGGTTGCACTCCATATGAATAAAGCACTGATAAACCAATAGAGTTGAGGTCTTACCTAGAACTTGCCTCAGACTTCCAGGCTACCTTCCACAGTCCAAAGACATACAAATTGGTCACTCTAAAATGTCCTGTTGGTGTGTTTATGAGCATAAATGATTGTCTCATTGTGGCAGCCCTTTTAATTACCAGAGACCTGTTCATTGTATACCCTGAATCCTGCCCAACGACACCTGGGATCAGCTCCAGCCCCCTTGCAACCAGAGCAGCATGAGTGATAAAGATAATGGATGGGTGGATAGATGGGTGGATCACCTTTGCAAATTTATTAGTATTAAACACCCAGCTGGATCTGACTTGCATTGTTCTGAAACCCACCCAAGCAGTGCAAAGACTCCCTGTGCAATTGTCTGGAAAATGTTGCTCACCTGGTAAAGTACAGGGACCTTTGCCGAATATAGAGTGGGTTTTAATTATGCTGCTATTCAGGTTTTCACTCCAACAGAGGGCCATTAATTCTATGAGACAATCATGCCCCAGCCACGTAAGCCTCCCGAGAGATAAAGGCACATTGCTTTGACGATGTCAGCTTTGCAATAAAAGACCCCATGCAACATTTTCAATGAGGAGTGACACGTTGGTGCAATCCTGTCTGACAATGAGCACATAACATTATCCACACAAGCAATCCAATGACTGTTTCTGTGTAAATGAGCCTGGTTGCTGTAATTGAATTAATACCCTGAAAGGATGCAACACAGTGTCCCATGTCTGCAATCGAGGACACATTTTGACACTCTTACCTGATGTACAATCTTTCAACTTGTGATGGTTTCTACTTCTAAAAGAATTAATTCTTATCATTTACTTTTTTCTACATCTGCCAAGGCATGATCTCCCCTGTGCCTTAGACCTCATCTAGGGACCACCAGAAGTAACTGGTCAGCAGACCTGAGTGACCTCCCAGGGACATGTGTCTGTGGTAGGTCAGACAGATAAGGTCCACTTAACCCATTCAGTGATTTAAAATTAAATAATAAAATCTTAAAATAGATCCTAAAACAAAAAGGAAGCCAGTGGAGGGAGGCTCCTGTTAAAAGACAGGCTGCAGCATTCTGAACAAGCTGCAGGCGTGGTGCAGAGGGAGGCCTGGTTAATGCCAACACAGAGGACATTGTCAAGCCGGGAAGAAATACAAGTGTGTGTAACCTTTTCTACATCAGTAAAAGATAAAAAGGACTTGATTTTAGATAAAAGCCTCAGCTGGAAGAATCGGGATATGACAATTGAGTTTACTTTTTTTTTTTTTACCTGCTAAACAACTCTGTATAAATTTAAACACTGCCACTGAATGCAATAACTCACAACAGAATATGCTGTTACGGCTCTCCCTTTGACCTTTTAACTAGCACACAGTAAGTACGAGGACATCATCTGACAAAATGATTGCAAGTTTTCCCTTCCCAAGATTAAGAAGTTAAGACCGTGACAGAAAAGGCAGCGAACAAGATTCTAAGGTGGCATTTGACAAAGATAACTGCCGGCAAAACCTGTCTGGCGATGCAATCTGTGGCCTTTAGATGTTAAATACTAGATTTGATGCCCATCACTTTTTTTTTTTTTTTTTTGTATTATTTCCTCAAAAATTAAAGAGAAGATGACTGGCCTTTTTCAGTGCTCTTGGAAGAAGTACTTCAGCTTTGCAAGAAAATAACTCCTATATTTGTCTTTTATTGATTGTAAACCAAATGTAAAATCATGATGTATCTGCGGTATTTTGTGTTTAACTGTGGGAACTGTTTTGATTTGGAAGACAGTTTTCTGTCACTAGAAGAATACACTTTTACCACAATAAACTTGAAGGACTGACCTGAACTTGTGGGGAAACGCAAAATTCAACTCAATCATGCCAAGATATACAATCAGAAATTAAAGTACAAGTACATTTCAGGAGTTGCATTTCTATTACCTACTTTCGCCTTACTTCGGTATCTACTATTACCATCTAAAGCCAGATGACCACTGGTATATGCTGCTACAGCCAACGCATGTGCAGGATAATGATTTGTTGTTTGTGAGTGAGTCGTTCAAAACGAATAACTTATCTTGGTGAACAAACAGATCTGAATCACTTACTGAAAAGAGTCGTTCATTTCTCAACTTCAGTTGTGCTCTCCTCTCTCCCATCTCTCCGTCTAGACTGTAACACCTCAAATACAGCAGCTGCAACTGCATTGCAGCTCCGATCTGCTGCGTGTTTAGACCAACGAGCCGCAGGACTGACAGACAGCTGGAGTCGTGAGACTGCGGAATTCCCGCACTTTACTTTCCATTAATAAACCTCTCTTCATTCACGTTGTGCTGTTAAACCTCAAACCGGTTGATTCCTGGCATGTCTTCACTCATTGTGTGGTTTTCGTGCATCGTTAAAGCTAAATACATCTTGTGTGTTTTATTTTGAAAGTCTCAGGCTCTTTTTAGGTAGTTTCCATGCACTACTTCCTGTCCCGCTCAATCTTTTCTACTCTGAATGACACGTCACAGCTCCGGCATCCAGAACAATAGGATGGCTGCGGATTAGCTGTGACCTGTCGGACCAGCCACACAGCTGAGCTGCAACAGAACAGATCCAGTGTTAGTTGACACATTGACTTGAATGGAAACCTATCTGATCTGGCGCTGTAACGAAGCGGAGTTGCAACACCAAGCCCTCCCTCCCCTACCAACAAGATGCAGTCTGTCAGGAGCTCTGTGCGACTCAAGCCCACCCCCCACTGCTCCCTCTCATGTCTCAAAAATCAAAAAAATAAAAAATAAAATAAAAAAATGGAGCAAATATTTTATTTACCATTTCTGTGTTGCGAAAATATATGTGCTTTATATAGCTGCTGTCAGTTTGCTTACGGCTTATATATCCAGCTTAATTTCACTCAGCTGACCGTTTTTACATTCACCTACGATGGTCTCAATTTGAGTGTGTGGGTACAGTGTGTATGTAACTGTGGCTGGTGACTCGCAGTCTTGCTCGTTCAGTCAGTCAGTCGTTGAATGGGAGCTCCAGCACAAATCACTCACTGACTGACTGAGAGGATTCTTCTCAGTACATTCACCGAACACTGAACGGGAGTTCGAGTCGCTTCGAGTCTCTCTTGCTCTCAGTCAACTGGTCAGTTAGTGATTTGTGTACTGAATGTACAAAACTGAACCATCAGAGAAAATATATATGATTGTTTGAGCAGCTTTCGGTTCGCAAACTGTAGCTTTATCCCAATTCTCAGCTCATTGACTTATTATTCACCAGCGGCCGTTCTCAGTACGAGCAGAACTAAACATTCGGTTGTATTTCAGCGTACCAAATTCTGATTCACAGGCAGAAGTACAGTGGAGAAGTACTGAACAATTTGGTGAATGAATCTTTTGAATAATTCACATCACTGAACTTATTCTACTGATTCAGTACACTGAAAAGAACTTTTCTCCCTATCACCAGTGCAGAAGTTACCAGGTTACTTGGCTGGAAGAGTTGCAGGACTAATGGCAGGAAGACTGTCTCTACTTCTAGAAGTAGAATTACAAATTTTCTTTTTGATAAAGCATATAGTTAAAGCTGGCTTTAACTATAACTGTTTATCTCTCTCCTCTGTCAGTCTTACTTCTAATCTTGTACCATTACACCATAGAGCTATTTGGAAGTCTCTGAATTTGTCTTGTAGGTTTCTTTGGATTGTTGCTGCTCTAAATTTCAGAGTTAGAAAAAAATTCACCCCCATACAGTGCGTGCTGACAGTGAAATTAACGATTCAGACAGGAGATATTCTTTGTACCAGGCTGTATATGCTTATTTTGGCCGTGAAAACAGCTTTTTTTTTTGGCTTGGTGTGAACATGACTTCCGGTACTTCCGGTGCCAGCCTCAAGCAGACACTCGAGGAACAGCAGACTTTAGCACTTCGGCATTGTCTCCTATTTTCAGACTGTAGGTTGCCGCTTGATCAGACTACATATGATAGGAAGTAAATTTTTTCGACTTCTGAGTTGAATTCGAACACAAAAGGATGACTGGCATGCTTGGTTTCACTTGGTCTGTAAGGACAGACTTTGTAACCCAAGCCACACTTCTCTAGACGGACTGAAAAAAACTGTAGAGAGAAAGTAAATGATGAACATTTTTGAAGTAAACTACTGCGATGTGAAAACTCTTAGTTTCTTTGGATGATAACACTGACCTTTTACAGACTTTCTTGTGATTAATTTACAAGTTGTAAGGTCTTTTTTTATCTGGCATCCTGAAAATTACATTACATTAAGTAATCTTGGTTCTAATACATAAGGAAATTATGTGTTAAGCAAAAAAATATCAAAACACACAAACCCTCTACTCTTGCTGTATTTTTTTCTTAAAAGCAGAATAACAGTCTGAATTATCTGCCTTAATGCAATGAAAAGTATTCTGAGGTCCTCTGTCAACCCAGTGCTTTAGGGAAAGACTGCTCTGAATCAATTACCCTCCTCCCTGCAGCCTCCCCTGCCATGTCCTGCTATGGGCTCTAGGATGCAGTAACCCTTCAGCCATATGCTAATCAGACTCACATATGTCGCCTGTGAGGCTATCAAAGAGCCCGGCAGACCCAGAGGACAGTGCTGAGACTAGGGGGACAGGGGGTGCTGGATAAGGAGCAAGTCAATGTCCTGAGCGTGTCTTTGAGCTGCAGCATGGCTAGAGAGAGAGAAAGTCGCAGAGAGAGAGAGAGAAAGAGGGACGTGGGGCAGTGACTGGGACAGTCTGGCTTGCAGTGTACCGCCAGATGGAGAGATTGCCCCCGGACATTTGCACTTAGTAGGAGGCTAGTGAATGTATGCTGGTGCCAGAGAGCATCCAAAATTATCTCCTCTTTGCTCAGCATTCTTTTGATGTAAAAAAAAAGTCTTTCCAGCATGGTCTGAGAATTTTTAAGGACGGCCTGTGTTTAAACTTACACAATCTGTGATGTCAGTTCTGCACAAAATCAAACAGCATGCCAGAAACCACAATGACCAAAGCAGAATTTTAAAGACTCAATGCTCAACGCCAAATTCTAAGGTCAGTATGTTGCAGAAATAGCTTTGAGATGTCACTTTCCACTCTTTTAATTCGGGCCTGTTCTGTCTGATGTTGTAAGAAAACCTTACATCTATTTGCCGACTAAGTTTCCTCTGCCTCCTCAAATTTTCTTTTGCCCAGTGATGGAGGAAAATGCAGTGACCCAGCAAATTCTGTCACAAGAAATTTCAATTCTAAGGTCTATGGAGTCTTTTCCCCTTGCTAAGGTAGCTATTAATATTTCTCTAGTGTTTTGCATTGAGATAAAAAAAAAAAAAGAAAAGTCTTTCTTCTTCAAAGTTCAGGTCTGTTTCCAGGTTAATTTGCGAACTTTTATCTAAGTTGGGAAAATTATAAAAGATGGAGAAGTGAGTTAGTGGTAAATACATGTTGCTGGAAGGGGAACAAAGACAGAATGCAGGTTGACCTCACTTAAAGTTGCTTTTCTTGCTAACAGATGTAACCCCTCACTTTGTGCCTCTTAAAAATTCAAGTCTGCTTTAAGAACTTCTGAGCTCTTTCATCCATAAAAAGGTGATTCAGATCCCCAAAATGACCATACACCATTCATTGCAGAAAGAAACCAGGTATGAGTGCGAGGTAATATTCATTTGGCCCAAGGTGAAGACTGGCAAATGGGTGGGATAGCAGGTTTAAGCAGAAAGTGGCAAAGAGCAAGAATTAGTGACCTGTGAGCGCCGCTTCGCTTCAGAGTACATTAAACTCTGCAGACAGCCCAGAGGCTGAGCTGCAGACCTGACAGTGCAGGAGCACCCTGGGCTGCTGGGTATTCTGCTGCCTCTGTCAAAAGCCATGCCCCACATGCTGTCAGCATCGAGGGGCTGAAAGGTCCTCAGTTTGAGGCATAAAACCACACCTCTTTCAGCTCATAACTACAATATCCAGACAGGTTTTCAAATTCCCTGGCATATTTAGATGCTTAGGCAAACTTTAGACTCCATGTTGTTGCAACGAAAACATCATTGCAGATGTAATATTCTGATGGTATGCAGTATCACATACATAGATGTTTCCCTTCCAAGGGGGAGTTATGACATTGAATCCACACTGGGGTTGTCAGTGAATTCAAATAGTAATGGGTTTCCATGACCTGACACCGTGTATTATAATAGCAGTGAGAGACAGAGTCCCAGGCTTTTTAAAGAATCTAGGCAAATAAATGTAAAGGTGCAGTTTGAACATCATGGTTAGAGATTCACAATTCCCATTCATGTCAGAGAATTAATAATTTGTAAGCAATAAGTTAAATTTGGGGACTTGACTGTTCTGGGAGCTCCCTGTCCTTCCATATGCTTACATGGAATGACAAAACAAAGGTGGGAAGAGCACACATCCCTTCTTATTTAAGTGCATGTACAGAATAGTCAAGGCAGGGAGAGCAGCAACAAGGGTCCACAGAGGTACAGAGTGAGAATCAGTTAGAATAGGGGGCTGGGATCAAGGCCCTGTTTATACAACAACGCTTCACAGTGTTTCACTCGAAAACACAAAAAATGCAGAGAAAAAAATCTCTGTTCACACAGATAGACTGAGGGACTGCAAACGCTGTAGAATGCATACCAGGCCTGTAGGTGGTGATAGAACTGTAGAGTCTTTTGGTACTCTGCTGCCAAAGACGAGGTAGGCCGATCATCTGGCATATATATTGAATGTGTCTTATCTGAGTGCAGAAGTGAAGCAATAGATGCACATTTTGTTGAAAGGCAGTCGGTAAATTCAGCAGCACAAGCACAACCCGGTAATTAAAAGTCCCCACAATGAAAGTGGAATGCGCACACGCAAGCGGCGTGTGACGTCAGCGTTTTCACTAAAAAAGCCTACATGCTGTTTAAACAGAGATGGAAGCTGCAGCGTTTCAGAAAAATTCCACTCTGGAGGGCATTTTTAAAAAGTTGCATTACAGGTCAACTAAAACAGCATTTCGGTTTAAAAGAGAGGCCAAAATGCAACAAAACTTTTAAGTTTCGTCCCAATACCGTTGTTGTGTAAACGGCACCCAAGACCCATTCAGTTGTTTTGACTAGAGCCTAAAAGAAGAGGATGCTAGTGTGATGGCTACAAGTATCACAGACACCATTAGTACATTTAAAAAGCAGAGATAAACTTATAAAGTTGTTGATATCTTGTTTTCTTAGCAAGTTAGAAGAGACGTTAGACTTCTTTTGTCCTGTCACAGAGGAGAACTGAAAAAGGTTTTACAAGATAATTATGCCCATTACAATAAACTAGTCATTCCCAAATCTAGGGTCATGACCCACACTGGGTTGTCAGCCAGTTCGTGTTTGGTTGCCAACTGGCAGAGTAAAATTCTGAAATTCCTGTTATTTATTTACTAATTCCACTCCCCACTGCTGTGCTGGTGTTCAGCTGAGATGCTGAGTAAATGTCTAACAGTTGGGTGAATTTATTCAGCTAATTGCAGTAAATCGAAAAGTTAACCAGCAGTCTGTTCACACTAGACCTAAGGTTGAAAACTTCAGGCAGCAACATTCCTCACATTAGAGCTGAGAAAGACAGAAGAGAATGAAAGAAGTTCATTTTGAGGTTTTCAGGAGAAAGCTTGTTGAATGTTGTTGAAACTAGATTGAAGACCCTTGAGCAGTGCATCAGGGACAATAAATGTGTGAGGCTCCAACTAAACAGACAACATCATTTATATAAACAGAGAACAGAGTTGGACCTAATACAGGGCCGTGGGGAACACCCTTAGTGACAGGTTTGTTTTGATAAAAGCAATTGTGCACATTTTCTTAGCTCACTTGACTAACTGAGGTCATGTTTGATGTGTTATTTGTCAATTTCTTGAAAATGTATATATTTCCACAACTATACCCAACAGTGAACCTTTTAAAAGATAATTATTTTATTAAATTTGGGGTTTATATGGTACCTATCAAGAGTGGAGTTATTACTTGCAAGGGATGCAGGTCACTTCAGACCCTGAAAATCTGGGGAAAGAACTGGCATGCATGATAGGATAATAGCCACTACAGATGGGGTTATTTTTTCCCTAAAAATGATGCCCAAGCATCAATGTTGGTGTTAAAGTTTGCTTTAACAAGATATCTGTTTGCTCTTCACTTCGCTGTCAGAAAGCTTATTCATTTTTGCACGACCCTGGGATGTCACATATACGTTTCCCCATTCACTACACACTGGTTAACTTTGTGTCAACAAGGTTCTAAAAAGGTTGAAATACAACCAAGCTAAAAAAAAAAAAAGAGAGAGAGAGAGAGAGAGAGAGAGCAAAACTCAAGAAGATTAAACACAGGGTAACTAGCAGACGGCCCAGCTTCTACGCTGTTCTCATTCTTGTTTACCAATAAGGAGGTTGAACCAACTGGCATCCCCCTGGTAGATAATACACTTACTTTGACAGTTACCTTATACAACCCCACTTCAAAAATATGGACTCTCCCTTTAAGAATGGACTCGCTATCATGTGTAATCACACGGAGTGTTTTGACTGGAGACAGAGAGTGTAGACTGCAGAGCAGAATGATGTGAGTCACTTCTCTTTCTGAGGCTGCTTGTTAATTGGTGGCTCACGGTGCTGCAGCCACTGTTACTCTCCTCTCTCTGTTTCTAGTCTGTTGTGGTCGACTACACTCGGGCTTTGGTTTAATTATCTTCAGGCTGCTTTTAATTGATACTGACTGTCTGCTCAGTCTGTCTCAGCTCCCTCACAGATCTGTTTATTTGAATATAAATCCTCTAATCAACTAATTTATTCTAGCACGTTGAATTAAGGAATACTGTTTGACATTTTTGTTGTGTGACTAGCTCTCTGTGAAGAGATATACACTCAAAGGCCACTTGATTGGGGACACCTGTTCAACTGCACGTTAACTCAAGTATCTAATCAGCCAATCACATCGCAGCAACTCAATGCATTTAAGCATGTAGATATGGTAAGGACGACCTTCAACCTTCAAAAAATATATATAAAAAAATGATATAGCAATATTTTTGTGGATTTTGTTAAAAGTGTTAATACACAGTCAAGTTCCAAAACATTTTAATTTTCTGGCTGTTTTTTTGATGGGTCATGTTTTACAGGGTTAAGGGAATTTGAATATGTCATGGTTGTTGGTGAGTATTTCACAAACTGCTGATTGACTGGGATTTTCACACACATTTATCAATATGGTTTACTGAGAATGGTCCCAAAAAATAAATTATCTCCCAATTTGAGATGATAGAAAGTCAACAGTAACTCAAATAATCACTTGCAACCAGCTCTGAATGCACAACACATCCAGCCTTGAAGCGGATGGGTTACAGCAGCAGAAGACCACACCAAGTGACACTCCTGTCAGCTAAGAAAAGGGAAACTGAGGCTACAGTTCATACAGGCTCACCAAAACTGGACAGTAAAAGATTGAAAAACATTGGTGCAATTGGTTATGTTTGGACATTGTTTGCAGCTCAGACTGTCTATTCCTCAGAAACAGGTGACATAGGCCTACATGAAAACTTGTGCAATACTGTACTCTGACAGGCCAGCCAATAACAGCCCATGTCAGTCATTTAGATGAAGTTATACCATTGAATCTCACTGACTGTTAAGTATGAAACCTTTCAATCATTTTTCTACAGGTCCCTGTGGAAAGTACATGAGATTGTATTTTTTAGACAGTCTTATCTTGTACTCCTCTGATTGGTTCCTCTGCTGTTCTGTATTTCTGATCTTCCTTTGCAAAGCTTGGGGACAAAGAAGAAAAGAAGTGACCCAGAATTCAAATTGTAGCCCATTAAACTATATCTCCAGAGCAGTTGGAGTGCTCAGTGGGGATTTTACATCTGGAGACATTGAGTCCTTCCTCACAAAGGCTGTCATTTCAATGCATATATTCCATGCACAGAGCCCCTGTGAGCTACATTTCAGTATATTATTGCCTGCAATAAATCAAGCACAAGCACTAGAGAGACTGTCATCTAAAGCCAGCAAAATGTCAAACAATATCTTTGATTCTAATTGGATGAAAGAGTGTCTTCAGCCTGGTGTGTCATGCTTTGAGACTTGGAAGTACTGAGTGTCAAGATGCCATTAATCAGAGGCAAATGATCTGTCATAAAGCAAACAGCGGGGCAAAGAAATATGTAGTAAAAAAATGTGAAAAGCAATAATCTGTATTGGATTTGTGTGGGAGAAGTTACAAATAGTTCTGTGATATTTAAGAAGCATATTCTCATTTGTGCGAGTGGTAATGGTGAGATTGCTTTATATCATTACTATGTTGTTGTTTCACTTTTATCAAAGTTTGGTCTTTAATACCACGGCTTTGCACTCTTGTGACCTCATAAAGAGCACTGCATGGTCAGTCAGGCGCCAGCTGACATCAAAGAGCCGTTGAAGCTTCATCACTCCAGCAGGACTCTGATGTCCTCTGATCAGGGTTTGTTGGTACCAGGCTCAAAACTAAGGGAGACGGCATTTGAAGTTGTTGCTCCCAAACTGTGGAGGTGTCTCCCACTGGAATTGAGAACCGTGGAGACTGAAGGCTTCAACTGCCTTTGAATCATGTCCAATCCGACTGGAGTGGTCTTTTTTCCATCTATGTGTGTTTTTATGTAAATTATCTGTTAACTGTCCTTTTGCAATCTCTGTTTTGACTTTTAATGTTATACAGTGAAGCACTTTGTGACGAATGTTGATATGAAAATGAAACTTACTTAGTCAACTCTCAAAAAGTGCATGGTTTCAATGGATCATTGCAACAGCAGGACTTGGTATCAGGAGATACTCAACACCGGTTTCTATCAGGGACCAAAAATCCTGAGCCGGACATCCCTAGACTTGATCTGGTTGTATTTGGAACAATAAGAAATATAACTGCATAGGTGCGAAAATGGAAAGCCACAACAATGTGTGACTTAGCAAGAAAATTAGAAAAATAAACCTGGCATAATTTCTGACACTACTCCAGGTATTACTGAATAAATGTAAGCATTTAAAAAACAGAGCAAGAGACATCAAGCATGTTTTCTGTATTTTATCTGTAGTGCAGAAAATGGATAATTAGAGCAATATAAAATTGATATACACCTTAAAAGAGTAGGAAAATTGACATTTTAGTACATGTCCATAAATTGAATCAGGTAATTATAGTCTGCCTTATCAGTTTAGTGGGAACCCAGATTCATGCGGTGATCAAGCAGTCCCCATTACCAGCTTTTGCAATATTTCCATTTGAAGTCCGTGTCCATGGAGAGTTGCGTGGTTTAGCGAGACACATAAAAAGAGTTCAAAGCCCCGTCCAGGGATAGAGCCTGTCAGTAAATAAGCCATGAGATTAACACGGTTTGCTTCTCAGTGTACACTGTAGATCCTGTGCTGCAGCATAGATATTTGATACACGGTGCAGAGAGCAGCTTTCAATGGAAAAATGTTGGTTTTGAATGCATAATCTGTCATGAAACATCAACCAGCTACCTGAAAGATTTATTTCAACCCTTTCTGACTACCTGCCTTGATTTAAACAACACCCTAGCTGTCAATACAGATCACTCTTGCTCCCATGTCCTCATTCTTTACCCAGCTGCACTGATGACAACATGTTGTCTTCTTTTGTTTCATTCATGAGTCCTGTCTGTTTTAATATCCACTTCATCTTTTTTTCTGAAAAAAAAAAAAAAAAATGTTTTTCACTGAATGCTACTGTGCACAGATTGTTTTCATTGTTAAGGATTGCACAGCACAACACGGTTAGCATCACCTGTTAAGTGGGTAATTGTACATTTGGCTTAGATTTGAACTTATTATATTAATGTCATACCAACAATTATAGTAATGTCCTCCCAGTAATTACTGGAACAACAGCATGCCATTTCTGTGCCATTCTGCTTGTTGGAACACTCATGCAAAGCTCTACTGATGGAGGATTGATAAAATATGCATCTGAATTATTATGTGTAAGGCATTGAACTGCTTTAAATAAGTTGATTTCCTACATTAATATTTCTTCATGTGAAACTGTTCCCAAGGGATTTCAGGAGTTCAACCTTTGTTGGTCTAAACTTATATCTTTTAGGCTTGACTTGGCAACTAACTGACTTATTTCACTGAAGAGAAGAGATATGGAATATCCTCAAACTAAAAATCTCAGGAATTACTAGAGAATAAAAAATATGTGTCCCTATCCTCAAACCATATTAAAACTCAGTATCAGTGGCAACTCCAGACTGTAATCATTAAGCCTAAATGGTTACGGTGTAGTCACATGTGGACAACCAAACCCCCATCCACTCCCAGCATTCAGAAGACTGAATGCTGGGGGTGCTCTGCTAACATTAGCCACACTACTACTACTACTACTACTACTACTACTACTACTACTACTACTACTACTAAATAAAAAAAAAATAATAATTCATTTGTCCTTAGACTCTAACCCTGTGTTTAGCTTTAATTTATGTAAAATCACCAAACTACCACTGCTACAGAACTGTTTGCTAGCTTGTGTCCTATTCCTATAATGCTGGTTTAATTTCCAGTATGGACTAAGTTTAGAAATCGGGCCAGTAGCTGGAAAAGTGCCAGTTCACTCCCTTGGTAGGCTTCTGCCAAGGTGTCCTTGAGTAAGGCATCAAATCCTAAACTGCTTAAGGCACCTGTGTGTTATAGCCTCCTAATTTTGGCATCTCACCCTTCTCCTCTTTGTCCTCAGGGGAAGGTCTCAGACTGAGTTCTTAACAAATGAAAGCACTTAATATTGAATACTGCTGATTGTTGAATGATATTGCATGGATGATACTGAATTTTAGTTGTGGCTACTTTTTAGATGGAATACTTAAAAAAAAAAAAAAAAGAAAAAAAAAAAAAACAAAGCTGGGGGGGGAATCAGAGGCAAAGCTCAGCTCACGTGACTGCCAGGGTCCCTATAGCTGATAGTGTGGAGACTCAAAGCCTCATTTCCATTATGGCCGTGCCGGCCAATTTGCTTCAAAAATCCATTTCAGAAACAGGCGGTTGATGTTGCAGAGACTACGTCCATCAATTCCACAGTCTATGCTTGAGACACATGCAGGAGATGTAAACAGAATGCCAGCAAAACACTGGACTTCTGAAGTGTGTATTTTGTCATTGTAGAGGAGAAATATAGTTGAAAACATTAATGTAATCCAAAAATCAATCCATCGGTATCAGTAGATGGAGTCATGCTAACATTTGCACAGCAAGACTGATGAGGGATGATTCTGTATTCCTGATGATTTTTGTAGATTGAGGAAGTGTGTGTGTCATGGCTGCCACACCAAGGGAAAAGACTAAGCATTGATGTGATTAAAGTAATTTATAGAAAAGTCTGGTTCTAGTCCAACCACAGTATCAGCAGTTGCTGTGGGCCACATTGACTGGTGGAAAAAATGCAATACACCATGTCAGTGTTGTAATATTTTCTTTTTGCTATTTTTAGCACCTAACTTCACATTACTTTATGTTATCATTGTGTTATTTTGTCATAGACTGTGTTTTGTTTATTCTTTACTTTGCTGCAGATGTAAGGAGCTACTAAACTGCCTTTCATTCCTGAACAACAATAACAATAAATATCTTTTTTTTTATCCTGCACAAAAATTCATTCATAACACTTTGAGTTTTCTACTTTCTCGGAAAACACAGTTCAATTTATTGTCCTTAGACTATGAACTGCAAAAAAAATCAACCAACATGAGGTTTTATCACAATTCATGCAAAGGTGAATGTGAGTCCACTCGTCAACATCATGTCCTCTGCATATTGAAGTGTTTTTTTTTTTAATTTAGATCACAATGATCCGCATATTTGATCAGTTTTTGTCCCTCTCACGCACACAACAGAAGCTCAGAGTTCTTGTCAACAGAGTGTTTTCCATTCCCATCGCCTAAACACAAAAGCAATGCAGTAGCATCTTTAATAAGCCTCTAACCCTAAGAAAATCCACAGCCATCTGACTCAGCATCAACTAAAGTGTGCTGCCTCTGGATACTGCTAACTGTCAGTCTCACACTGAGCAACATCTGTCCTCTGCCACCACACAAAATGCCTCCCCTCATATTTATTTTGGTGGAGCAGCAATATAAAAGGAAGATTATCTACGGATAAACAGACGGGGGGGAAACAAGGGAAAGAGTGTCAGATCATCAAAACATACTGGCCATATGCTACAATATGCCAAAATATCACAGAGATAATACTTTAATGTGCACGAGTCAGAGCTTTTAGCTCAGCTACATTATGTTCAAGAAGCTTAATCACATTCAGGGAAGGAAACAGCGCTGATACCTTTGTAAACATGACACTTTGATGCGAAGCAGCATGAGATTTGGTTAATGTGAGACTCTAAGAGCAAATATGTATGCTACTTGGGATATAAGCCATGAGAAGAGCATTTTAGTTTACAAAGTCATCTGAATATTATGTATTTTAGGAGTGGTAGATTTTCCAAAATCTCTTAGCCTGAGTTTGTATTTTGCTTGGGCCTCATGCCATCCCTTCAAAAACTTTATTTAATACATTTGCAAGAGATTGCAATATTGAAAGCTGATTTTAAGGTATATAATCAACTATTATCTTTAACCTTTATATAAACAGAATATAATGATTTGAAAATCCATTTTAAACAAAGGGGCAACAGCCGGTAGAGAAAAATAAAGCCTAAGCAGAACTGCTAAAAGCTGCTGTACATCGAGAATCCGCTAGAGGCTGGCTGCAGAACGACTGGAAGTCATGTACACATCAAGCCAAGCTTTAGACCTTTAATCTTATGCCCATTTTAATGAGAAAATATTTGTATATGAAATGAAGGATGCATTTGAGTTGTGCTTGTAGGGCCCCCTGCAGTGGATAATTCTGTTATATATGTACCGTATGACACTTTTACAGTGCGATTCAGTTCCAGCCAGTGATCCACGACTTGGATCTTTGAAATCAATCCAATTAGCACTTCTGGCCCATAGCAAGCTTTTAATGTGGAAAATTAAACCGAAGGTAAGTCTTTCTGCTTCATATTTCACATCTATAGGGAGCCTGGTAGATAAGGATGACTGGGTTTATCGCAGTCCTAACACAGGTGGAGCAGTGGCTGTGAAAAGCATTAGCATGTGTGGTCTGTGTTGCTCACACTGAAGCTGTATTGATTTTATTTCCTCCTGTTTCTGAGGCCCTTGTGGCCTTATGGAGCTTCGATGCAGCTGATTATCTCAGGGAGCCT
The DNA here is from genome assembly GCA_030710495.1 of Labroides dimidiatus. Taxonomy (NCBI): domain Eukaryota; kingdom Metazoa; phylum Chordata; class Actinopteri; order Labriformes; family Labridae; genus Labroides; species Labroides dimidiatus. The sequence goes on from CM061147.1 coordinate 21,951,724, forward strand.
CTGAACCCACTGCCTGTCTTCCACCCAAAACCCTGAGCTTAACAAGCCTTCACCTTGACTGACCCTGCCTTCACCCCATCAGTGTCAGCTTCTATTGGGGTGCTAAGTGCATCTGGGTTGCTTTACATGCTATTCCAGTGGGCCCTTTGTTTTCATTCCAGCCTCTGTAATTAATTGGCCTTGATGAGCACAGATATGGATGCTAATTGGCCGGTTAGGGATCTCATTGACTTCATGTTTTAACATGGGATGACACAAAACATTTTAAACGACTCAGCCTAAACACTTTGAGTGATGTGTCTCTCTGCCCTTGCTCTAAACCTACATATTCATGAACTCAAAGATAATTCATTAATTGTTAGTGAGGACTATTTGATTTTCTACCACTTTGACTTTAAAGGGGGGTTGGGATTATGCTAATTTGTAAATAAAAATTATCTTTTAGCATTTTTAGAGGGGCAACAAAAACTGGGAAAGTTGAGGAATACTCAAAAAGTCACCTGTTTAGAACATTCCACAGGTGAACAGGTTAATTGGAAACAGGTGAGTGTCATGATTGGGTAAAAAGGAGCATCCCTGAAAGGCTCAGTTGTTAATAAGCAAGGATGGAGTGAGGCTCATCACTTTGTGAACAACTACATTATCAAATAGTCCAACAGTTGAAGAACAATGTTCTTAACATACAACTCCAAAGAATTTAGGAATTCCATCATCTACAGTTCATGCTATCATCAAAATAGTCAGAGAATCTCGAGAAATCGCTGAATGTAAGCGGCAAGGCTGAAAACTCACATTGAATGACCATGACTTTCAATCCACCAGGTGGCACTGCATTAAAAACTGACATCACTGTGTAAAGAATATTACCATGTGGGCTCAGGAACACTTCAGAGAACCATTGTCAGTCAACAGAGTCCATTGCTACATCTACAAGTGCAACTTCAAACTCTACCATGCAAAGCCAAAGCCATATATCAACAACTCCCAGAAACACTGCTTCTCTGGGCCTGTGCTCATCTGAGATGGACTGACGCAAAGTGGAAAAGTGTGCTGTGCTATTAATCATTTTTACACTTAGGACATTTACTGTAATGATTTGGCTATCCGTTAGCAACGCACCCTTTTCTTACATAACATCCTGATGCTGCTATTGTTTTTATTCTGACATAATGTGTGACACATTGAAAAGAAAAGTTGACAACAAAGGACATAAGAGTCATCCTGCCTGAGTTTATAAATGCCAAGCCAGTCTGTATCATCTACGAGGTTGTTGCAGTTTTCAAGGAATAAATTATCCAAAGGCACCATGAAATTAAGCAACGTCAAAGAAACATATGTACACCAGACAGAGGTGCGGAAACAGAAACTTAGAGCACAGACAGACAGCTGAATATGTGTGAGTGTGAGTCCACACATCATATTTTGTCAGTTCACGACTTTTGAATAAATGTTCTGTGTGGAATTAATGTCCTTGTGATAGCATATGTATATAGTGAAGCCCATTGAATTGCGTTTTGATTTGTATGGAGATGTTAAATCAATTAAGCTTGATTGGTTGGTATAGAGAAGCCTGGATCTGGTGCATATTCCTCCTTTGTGTTCTGAATCTGAATTCAGTGACTGCTGACCAGTTTGATGACTGTCTCACTTTCACCTCAGTTGCAGGGCTGAGCAATCTCCCTTTCTTTTTGTCTCCCTCTAATTAGTCACATATTAGAAATGCAGTGAGAAACAATCTAATTAAGAGGGCTTGACTCAATTTGCTCGTGGAAAGTTCAGTAATGGAGGCGGAGAGAGTGGGTGAGACGCAATAGAGGTGAAGTGATGAGAGGGAACCTGATCTCAGCCATCTATCTCTCCATCTTCAAACCAATTAATGAGTCTCGCCACACAGACGTGCACAGGACTGCAGATGCAGGGAGCGGCATCCTGTCATGTTTGTTGATTGTGTGCGTCTTTGTGTACGTTCTCACCTGCTGTGAATTGAAACCTATGAGATTTAGCACGCTGTGAGGAGAGCAGCGATTAATCAGCAAAAGTCGGACTTTGCATGTAAGCAAATCCCTTCTCTCAGTGCAAAAAGAAAACATACTGACAAAGCAAATGTGTGGAGATTAAGTCATTTATCTTCAGGCTAATTTGATTTAATACCTGTAATTGCTTTAAGATCCAGACTGAGGTGGATTACATTTATCTTTTTATTTTTCACCTTTTTCCTATAATACCATTGTCCTGGCTTCTTCAAGAAAGCATTGCATTACACAGGCTTACAAGGTTAATGTCAACAGTGTTTTGGGCATGGGCCAACACAGTTCTCCCTCCCAATCCAGAATGTTAAGACAAACTTCCTCTTTTTTTTTTTTTTTTTTTTTTTTTTTTTTTTAACCTTTTTTGTCATTAGATCTTAATAAGTCTTGAATAGAAATTGAAATCATGCTTATTGTTGTTATCATGTCCAATTTTGGTAAATGAACAGCAATACTGATAACCAATGTCTGATCATTTTAATACAAATATACATGTTGGCCGAACTCATATTTTTTACCAAGTGGGTGAAGGTGTTCATGGGAAAACTCTACCAAACATTATCCAAAGACAACGTATCATGAAAGTTCCTCCCAGTGTCTTTAATTTCAAAACTTCAATTCAAAGATAGTTGAGTGTATCAAGCACTTAACACTGTTGCTGCCAGTAACTGTGGCACCTGACCTCTAAAAGCTGAAAGTAGTTAAAGGAAAAGCTTATTCAATGCCCAAGCAGTGCAGAGCTAAACACAAAGCATCCAAGAGTATTACTTTGCTATTTCTATTTCTGGCATTTTCCTTCTTAATAGCCCATTTCCTTGACAGAAAGATCTGTCCACAGAACCAATGACGGATTCATCTCTGGCACATTACAGTCTATAAGTTAATGGTCTTGATCTTGAAAACCTTTTCATCTACATCATCAATGCAGAACTGAAGTACATATAAAAAGTGAAAAAAAAATCAATCTTTCACTGGATTGGCCAACTTTATTATTATTATTATTATTATTATTATTATTATTATTATTATTATTATTATTATTATTGTTGTTGTTGTTGTTGTTGTTGTTGTTGTTGTTGTTTGTTGTTATTATTATTATTTCACCTGTGTTCTGTTTTCCATTATGGCAGCATGTGTATAGATTTTTTATTTTAAGTCTATCAGAGTGAAAAACATTTTTGATATTCAGAGAAGAATAGTTGGCATTAGAAGACCTTTTATGTCACTTTGTGACGATAGCCAGAGTGTGAGTGCTGTATGTCTGAAGGGCAATCATTACAATACCGGGTTTGAGGGAGTTCTATCCTTAAAGAGGAGGTATTGTTTTCCAATGTTTTAAACATGGATATAAAGTAACAAAGCTGGCTGTTCATACTAAGTGTGTGCAGATTTTCAAACCGCTACATATTTACAAGTTGTAGAAACCCCTGAGTCTGTCTGTTAACTGTTGAAAATGGTCCACTCAAGATCTTCATGAGATCTTCATGAGACTTGCTCAAGTGATGAGGTCATCACATAAGGATCTCCTAATTGGTCCATGACATGTTGGAGGGGTGGGCCTCAATCACCAAGGTCGGCCTATATTTCTGCCCCTGATGGGCCTATAGAGATCTGGCTAATCAGAGATAAGAGAGGTTGCTGAGTGCAGAGACTGATATAAGGGATTCATTTAACACCAGTGTGAGAAAACACTTTCATGTAAAGCTACTATGGAGATACCAGAGGGACAACATAAAGTTTAAAAAAACTCAATACCCCCTCTTTGAATCAACAGAAGAAAGCTTACTTTAGAATTTTATGATGTCCATTTATTTTAGTTATACTGTTTGGTCACAATAATTATCCAGTGTAACAATAATGGTACTAATAATAATTTGTGGTAACATATTATGCATGTTTGACTTTTAAGCATAGACTGTACACTGAATGGACAGCACGTCTGTACCTTTTACCATAGTACAGTTTTGAAGCCAAAAAACCCAATCATAGGAGCCACCATTGTGCAGCCAGAGTCTGCGCAGTAGAGACTATGAGGGACACTGACAAAATCTTAGTGGAGGCAGGTGAGAAAAGTATTTATATGTATTCTTTCAGCTGTCTAATCTCTTCTGAACTTTTCTTCCTGACCTGTCTTACTGTCATCGTTAAACAAGACGTAAAACACAGTTTTTAACCTCTAATAACTAATGAAAAAGAAACTTTTCGGAAAAAAAGAGGATTTGAACTCAGTGAAGCCTAATAATATCTAAATATCACCACAGCATACAAATGTTAGAAATATTTCTACGAGGTGTATTAACTATTTTTTAGTTTGACCACAGTCCATCTGGACTAGAGAGGCAGAGTTTTTGACCTATCAAGCAGCCAGTCACCAGAGGGAGCAGTTTTTGAAGCAACCTCAGTTTTAGCTGAGCAAGATGATGACCATTTTTTTTTTTTACAGTCTATGCTTGTAAGTGATATATATATATTTACTGTATGTTTTTAGACATGTACACAGACAGTTGGCAATTCCAATGTGAGAGATTGAACAAGTTCACAACAAAATATCTGAGCTAAAAAATGCTTCTTCACATGGATTTGATCAGTAAATTAGAATTTTACCTCCAGATTTATCATATATGGCAGTGTATCCTTGCATCCACATCCATTTTGGCACCATGTCCTATTCCTTTAAGGAGAGAGTCCAAGAAACAAAACGGTAATGGATGGACCATTTGAAGGTCACTGCACTGCCGCTAATGGGTAAAGTGTTCCCCATGGTCCCACTGAATAAGTTCCTGTTCTAGAACAGTGATTTCCTACAATGAAACAAAATTAGGAAGAATCCAGTGGCAGCCCAAGGCAAAGACAGAGCTGTAGTTTGATGTGTTGGCCTACAATGTATGGTGCAGATTACCTGTGAATGTACCTTAGCTCAAGGTCAGTGTGCTACAATTACTATGGTACAAAACATCAGAGTACATCAGTGAGAGCAAAGGACAAGAATTAAATCTCTTGCTGCTTTATTGTCCAACAACACTAAATCTAGGCTACAGAGGTAAAGAGAGTTCCCTGTGATTACAGTGACTCTTGGTGTCAAAGGAGGTCAACACCGCAATGGAAAACAGAGGTTTTAATCCACAACCAATGTGAGTGATAATCCAAAATGATGTGCCAGCCAAAACAGCCAAGGCAAGTTGGTCAAACTGCCAAAACATGGTGTCTAGACTCTGGCTAAAATAATTATAAAGCGACATTGACAAAGGAAAGAAAAGGGAGGGGAGTCATATACTGTTCAAAACATAAGATGAGAGCCTGCAAGGCTGATCTTGTTCTCTTGGAGTTTACTTTACATTTGTTTAAAAGGGGCAAGTTTACATACCACACTCAAGACTATTAATGGGAGATATATGAGGGTGTTTATAGCTCTATTTTAAATTAATCATTACTTTAAAAATACTTTTTTCAGGGCACTATTACCAGTAAATATCTAGACATAGCCATAAGACTTTAGAGTAATCGTGGGCCGGTTGGCCTAGCAGTGTAAGCCTGTACCCCATGTAATAAGGCCACAGTGCTTTTTGTCTCCTTTCTGCGAATATAAATGCCCGAAAAAGAACTTCTAGAAAGTATTATTAAATTGCTTCAGGAATTTTAAAATCCTGTTTTTTTCAACCAGTTTTCCAGTCCAGTGAGTGACTTAATACTATACTTTTTATACTACTACAGTATAATTCAATAACAGCATTTAAATGAAGGACATTTCTAATGACTTGTTACTGTAAATCGAATGGCAAACAGCTAGATCAAATTTATTATTCTGTGATGTGCCACCCTAATTTAATGCTTCCCTTTTTGATCCTGAGGCCACCTTGGACCTCTTTGCCTGGTTTGCTCTTGATGCCTTGCACCTGTGAGCTGGCTACAAAAGCCAGTGCTTGGCTCATCCCGTTCTCTCTCACACTGCCGTCAGGATCAGCAGCAAGGCAGCAGCACTCTTGATCCCCTTTTTGTTCATGTGCAAATATTGTTTGTAGTAAATAACCATCAAACCTTCTTTTTTGACTCTTATGTTGCTTCCCTGAACAGGGGTTGTAACAATCCCGCTCGTCAGCTTGGTTACTTCTACACTATGTCAGCACAGCAGCACCCTTGAAGACAGAGCATCTTGCACAGTAAACATGCACAATGACTGAAAATCATGCTGGCATGAGCTTTCTGCCCTGGAGATAGCAACATTATTATACCCTTCAGGAGGTAAAGGACAAGAATAAAATGGTAATATGTCTTTACACACAGGGGAAAAATGTCTATTGTCTGAATGAGCGATTATAATCTTACAAGGCACCAAACAGCATGCTTCCACTTAGCTAGTTACCATAGAGCCTGGTTTAATCCTTACCAGCTCCTCAACCTGTGAGTCAAGACTAAATTAACTGACAGAAGGTATGTTATTGAACTCATCATATGTTGAGTTCACTGTTTTAGAGAGATAATTAGCTAGCTAAATTTATGGTGTGACAAGAGGGAGGATGCATCAATAAGAGCACTGAAGCAAAAAAATGAAGTAATGCCAAAGTCATTTCCCCATCCAACTAATTACTTTTTATAATATAGTTGCTCAGTTAGCGAGTCAATTATTTTTTAAAAGCAGTTGGTAGTTATATCCCTAATTTTTAGTTAGTAACCCAACACCGCCTAGATTGATTGGTTTTCTTAAATACTTTGACATCCCCACACATGCCTGTTCTATATGAGAAAATAGTCACGAAGAGATGGAAACTGTTGTGCTTTAACATCAAGTCAGCTGGCTTAAGTTAGCCTCAGAAACTGTTAACATTGTCAACATTGCTGTTAACAATAGAGCATACATTGAGTTTTCACAGTAGAACTTCAAATCTGATGGTAACATTAAAACCCATCGTGCGAGAGCAGCTCCAGTACATAAATTAGATCGCCCTGTTCGAGCCCAAAATGTAGCCCAAAAAAATGTAATCAAACTGGAAATTTAATAACTAACCCAAAATGTAATAAGATGCTTAGCCCAAAACATACTAACTTCTATTATTACATTCTGGGTTCTATCACTTTTTTTTTTCTTTGCTTTTTTTAAAAATTACATTTCAGGCTCAGCATTTACATTATTGACCAGTTATTACATTTCAGGTCTTTGTTACAAAGTGGGCTCTAATAAAGCCTTAGCAATGATTTAATTCCATTTTTCCTGAAAGTCTTTAACATGTGCAGTGGTATAAGGAGCTCCTACTTTATTCCTTTACAGAATGTTCCTATATAAGGAGGTGAGGCCATTTTTGAGGGAAGTTTCTATAGTTTCCTTTCAGAAAACTACTCATTGACATCAAGCTCAAAGCTGCACTGTGATTTGCCAATGTCTACATTTAAATGTCTGTTAGACATTCAGGCGTAAACATTCCATTTGCACAATTTGAATCCGCAGTGCTGGGTGGTAATCATTCACACACACACTGCTGCATTCATCATTTGTGAGTGGTGACTTTGTGAATATCTTTGAGCATATTTTACAAGTTGGCGGTCCCTTTTACAGACACAGTAGGGTGAACGGGGGGCATACATAACAGAAAGAACGACTGCATAGTTGTATGACCCACTGGCACACGAGACAGTTGAGGAATATTAATGGGTTTCTTTTGACAGCTTCTGAAAAAATTTCACAATCTGTTTCCAAGATTTCATTTAGAGGAGTCAAATGCAAGTGTCATGGCACAAAACTGTTGAATTGTCTGGGTGTTTAAGATGAAATTGCTAAGTGCAGATGACCCTTTAAAAGGACAAAAGGGGTGTAAAATTTAAGACCTCCCATTAATCACTGAATTACATCACATGACCAGTAACTCAACAACTGCTTCTGTGTTCAGAAAAAGCATGTTTTGCATGCGCTGATTAACAGCTGATTAACAACACTGTTTAACCTGTATAATTTGAAATTTTTGTTTTTAGGATACAGCCTCCAATGACTCTGTATTCATGTTATTTTGGACCAGATAAATGTTTGTGAAATCTTTTCGTAATTTTTAGCTCTATGATGTTAGATTCTTTGTTAGATTTTTCTCCGAAATTCAGTATTTGATTACAGTGTAGCTCATGTTTATTGCATGTTTAAAATTTCATTATACTGCATTTCAGAACATATATTTCTCTTGTGGGTCACTTTTGCTGGTCCTAAGCCCATATATATATATATATATATATATATATATATATATATATATATATATATATATATATATATATATATATATATATATATATATATCAAAATAACAATCCTCAAAGAATCCACCAAAGGAAGTTCATTTGTATTTCTTCATATATACAATGTTTTTACTAACTTTTTTTCTCTCCTATCCACCTGTTCCTTCAGAAGCCTATAGGTTATTGAATTCCAGGTGCTATAACTGATCAGTCAAGCCGAACAGCCCATCTTGAATTCTATTATTATTATTTGCCAGAAATTCACAAGTCCATCCACTTGATTAGGATCAAGTGTAGCTCGTTTTTTGTTTACAATATTACCTGCCGAATACGCGCTCTGAGCGCACAGCCGTTCCTGTTGGTATGCTTCGGAGAGGTGTGCTTTGCAAGGTACACTTCATGCACGAGCATGAACATGAGTGCCACAACCACTCCTCTTTAAAGTACTCTTAAACAATAACGGGGGTGTTAGAGGGCTGTGTCGGACCAAACAACTTAACATGAGCCAAAAAGTCACTGAGTTGTAATCCTGTTCTCTGTAGGCGGGCCATGTGTGCTCCTTAAGGGTTCATGGTTCATGTTGGAGTGTGACCAGGGGCCGTGCTCTGTCTCTCCACTAAAGCAGCAGATTGCTGCCTATGGATTGCTGTCTGCAGACAGAGGAGTTTCCTTCTTGTAGGCTTGCATTTCCAGGATGCAGCCGACATTTGAACTGGTAATTAGAGTTCAAACATGAACTTTTCATTCCATCGGGGAGACTGTGGATCAGTGGTAGAGTTGTCGTCTCTCAGTCGTAAGGTCGAGGGTTCGATCCCCCAGCTCACATGCTTAAGTGTCCTTGAGCAAGACACTGAACTCCCAATTGCTCCCACTGTTGGTCAGTGGTGTATGAATGGGTATGAATAGGTATGAATGTGTTAGTTAAAAAAAACTGATGGTCTACAATAGAAAGATCTTCCGACCATCAGTGTGTGAATGTGGTGTGGATGGGTGAATGAAACTAGCAGTGTAAAGCGCTTTGAGTGGTCAGAACGACTAGCAAAGCACTATATAAGTACTGGTCCATTTACCATCCATCCATCCATCCATCAAAGCTCAAATAAAAAGTGACAGCCCTACTGCATATAGGAAGATGGGCTACCAGTGCAGGCAGCCCATGGACAACGTTAGAGGCTTCTGTGATATAGCTAGTGTTATGACTGGACACCGACCCTCATGGCCCCAAATCCGACCAGCCCACCTGGAATAGTTCGGATCCTCCAGATTCGTCACCCCGGCCTAGAAGTGTACTATTCTAACATCAGTTCAGTCCATTCTAACATCAAACAACTGAATGAAATTCATTGTTGTTTTGGATGCATTTTAATGACAGCAGTTTTACACCTGAGCTAACTGTGCCACTCAAGAAGTTGTTGAAGGCAGTTCTGGCAGCAGAAAACTGGGTGGGAACAGCTTGTGTTTTGGAGACAGCAAGCAGGAGGGTTTGCATAGGAGCAGAGCTCCGGGGTTTGATAAATGAGGCTGTGTGGCGGCTGCAGTACTAAACTGCTTCCCTGCTCAGCTGTGGTGACAATGTGATTAATATTTGCACAGCATTAAGCTAATTTATCACGGCCACGTGCGAGCCTATGGGAGAAGAGGCTGTCACATGGATGCTTGGTCTAAAGAGGAGGTTTGGCAACAGAAACTGATTATTTTGAGCCAAAACAAACAAATACTGTAAATTTATATTTGGGAAAGGTGAGTCTGCCAAGCAAGGAATTTATGAAGAAGAGAAAAGCTTAAAGGAAAATGAACATTGCTGAATGTCACCAACAAGTGAGTGCCCTTACAATGTCCTTGACTGTCAAGAAACAGCATTTTGCATTTAATGTTTCCAGACATATTTTGCATTCATTAATTCAACAAAATCCCTTGTATATGGATCTGATTTGATGCAATTAGATTCCTGTCTATGATTCAGGTGGTTATATGCCAATGTAATGACAGTTCCTGCTATAACTAGCCATCTTTAGCTCATTACTCTGAAATTAGCCAGTACATGAAAAATAATCTCTAAAACAAAGTGAAAGACACAATTCCAAAGCTTTGTGAAAGTTGAGGTAAGCTCCTGCTCATGGGGTGGTCTTGAACTCAGTCTGAAGTATCTTGCAGTCTTTTCAACATCATACAATAAAAGTAAATATGCTCATTGGAATTGATCATGACAGTTGTAGTAGTCATGGTCTATGAGAGTTCTGTTGCTCTCATTATCTAAACCAACAGATTTGCTTTAACCAGCACCAAACAGGAAGCTGTCAAAAGAAAAACAAATATGACAGGAATGTGAGATACTTTGTTGTTCTCTTGGACTATGAAAAAGGACAAAACTGATCATGTGAAGTGATCAACATTGTCCATTGCCCCCCCCCCCATTCATCACAAGACATGGTGGAGGAGAAAAAAAATGGGGGGGGGGGGGAATGGAAGAGGCTCTCAAAATATGGAATTCTTGAGCTAGTTAGCTGGCTAGCTGAGTGGACCAGTGTCCTGAGTGGACCAGTGAATCAAGTTGAAGTATAGCAGTTAGTGACCCTGCAAGAGCCCCAGTTTGCAAAATCTTAAGTCTGTGATTTAACTCTATGACTCTAATTGTTTTCAGATTGTTTTTTTTTTCCCAAAGACTTCTTGCAAGCATCTAGAAGCCAGATTTTCAGTTGGACTTATTTAATAGTCAATGGTAATAGCTCCAGGATCATTTATCCTGGCTTCAAAGATTTTCATTATTCATTAGTAGCAATAAAAAATTACCATTAGATATTACCCTGGTTGTGTTTGTTAACTTTGAGAGTGTCTGGACCTATTTTGAACTCAGAGGTCTGTTCAAAGGGGTGGCCAGTGGTGACATGGATCCACATATAAATTTAATCAGCCTTCCCAGGTTCAAGCCCAAAGTCAAAACTATAATCCGAATTCTATTATTAGCTATTTGCGTCATTTAAGGCAAGACTTCCATAAAGATCACCACTACAGAATGTTTACAGGACAACTTTATAGTCCATCAAAATGCTCCTGCACAGGCGCTATCAAAATACTTGAACTAAAACTGAAAGTATTGAACCATTAAACCCTCAGCTTATCATGAAAGTAAGAGTGGTTCTGTTAGAAGATTTCTTATTTGATCTGTTATATCATTTAAGTATCACTGTCTTGTTACATAATAACTGTTTTGGCTCAGCATCGTATCTACACTTATGTTGTGTTTGGTAAAGTCTTAGGGTCAATGTGTATTATAGCTGGCAGATAGAAAACTAGCTCTTGTCTTCAGCTTGGGTCTGCAGGCCTCATCGACCTGAGGGAACTTTCACCTCGTCTCCATTCACTCCATGCTCTAAACAACACAGATTCACTTGAATAGTACATCTCTCTGAATCCTGACATCATCTGTGGGTTGAGACAGCAGTGTCAATCATAATGATGGCCACTTACTCTTGGATGTTTAAGTAAACTCAGCCTCCGTATAGGTGTAGCCAGTGACTATTTTAAAAGTTTACTGTACCCAGAAATTTGAGCTCATTCTTTTGAGACCAGCGCTTTTCCTAACAAAGTTGGAAAGCTAATTCAGCACAGGAGCGACAACTCGCCTTCTGACTTCCATCAGGTGTCTGGTTCTTTCCTGACATAATGGATTATCCATCAATGTGGTTTTGTTAGGTTTGGGGGTGTTTTAGTCAAGACAGATTTGTCTTTCAGGGCATCTTGCTGGTGGGCTGTTGTAGTTCCTAAAATCTTGTTTGTTTCAAAACAAGGACGCTTCTCACCATCTCAAGTATATCTCAACACAGAAAACAATGTTCTCCTCATGATATCCTGAAGCCTGAAACAAGAATTTACCTTGATGAAGTTTGTTGTGAACTAAACCTCAGTATGCTATCTCTGTAGGTATTCTATGTGTCTCTGCTCTGCTGGAATAGCGACAGACCATCTCGGCGGCTGCCTCTTGGCAGGGAATCTGCTGCCTTGGTCAGGAGCCAGTATTAAGATGCTACTGCTGTCAGGGGGCTGTGGAAGAGAAACCAATAGCCAGGGTAGTAACTCACCCTTTAAGACCATTGCCTTGTTTAGGAAAGTAATCTACCCCCAAGCCTCTGCCTCATGCTACACACGATACATCATTGACAAACACTGGCACGGCAGTATTCACAGCAGCCACACTCAGCCTCCCTGCAGCCTGGCCTTGCTCAGCTTGGCCTTGTAATGCAGGATATAATAGTCTGCCCTGAGTCAGGCCTGAGAAAGATTTCAGAAAAAACATGGTGTAGCACAAGGACTTATCTCACATCCACTTGTCTGAGTCTGTTTCTTGATAGAAAAAAAAAAAAGTTTCTTTATGCAAGTCACATCTCGTTTTCCTTTTGTACTCTTGGAGTGCTTCTGAGTGATACTGAGCTCTTCTGGAACTATTTCCTCTCATCACAAATCCACTTCACACCTCAGGGTTTCAACTATATTTATTTCAGCATGAGAAAATGTTGATGAATACGTAACGAATTCAAAACACTGTTTGAATGATTTTATGAAGAAAGAACATGACAGAATCACAAAAGTGGGTAAGATAAGATGATATAACTTTTGTGATCATACAAAAGCTGCATTTGAGATTATTAGACTAGTTTATGACTGATTTCCGCAAATAACTTGTGCATACAATTTACAAAACAGAAGCTACATGTTGTTTAAGTCATTTAGTCAAGTTAACAAGCTTCCAAAACTTAAAAAGAAAACAGTACCAAAATAACAAACATAATGTCCAGCAAAAAATATTTCAGGTTTAAGTATGAACCTGTTAAACAGTGACTTTTTTCCGGGTGCCATTCCAGTGAGGGAAATTTGAAAAAGGGCAATTGGATGTTCTTCCAGTGAATGAAATGTGGAAACAAGTACCTGCTGGATTTTCTCCCATGGTGCGAATTAGCTATCTCTATCTTTGATGGTTAATAGTCTCTAAGGCTTGACACATTACTTTACTCCCGACAAACGTATGTCGCCAAACTGCGTGCACTCGCTAACTTCATAACTCACAAGCCCTGAAAGAGTTCACGGAAAAAAAGATAATACATGAGTCTTAAATATGACTTCTATATCTTTAGATGTGCATTTTAATAGTCCTGTAGATATAAAAACATCAGTGTACAGTGTGTCACAAGTGCAGCAGTTGTCGATGATGGAGTTATCCATGACCTTCCAAGAAAGCTGAATGTTTGACGGAGCAGCGAGGCTGTTTCTCATCTGCTGTCTGGTGCTTGTAATTTATGAGGCGTGCTCAGAGTCCCCTGGTAGGAATAATAAACTATAAAGAATGCTTCCAACATACATTTTTTGTTAGTGTTGAGTCTGCTGTTTATTTGCCCCATGAAGTTTGAATATACAGTATATTCACTTGGGTGCTTTACAGCAAGGTTGAATACAAAAGTTTGAATTAATTTTGCTCAATCTGTATCTTGTAAGAGAGTTTGTTTCTTCTTATGGATACAATGTATAGACAAGGTATCCCTGTAGTATAATGGGCCTGGAGTAATGGGGAGGGGGGTAAATAAGAGATTAAAGACATGGGTAGTAAAGAAAATATATATCAATGTGTTATCATGAGGGTACAATCTACTGTTGGCATAGGGAGGGTTTTAGTTTTATTTACTTATGCCTTAATAGGCAAGTTGGCCTTTGCAGAAGGTTATATTCTGTCACTTCAAGAGCTAATTATTTGCACAGGGGACGAAATCTCACAAAAACAAAATAAAACAGAGTAGGAAGTGGAGCAGTAATGAGGGAGGACAAGCTATTAGTTCTCTTTCCAGAGATCTACTCTGCTATTCTGGAGTTTTACCTCAAAAAACTGAAGTCCGTGTTTTCCATCACGCAAATTTTATCAGAACTCAGTCTTCCCCAACCGCTGAGACGTAAGCATCTGAATAATTGAGCACAAGGAAAAGTAACTCCTCCAGCACGAATTTCCCACTGAACTTGTGACTTTGCTTCATGCTTTCCATATATGCCTCTCCAAATAGTCTGTCTTTGAACCAGCACAAGTTTAACAGTGTTCTGCAGAGGCACAAGTTTAACATTTAACATAGCATAACCTTACAAATTAATACCCAAGCTAGCTTCAGAGAAAAGGGTGTTCATCCTCCTCTTTTCTGATCTGGGCTTCTGCTTTCATCAAGCATGTGCATAAGGAAATATCAGTGCTGTAAGCCAAAAAACACTTTTCAGAAACCCCAAATTTTAGTCAGACACTCTACTTATTAGCACCATGCTGAAAACCCAGAAAGACAGAATATATCAAAGTTAACACAGCAGACTGTGGAGGATGGACTCAGGAGATCTGATGAATTCATGATTCTGCCACAGGCAAAACTGCAGCACACGCGTCAGGCCGGTGTGGAACAGGATTATCAAGCTGCATTTTACAGGCAGAGAGGCAGGACTCATTTTTTTAACAAGACAGGCCGAGTCAATTATATGTATATATTCCCAAACCTCAAACATGAACAGGAGGGCTTTCGACCTGTGAAACATGCAACACTATTTTTCAAGTTTGTTTTATCCAGTGGTTCAAACTTTTTTAGCCACGCCACAACTTGAGGGGAACACACTTTCAGTGTCCCCCTCACCAAACAAAATGATGAAAAAGAGCCATGTACACCTTGTATTGATTGTGCAGAATACAAAAAAAATATTTTGTACTTCATTTTTTTTAATCTTTTAACCACCTCTGTGACATTTACATGTATAGTATTATGAAATAATTTATAATCTTATAGTTAAAAGAAGCAACCTAAGTTTTGACCACCTTTTTTGTAATGTTGTCTTAAGCAAGAATCTGGATGCACATTCTATGACTTAATTAGTGTTTTGTAATCCACTAATGTGGGTTTCTCAAAGTAATGAGTGCTGTTTTTATTTTTGTAAAAAGAAAAAGAAAAAAAATCCAGATGATTTATTTGACTATATTATTGTTTTCTTAGTTTGTCTGCCCTGAAACAGTCAGTTAAAAATGTTTTTAGACACAAAATACCCTCTGATGTTTTGGTTATACGCAAACATAGCTTAGATAGCTTAAATTGATTTTTTTTTAATTTACCTTTTTTATAATCATGAGAAGATGGGCTAATAAATAAGTATCTTTGGATTCTTATTTGTACCAATGTGAAACAAAATTTGCTTTGTATACAATATCTGCTGTAACAATCACAGATGCATCCTGTACTGTCCTCCCTACTTGCGTGATGATACGCAGTTTGACAGTCAGCCAAACTCCAATTCAAATGATGATTGAGTCAGGTCTCAGTTGATCTTTGTTTATTCATCAACGGCTGAATTCAGAGTGAAAACTATAACAAAGAAAAACGCACTGATTGGCAAGGTGCTACAATTTCTCATGACAAATGTTCTTGTTATGCAAATGTAAAGTTAATGCTAAGCTAAGAGCTAAGTTCAATGCCAAGCTATTGACAACACCAAGCTGCATGGTAATGCTACATACTAAGCTTAATGCTAGGCTAACAAGGCTACATGCTAAGGTAATGTTTGATTCTAAATGTCAAGCTAGGCCACATGCTATGATAAGAAAACCAGCTAGCTATAGGCTAACCAAGCTACAAGCTAAGCATACACCAAGCTACTAAACTACATAGTACAACAAGCAAGTAAAAATACAGCTTCTGCCAACATTCTGACAATCTCATAGCTAGCCACCTTGCAATCTTACATAGAAAAGGACTCACAGCCGTTGCTGGCGCAAGTGACACAAGTCAGTTCATTGCTGAACTTCTTCATGAGCTGGCACATGTGTGCCCTGATGATGACAAAGGAAGATTCTCCAACTTCCTGTTCCTTTTATAGACTGGACACTTCCTACTTTCTTTAAATCAAGTGCACTTCCTGTGTTGGGTTTGCAGGCCAACAGGTGGTGCCATAGTGACTTGTGACAGAACACATCCACCTGAGAGAAAGCAGTTCGCAAGGTCACTATTTAAACTGGAACACCCATTTTCTTTGCCACATTACAAGCACATTCACTGTGAGTCTTGGACCCTGTCTTCTGTCCTCTTCCTGTACCTGATTTCCTGAATAAAGCTGAAACTTCTCAATCTGTTGCTGAATATAATGCTTGAAAAAAGTGACCAGGTTGGAGAGAAATGTATAGAAATGTACAGAACTAGTGTAAAAGACTGGAAGTCAGCAATACATTTGACGGTTTATAAATGTTGCCAAATTTGACAAATTAAGTGTAGCTTCAGTTTATTTTGAACTTACCATTGAACAGGGGCAGTCAAAAATAAGAATTGTTTTCTTCCAGCTGCTCCTTTTTAGTCATGAGGGGTGTCAATTTGAAATGTTTAGGATAAATTTGTTTATTAATTAATATTGTATTGTTGTACACTTTCATGAATGGGACAAATACAAAAATGAAATGAAATGAAACCATGATTAGTCTAATTTACAATTCTCACTAAAATTTCTCCAAAAAATACATTTCAGAAGAATACACTTTTTTTTTTTTTTTTTTTTTTTTTTTTTTTTTTATAAAACTTGAAAAATAAGTACTATTTAAGAAGGCACCAGTTGCTTTTTGCTGATGTAAATTGTCTTTTCAAAATCACAAAGTAATGTTTTGTAGCTATGCAGTTCAAACTAGCGTGCTGTAGTGGTTCTTTAAGCAGCTTGAAAAAGCAGGTGATAAAGGGGGTGACTTTAGCCTTCATGCCAGTGTTAATTTTGACATCTTTTTTTAGTCTTAGTCTTTTGATGGAAAAAAACCCTACAAGTAATTACACACTTGAATGAATGAATGAATCGTTTTTCAGCATATGATCCATCTTTCAAAAGCAATAAGTTGAACCTCGGACAGAATGTGGTTGGTCAGCTGTTATAACACAGCCATAAGCTTCAAGATTTAAACTTTACAACAAGTGGTTGCCATTTGCTTAATGTTACTTCAGCAGCATATTGACAGAGCTTCAGAGGTTTATCGAGACAACTTGACATTATCCAGGGCAATGTTAGCTGTCATAAACATGTCACGGCGAGCTTTAAACAGTAATAAAATGTTATTACTCTTGGATGCTTTTACAGCAGAGTCATGCATAATTCAACATGGTTGCCACAAGTAAAGTGGTTGCGTCCTGAGGCTCCATAAAGACGTGATAAGACACAATAACAGTCGTTAACAATTACAAAGTTTAATTGATGTTCATGTTTTAACTATGACATTTTTACAACAGGGGTATTTATAGAACTGTAATAGTATCATCTTGAGGATGCAGATGAATCCTGTCTCACTGTTAACTCCACTTTGCACTATAATTAGGCACCTATGCTCTGAGATACATATCAACAACAACAGCACCAGTCCCTTGAGAAGATAGGGGAGGGGGAATATGCTGGGTTGTTGCCGCTTTGTTTCTGCTGCAGAGACATCACTGAGGTTATGTCGACACAGATTCTGACACTGGCAGAGGCTCTGGCGCGAACATCAGTTGTGACCTTTGCTGGGGGAAAAAAAACAAAAACAGGATGTGCTGTTAAAATCAGCGATTTATGATGTGCTGTTTCACGTTCAGTGGGGTTCAGCTGACAGACAGCAGCAGATGGACATCTGCCTGGCATCTGATACCCGGCAAGTCAAGATCTAAAAGCAGTTGGGATGAATAAAACTGGAAGAACAGGATGTTGACAACAGTTCCACAGAGCTCATCTGTCTGGCTTCAATCTAGAACGGTTTCACTGCCGCAGCACTGGAGTCGGTTCAATCTGCACTGAAACAGTGACATTCACTCAATGTTACATTCAGCTGGGGTAACGAGGCTGGAGTCCTGGGGGGTGGGGGCTGGGGGGGGTCTGTCATATTTCCCATTGACTGTATTTTTATTGGTGCCACCATGTAAACAGCAATCTCAGTGCGAAAATAAGTTCAGTAATTCACACATCTACCATCACGTATTCCCCATCAAGTGTTCTATACAGGCAGGCATGCTATTAGACCAAGGAATGCATAAAGAGTAGCAAGTCTTAACGGGTGATTCTTATAGACAATAAAGAATCCAAATCTACATATATTCCATTTTAGCAGCACTGAAGCTGCGTTTGCGATCCTTTGTACGGTAATATCAGCTATTAGAATAACAAAAATTAAACCAGTCAAACAATAACTCAGAAAGAAAGCTGAAATGAGGCATAGAAACTGCTTTACATCCAGAGCATCAACATGACCAAACTAACAGTTCATTTTGCACACGTCTTTAGGGCAGGGTATGTGTGAAGGCTCTACTGTACATGAAGATAATGACCCATATTTGTGATTCTGCTTTTTTGTTCCAATATTTTAATTCTATCATATCATTGGTCCCAAACTAGTTCTGTTTTTACCCAAGATTCCCTAAATCTTTGGTGCATGTTTGTGTGTGTGTGTATTTTCACCCAAGTCTATGATGTTTCCTTTTGCATTTTGTAGTTCTTACTCCCTGTGTCTGGTTCACTTTCACCTCAAGCCCTGTGTTTCGTCCCTCTTTGATTGTACCTCATTAGTTTCACCTGTGTCCATACCTGTTGCTTGTTACTAAGTGTGTTATTAGGCTCTGTGTGTCATTGCATCTTTTCTTTGATTTTTTTTTTTAAATGTATCCTTCCATTCCATCCATTTTCTACCACTTATCCTGTTCAGGGTCGCTGATGGCTGGAGCCTATCCCAGCTGTCTTAGGGTGAGAGGCGGGGTACACCCTGGACTGCTCGCCAGTCTATCACAGAGCTGGCACACAGAGACAGACAACCTTCCATGCATACTCTCACACCTATGGGCAATTTAGAAACACCAGTTTACCTGATTATCATGTTTTTGGACTGTGGGAGGAAGCCGGAGTACCTGGAGAGAACCCACGCATGCACGGGGAGAACATGCAAACTCCACACAGAAAGGCAGACCTTGGTGACCTTCTTGCTATGAGGTAACAGTGCTAACCACAGCACCACCATGCAGCCCTCCCCCCTTTATTTTTTAATTTATCTATTGTTATTTACTCTTCTTCTATCCATTGTATGGGTTCTCCTTCAGTCGTTGTCTTGTTTATGGGCAGTATCCAAGTAGCAGTTATCGTTAGCCAATAGCTTGATGTTATTTATCTGACTTTTTTAATGAGCACACTTATAGAACCCCTAAAAATTGAATCATAATACATTTCTTATTAAATAACACAGATATGATGACATTACGCATCATATAAAGGGTGACCCATTTCATGATTTATTACATAATAAATTTAAATGTAAATGTTCTTCACTCAGGCATAAATTAGATGTATGTACATGTTTCTTCTGGACAAGAGTATGACCTCTCTCAAATCAATGTCAATTTCAAATCAATGAAATGTGCAGCTCTTTAAGTACTAATGTCATAAACCAACAATTCTATGTGAAATGAAATGTATACACATCTAAGTTATACACTGAATGAAGAAAATATACATTTAAATTTATTATGTATTAAATCATGAAATATTTCATCCTCAGTTTTGTTGGGTTAACCTTTAGCAATTAAATAGCTCACAGTTATCCTGCTACAATGCTAGTCTGCTATTTTATATGCTAAGTTGTAATGTTTTTTACTCTTTGAACAGGTCTGGTTGTCTTTCTCTGTGGTACTTGGTGAAGTCTAATGTTTGCTCTCTTTAGACCAAGCTTTAGTATCTTCCGTGCACAGGTTTTGATAAGTTTGGGGCTTTTCCATCAGAGTGAGCTCTGTAGACAAAGTAGTATCCACTAATGGTTTTCTTATGATGACAGCAGGCTGAGTCAGTCATCCATATTTAAAGTGATGTTTGATTATTCTATTTTCTGCTACTGTATAATCATTTCAGCATTAAAGAGGGGGTGTACTGCTTTCCTATATTTTAGACAGAGGCATAAGATAATGCTGGTTGTTCTTTGAAAGAGATGTGCAAATTTTCCGATGGCTATATGTAGTAGAAATCCCTGAATCTGTCTGTAAACTGCTCAAAAAAGTCTGTTTTTTTAAAAAAAATAGCCTTACTGAAATGCTGAGGTCATTGCATAAGGATTAACTGGTTGATGACACGTTGGAGTGGCAGGCCTCAAACACCAAGGTCTACCCATTGCTCTGCCCCAAACACTGGCCAATTAGATGGAATAGGGTTTGTGGAGCAGGGAGGAGTCTTAAAGAGGCAGCAGCCAAAACAGAGCGTTTAAGACAGAGGCTGAAAAAGGGGGTATTTTTATTTTTATTTTTATTTAGCTGTAAATTATGTAAAGCTACTAAGGGGTATCAGAGGGACAGTATAAAGCCTCAGACAAGCACAAGACCCTCTTTTTAAGTCTGTGGTAGAGTAGTCTTATGTGATGTAGTGTGTTTTCAGAGGTTCCTAATTTGATATGAACTGTCCCTGTGTGTGTGTTTCTGTTACGAGAGGGAGGGGTAGTGTGTGGCCTGCCTAAGTCAAGGTTGAGATAAACTTTATTATCCCCTAGAGGCTCTAGAGCCAATATTTTATCTAAAAGAAAAACAATAATTTGCAGGCGTGTAGTTATTACAGTTTTACGGCTTCTACCTGTATAGACTCTCACTTCCTCTCATTCTTGGGGTGTGTTTGAGGGGTAGAAAAAAAAACCTTTGTGCTTTGGTTATAGAACTTTGTGTTAAGACGATGTATAAACACTCTCCAAAGCTGCACTGAGCATAATTTTTAATTTACTCAATGTGTGTGTGTTTTCATCTTGTTCCTCCCACTCCCTCTAGAGCCATCGATTTGTTTTCATACCTTGGCTGTCACGATATCAAGGTGCTCTTAGCATTTGGGTGGAAAATTCTATTTGCAAACAATTATGTTCTGCATTATGTAGTTCAAAACATAATTGCTGCCACTTTCCGCTCGACGCTCCCTTAGAGTTTGCACTTGTAATGGAACATGCCATTGTTGTTCCTTTTTATCCACAGTGCTTTAAAACATCATTAGTGTTTTTATTTTCTGTATATTTTGCCCCACTGGGTTTGAACCATCAACCTTGAATGTGTCAGTTGCATGCTTAACAAATCAAAAAACTGAAACATGTTGTGTCGGCAGAAGTCCGGCTCACAGCTGATGCTCCAGTTCTTCTTCTTTTTTTTCTTTCTTTTTTTTTTGAGATTATATTCGGTCTAACCTCATTTTTGTTTCATGGCTGAGAGTGACTGGAGAATACAGGGATACTGTGCCTTCTGCAATATCTGCAAAGTTAATATACCAGCCATCAGAAAACGTGGTGCAATATCTCAAGTTATAAGACCTCTTTTTTTCCAATATAATTTCTACTCAGATTTATGGATGTTTATCCTTGATGGACATTGGAGATATTACTTTTCCCGCAAAAGAATAAGTTGTTCATGCACCCCCCCCCCCCCCCCCCCCCCGCCCCTCCCCCCCTTCTCTCTCTCTCTCTCTCTCTCTCTCTCTCTTTCTCTCTCTCTCTCTCTCTCTCTCTCTCTCTCTCTCTCTCTCTCTCTCTCTCTGTGTGTGGTTGATGCAATGCATTAATAAAGTCCAAAGGGATTGAAAGTGATCTACTATGCAAGCTCTTCACAGAACATTGTTTTGATCATCTGGATGATCCTTACCCAAGAGAATAAGTTTAAATTGCTTTATTTTTGTGTTCCTTGTCTGAATAACAGATCAGAATCCCAACAGTGTTGAAGTTACTTTAATCTAACACCAAGAAAAGAGGCTATTTTTACTTGCATTCATTGGTTGTGGTGTGGTCTCCATGCGCTTTTGACATGTCTTTTTGCTGGTTTCTTTCCAAATTCGAAGGTGCCTTCAAGACACTAAATACATACAGTGTACATGTTGAAAGGAAATCAAATATTTTCAAACTCTGGTTTGTTGCTTTCCCCCTCTTGAACATCTGAGGCTCAAACTAAACACTGAACCAAGTGTGTCCACTTTAAAAGTCAAGTGAGTGAAGCAAAAACATCCAAATGGTATTTGTGTGCATCTTCCTATGACAGAAGAGATATTCTATTCCAGGCCCTGAGTAGAAATGCAGTTTATTGGACATAATCCGAGAGTGGGTAGAGGGCCTGGGTTCATGCTGCTGACTGTGAGGGGCTGATATGGACTGAGAGAGAACATCAGAAGTCCCTGAGCCGCTGTTTCTCCATCAGCCAGCAATCCCTGCAGCTCGCCCTCAGGCCCGTTGGCAGCGAGAGTTTCCAGAGCTTTTTCCACCTGCAATGTCACGTTGATTACACAGCAGGAGGAGCAGGAAGGAGGTTACTGATCACGTTTGCTTTCTTGCTGCGTATCTGCTGCTCTTTCTTTTTTTTTTTTTTTTTTTAAGTTCCCCTCTTTTCTGGAGCCCGTCCAAAATCAAAACTTCCCAGAAGAAAAAAAAAAAAAAAAATGAGCGAGAAGGGGTCAATCTTCTCGTTTCCAATTTCCCACAAGGCTTGACACATCTGTCAGAACCTACCGGAGGGGTGGTTGAAATAAGAGAGGTTGCCATGGCTACAGCTCTGCCACTTTGCCACATGCACGTGTCTAATGGGAGAGAAGGAGGCAACGCCTTTCTCCCTGCCATAAGGGTCTTTTCTCACCTGGTTCTTCAGGGAAAAATGTCCCACCGGAGTACTTTGTGCCATGGTAGTCATCATGCTAAATTTTCATGACACATCTCAGAGATTCGAAGTCATGAAGTGTGATTATTGTCCTCTTTATGGAACTTCTCTGTCAATGCTGACGCCGTTAAAATCCTGTTCACAAAGTTGCCAATTTGTGGTCATCTTTTGACCTCCAGGAGAGATCAGTGGAGCGGAATTGATGCAGTGCAAACATGGAAAAGTCGCCTCAGTCATTATGTCTCCTTGTTATCGAGGTTCAATAGAACAAGAAACAACAAGCCTCTCAACAAGCTGCAAGCAAACTGTGGTCTTTTCTCTTCAGGCTGACACACCGGCAACCTTCTGCATGAGAGCTGAAAAACGTCTGGCACAACCCTGCTTGGCTGATCTAAGAGCAGCCTCTTGTGTTGTGTATTTCTTCCTCTAATTGGTCCAGCCCCCATACTCAGGCTCTCAGTGGCTTTACTTCCTCTATTTGGGGAACCAGCACTGAGCCAGGGAGTGGGCAGCTCTGCCGAATGGAGGGGCTGGGTGGTTGGAAGATTGGGAGGGGATTGGGGGACAGATTCGGGAACATCCAGAGGGCATAATTACCAGCAAATCTGTGAGCACTGGCTATCACAGTATTGATGGGTTTTGTGGACCAGTATCTGTTATCGGGTAGCAAGGGTGGGTGCACCCTCATTAACTCTGCTCACTTCTGGAGCAGAAAGCAGAGGAAGTAAACAAGCAGGAGGAAGAAAAGAAGTTTGCTTTTTTTCCACACATGCACACCCACAGAATGGCCACATTTCCAAACAACCACTGCATGGCTGGGTGCATGCAAGCAATCAAACAATGAATGCTTGCATGCAACCAAATGCAGTTTAGCAATAAATGTGCTCAAACTAATGGTACAGACCAACCAAGAACTTAAGGAAACATACAATTAAGAAAGCTTTTACGACTCAAACACACCAGATGTGTCTCGGGTCCGGCTCTGGTCCGTGTTGACTGCATTCGTCAGCTCACACCATCAGCATTTCAGTCCAGCAGGTTGCATGACTGTCAGACAGGTAGAGTTGTGAGACCAAGGAGTTCCCATGCTTCCCACTGATTGCTGTAAAACCTCAAACCTCATCATGTCCATTTCTTGTTGTAGTCAAGTTATAGATGATCTGTTTTCAACTGTTTTATTTTTAAAGTCAAAGGCTTACAACATACACCTAATTCAACCAAGAAGAGAACAGAAAACATTAAAAAAAAAAAAAAAAAAAATCTTTCAGATTGTTAATTAACTTATTGCTCAGAAACTGTCTCTGAGGTAAAAAATGACATCAACATGATGAGGCAAACATTTAAAGGGGGACTTTTTGGCTGATGCAGACTAAAAGTTGAAGAAGTTAGGAAAAAAAAATAAGAGGCATGTTTTGTGTTTATTTAAAGATAACTTTTTATTCTTCTTTTTTCCCAATTTCTGATGACTGTAGCTCTTTTCTGAGCTTGAGTACAACGTCTGTCCCCCTGTGGTCAGTGATAGTGTGTTTAAGCTGTCTCTAATGTGTCCATCCTCTTGCTGCATCAGCCCTTTTCACTGTTTTTCTAAATACAGACAGAAAAAGAAAAAAAAAAACAACAGCTGAATTTCCAGCCTGACAATGGGTGATTATTTTTATGCTTTTCTCTTCCTCAGTTTTGAATTTTTATTTTTCCTGTTACTCTCTTTAACACCTTTCTTAAAGCAGTTTGATGAACTGTCTGGGTACCTCAGGTCTTCTTGGAAGTGATCAATGAATGTAAAATTCCATGTTCATACACCAGACAGCACATATACTGGCTGCTGTCTTTTATATTTCCCTGTTTCTTTTGTTTTACACAGTACCCAATTTGTCTAAGCCTAGCTGCTAATGAACCTGTGTCATATTTCCTCTTTCTTTGTTATTTGACAGGCTTGAATTATCTCTCAGGGTCTGAAATATCAGGGCTAAAGACGTGAGGGTGATTTAAAGAACTAAGTCTTCCATGCAATTAGTTTTACACAGTACTCCAGGGGGGTTGCATACATGGCGGCATCAGCCCGGTGGTTGCAATTAACATCTTGGCGTTCATACATTTTTAATAAAGCCATTACAAACAGGGGGACTGTGAAAGTAATGCTTCTTTCACATCCTAAGAGACTTACCTTAACCTTTTGTTTTAAAGATTTTCTTCATTTGCTTGATAGTGAGGTAACACGTGTAAGTCAATGGCATTTAACATTTCAAATCTTGTTTTGCATTAGGTTACATAGAACATACAGTTTTCATGTTCATTTCCTGCAATGAGATACCAAATAGTGGTGCTTCCCAGCTTGAATCCTGACACAGCCCTCTAAAACTTTACTGAAAGCAGAGATATCTTGAATAAATGTGTGAATAATGAATTGCTGCCACAATATGACATGAACCAGTCAGCGTGCATACAGAGCAGAAAGACCCGGTCCACTAATGAAATTTCCGTCTGCAGGTTTCATTATAGCACCACACGCCTGGTACAAATGTCGAGGCAGGGACACCCCCGACCCCGGGTGATTCTATCTCACCGTTATCAGCCTCCTTGGTGTATTTCTGGGTGAAGGACATGGTAAAAGGCTGCAGACAGGCATTGATCTGACGCCTTTGACTCGAAAATGCAATTAGAGGCCGACCGTGACTCGGTGGGCGGTTATCAGAAGGCACGTTGCAGCACTTTCAGATGTCTGATTGTGGACACTCACAGTAATGATTATTACCTGATTACCCAAGAACTTCATGACTGCACACTGATCGATTATGATGAGGCCTTTCTTTTCAATATGTATCTGGATTTTTATAAAATCCTAGTCCTCTAGTCTTTAATCAGTGTGAAGCCCAATCTCTGCGGGCAGATATGCTCCAAGTGTAAGATGAGACTTTGAGTCATGTGGTTTCTTCATAGATTAGTCGAGCTGCCTGAGAGTTCAACTTCTGGCCAAATTATTCATGGGCAACTTTTTAATCCCTGCCTTCTGTTTTTCATGTCATTTCAGTGGCGAGCACTTAAAGATGTCATGTCATTCATTTCCTACCCTCTTTAGTAACACTTCTTTCTGACAGAGGCGTCTGCAGATTATTCCTGCATGTACCAGGGTTAAAGAGGATGATCTGTGATGCCCTGTTTAGTGTTACTGTCAGTTGAAATACACAGGATCTGGAATATTTTATGAATGTTGTCTAAACATTTATACATGTTTTATTTTGTTTTTCCTATATGCTAGATGTGATTTATAGTAACTGAAATAAAGTTTTATAGTAAATAAAAGAAGAAAGTGCAATCAAAGATGGTGTGACAAACAAATAACTGTTAAAAATAGTGACAATGTAAATATACTGTATATCACATGGATTATGTATCATTTCATCAAAGTTTACCTTTTCATTTCTTTGAAGATCCCTTCCCCTTGGAGATCAGAAAGGATTTAAAGATGACTTTTAAGAATAATGGCTTTGTGCTTGAAAATGTGCTGATAAATATAACACCTCGTCTTAATCCATGACAGATCAGATGAAACAACATGGCCGACAGTTTTGTATTTTGCAGCACACAGGATAAATTTTCAATATGCTCAGGTGGTTTGTAACACACAATTGAGTAGCACTTTTGAATGAGTGCTTTTGTTTTAGTAAATATGCCAGACTTCAAAATGTATGACTAGTCTAAGCCACTGTGTCCCTAACTCCTGACTGAAAAAGTGGTTCAAATCTTGGCAAAATTTTAACCTTTTGGCTGGGAGTTAGATAAAATAATTTACATTTTCATAATTTTGAGCTAGCTACTGATTAGCCTGTCAACTTTAAACAAGGGGTAAGAGCCAAAATGGCACTCTCATCTGTGCCTTTTGTTGAGGTGAACCCAAGCGGTAACCTCCAGCCATGAGGCGCCAATACAGAAGTGCCAAAAACTACAATTCCACTTGAGGCTGGCTTCAGAAGTGCCGGAAAACCACACAATTCAAAACAGCTGAATATTAAAGCGTAATTAAACATGTTTACAGGCTAGTTCAAAAAGTGGCTTCAGTCTGAATACACAATTTCTCCAACGGCCTCCAATTTGTTTTGTGACTCGGAAATTTAGAAGATATTAAGATCATGAGTTTTCCCAATCAGAGGCACAGCTGACCTGATTGACAGATGGACACACCTTAGCTGTTAGCGAGGAGGTTCAATGCTCCCCTCAGCTCACTTCTCTACCTCACACCACCTCAAAAGAGGCTATATTGTGTTTAGCATTTCCAGTATGACATCTGATAAAAAAAAGGCTTCAAAATCCAGCCTCAGAAACAGATGGGTGATGTAACGGAGACTACGTTCATGTATAGTACTAATAAGATGAGCTAAACTTTATTAATCCCAAGGGAAATTGTTTTGCCAGAGTCTAGAAAAACTAGTGAACATGAAAAAAGTATCGCTTAGTCCCATCCCCACTGGCTGCTTGATGGCTCAAGAACCAGTTGATTTTATATTCAAGGTGTAAGATTAGACCACTTATTCTGCTGTTGTGAGCAACAAGTCTCGAGTTTAGAGAACCACAAAATTTGGCAGTTTTTTTTTTTTCCAAATATATGGAAATAGACTAAGAGCAAAAAGTCGTGAAATAATACATCCGATATCTGTTAAAAGCTTAAGAATTATACAACATGAAAGCACCTACTGAATGCTTTTTAAAGCAAAAGCCAAGTCCAGTCTATCTTTTGAAAGGCACCTTTTGTTTTCATACCATACCTCATTCTGATGTTTTGCCCAGAGCAGTTATTTGGTATATGAAATGGCTTGAATAGTGCTTTATATGAGTTTGTAGTGACTTTTTGCTGTATAAAAACATTGTCATCAAATGTGTTAGTTGCAGCTAAACCCTTTTGGTTATTCAAAATCCTGTTACAGGACGCCTTTCGTCTGCTCAGGCAAAAGTATTTAAAAATTCATGAAGTCACTCCGCCCATGTCGTTAACAGTTGGCGTCTGTTAATGTTCAGTATAAATAGCAGTTGAGACACAGTGAGAGATTTTTGCACTGAGTTACCTCAGCGTTTGGGGTCACCCTGTGGAGGCACCTGGCTTTGGGTTGCCTGTGACACTGGCAGGCTTAGCAGGCTTCACCCCCCCCAGCAGCAGTACACCTGGCTCCTCTCCTTTGAACTCACTCCAAACTGACAGACCACTGTTACACCGGGGGTAGAGTTTGACCTTCATGACAGAACTGTATTTTAGACAAAAACTGGACCAGAAAACCTGAATTTATTATTTCCACAGTCACCTCTCTTATTGTGATGCTCAAAGTGTCTGAATGTTGGGCTGATACTTACAATGAAGTGGTGTTAAGCAGACTCAAGCACGGCTGAAGTATTTTGTTTATGACAAAGCTTTTTATCTACCGAGGAATCTTTTTTAGCCAATTTCTAAATTAGATTCTCTTGAGAATTATCATAACTTCTTCCAGAAATAAAACAAACACCCAGTCTTACTGTTTTATCTTTTAGTTTCATGTTCTTTAATGTGCTGTCTTGTTGAGAAAATCTTCCAGGATGTCTTAAGAGGTCAAGAATCTGGTGTTTTGTTCTATGAAGATTTTGCAAGGGCTGTGTTGAATATATAAAAGAAACAACAAAATCTTATACTTTAAGA
Organism: Labroides dimidiatus; assembly: GCA_030710495.1. Lineage (NCBI taxonomy): Eukaryota > Metazoa > Chordata > Actinopteri > Labriformes > Labridae > Labroides > Labroides dimidiatus. Next base: position 21,980,268 of record CM061147.1, read on the forward strand.
CATCTGTGCAGGATGAACCCAGAAAATGAAATGGAACGCTAGCTTTAGCTTACTTGGGCTGTTAATTGTTCTACTGTTAGCAAGCTAACAACAGTGTTAGCCTCTAGATCAGTGGTCTCAAACTCAAATTACCTGTGTACCTTTGAGTATTGATCCAGTCTTGTCACAAGGGGGCTGCTTCCAGTGTTACAAAAAACCCCAGAACAAAACGTTCAACCGTTTAAACAACTGTACTTCTCAGCATGTACTAATTTATAGTCATATTTGGCTTTTCTTGTCAAATGCTGGGCTGCCAGACACCTAAGTGTGCTTCTTCTTAAGGGGAGGTACATACATAACGATTATCAGGCTGTTTTTGTCCCAACTTTCCACCTTCTTGACCACGGCCTGACAGCACCTGATTATAAACTTAATTTATAAGATTATCCTGTGGTCTGAGGTGTGTTAAGATTGAATTAGTCCCGAGAATTGGTTTCGAAATGGGTCGGGGCTGACAATCCTAAATATTAAACATGTTCAGTATTTACGACCAAAAATCTTTATGTGTGTGGGGAAAGCCAACGACTCCTGAGTCATGACTCTGTGAGTTGTGATGTAAAATGGAATGTCGCCAATCAAGAGGCAAGCTGACTGAGGAACGAGGAAGCAGACATAAATCTTTTCTTTTTTTGTTTCAGAATTTTTCTGTTAAAAGTAGTCCCAAGACCACCATCATTCCCTCTTCTATGTCTTATTCCATGTTGCGTTTGGTGTTAGCCGGTTGCTGCTCTCTGTTGCTATGTTTTTTCTTCTACATTTTTAGTAGATCATGTTTGGTCATGCGAGATTTCTGTTGTGGAGGACTAGATTCTAGACCGGTGGTGAGATAGAATCGTTATGCATGTGGTGAGCTGTGTTGAGATTATCAGAGCACACCACACACAGTATGATCAAAACTGTTCAATGCCCTATTTTTTATCTTCATGTGTGGGGTCTCTAACAGATAAGAAATCTCTTCAGACGTAGAGAATCCTTCTGTGTGTGCCCTGGGTGAGCCACATGTGCTCTGAGGGATGTGGCAGTTGAAACCCTCAGTTTGTCTTAAAGATGGACATCATTAAGTCTGGATCTCTTCTTTGATTTGCCTCCTTTCTTGCTCTCTGCAACACACTTTGTTGATCTGACACCCCTTCTTTAGCTGTGCAGCTGTTTGTGTCCATTCATTTCACTGGTACTTTGCATACTGCTCCAGATGATAAGCTTAATAATTATGCGTGAGGTTATACTCCCTAAGAACAGCAACTTTCTCTTCGCATATGAAACAGGTGGCATTTCCCTTAAACTCCAAAGAAATAATCCTTCTCTACCTTCTCCTGAAACATTCCCCAACTGGCAATGAGCAAACTGATTTTTTTTTTCTGCTTGGGTTTATGTGGTGATTATGCTGCATTCAGGGTCAACTCAGAAATCAAATATTTTACTATAAATTTATATCACACGGTGAGCTGTATGAAATGTGTTTCATGGGCTATATTTGCCCCTGCAGGCCCTGCTCTAGAGTGGCTTAACCATAAGGTCAAAGTTGTTTTTAAGTCTTTAAATTTCTGACTAGGTTTCAGATATTGTTGAGTTTATTAGACATCTGCACTGATTTTATCACACCAGAAACAGTGAGTGTTGAGTCTCCACATTAATGGATAATTTTCCCCAGATTTGTGCCCAGTCAAGGCTGTCGAGGAAACCGAGCCGATAAGTTCTGGTCCTTGTCAATGTGTTAAATTCTGAGCTAGACGGGAAATAACATGAAAGTATCCACTGACTTCCAAAATAAAACATTAAGATTTGATGCTGGATTTTATTTCACTTAACTAAAACAACAAACTGTCATTTTAAATGGAGTCAGACCTGGAATCAATTGGTAAGGGATTTTCAGAGGCCAGTAAAGACAACATGACTGTTGAGATTTATCACTGAGGCAGGAAGTGCAGGAAATCCAGCAGTTTGACTCTGTGCAGCATCCTGACAACACAGCTGTTGTGATAGTTGATTTTTGTTGACTTGATGTGACCCTTGAACCCTTAGAACAGTGATGGAGTTTTGAGAATTCAATATCACTCAGCATGTTTTACTTTTTTTTTTTTTTAAACAGCTCAGTTTAGATTTTCCGCCTTTAGTCAAAATACGAATAGCGTTTAATGACCCTGAAACAGAGCTTTTGCTTTAGTTTCATTGAAGTAGCAGGGCTGTTCAAATGAAAAATGTGAAATCTTGATATTTAAATTGTCAACAAGCTATTTTTCTTTTCATTTCTGGTTTGTTTTTACAAGAAATAAGATCACTGGCAACCTGGATGCTTTCTGTAACTTAGCCAGAATATGCGTGAGTGCTTCGAAAGGTTTTTTTTTTTGTGTGTTCTTTTCTACATGGATGTTTAGATTTCAAACCAAAGTTGTTTAATTGAATTTGAAGTTTCTTGTAATACAATAATCATGTCACCAATATTGTGTTTTGTTCTGATGAAACTATGTAAAACAAGAGGTCAGGGTTGGGGATAAATTCAAGCTTTTTTAGAATAAAACCTTTATTTCTTTTTGTGTCTAACTGCACCATGTAGGTAAAATTCTTGAGTGGAGAGATGATATAATGTTTCTTCTGGCAGGTTAAATTTCCCCTCCAACCATTTTGAGAATTCAAGGTTGACACAGGTGAAAGCTAAAGCTAAAGCTTTAGAGATGTCATGTTTGTCTGAAGCCCACGTCCTCTGTGAGAGCAGTCAAGGTACAAGTCACGGGGAATTCAAGTCCAGGTACACAGTGTAGGAGATAAAAATAGGCAGACTCAGTTCGTGAGGGAAAAAAATCTCTTATCCTGCATGTTCTTATCTGTGTGAATTGTGCAGTAAGTCCTCATTTCACATTGCTTTACGTAACACAAACAGTGATTCTGCTTCACAATGTCTGACCCTCAAAACCAGGTCACAATTTGAACACTTTTGTGAATCAGTTAAAGCTCAATTTTCAAATGAACTGAAGACCTTCTGATCCTCTTTACAGTATGTAGTACCTCCTACTTATCACAGGAGAGCTTTGATTCTAGGGCACTCTACTTATCCAAGTTGTGAACCAGCAGTATTTGAAGCTCATTCTGCACTGTGTGGTGTTTTCCCCTCATCCCATTGTTCTCTTCTAACCTGGTTCTACATCTTCTGCGACTCCAGCAACAAGCTTACAGCACAGCGTGTGAAATGACATCAAAGCCGCTTTTGAGTGTGTTATCAGAGGTACTTGCACTTAGATCACACTTGTTAAAGTTAGAGTGCTGCTTGGAGAGCTGATTTCCACACATTGGATTGGCCTGTAATGTATTTTATTCCAGATGAAGTTAACAAAATACACTGAATTATTAAAGCAAGCAGGATTAAAACATAAAAACTTATATTTCACTTTTAATCCCACATTACGTGTCACTCGTCAATCACTCACACGCCCAAACTTTTTCCCATCAAGCCTGTGGTCAAAATGTTGTGTTTTTTCTCTGACAGTTTTTCAGACTGTCTTTATGTAGTTTTGAGCTCCTCATTATCCGTGATGCTGGCAGTTCTTGTCTGCTTGACAGATGATTCAGACCGTATTCTGTTTCTGCAAATGTTGGAGGATGTTATGACTGAATTTCACTCACCAGGGATTTATTTTATCTGTGTGGAAGGGGAAAAAAAACAACATGATGTGAGGCCTTGGAAACTTCAGCAGGTTGAAATAGGCTCGTTGAACACTTTCAGGCAGTTTAGGGGAGGGAGAATGTTAGCCCAGAAAAAATCTTTAAGAGGCTCACAGCATTATAGAAGACACTGCAGGAGACACTCTTTCTATTTTAAGGACAGTTTCTGACACTCTAATTGTTTCATCTCTGAATATTATACAAACCCTGCTTGGCTAACATTGTGCTCTCTTCACTTTAGCACCAGATGTATGCTCCTTTAAAAAGGGTCTGTGATGCTTTCCAATAGTTTAAACATGAATATAAAGTAACAATATTGGATGTTCATATAAAACATGCAGATTTTCAAACGGCTACATTTTCCTGCTTTAGAAATCTTAGAATCCATTGATAAAATGCTCTAAATAGACCATTCAAAAAATAGCACAAGATCTTTACGAGACTTGCTGAAAAGATGAGGTTATCACATTAGGATGTTCATGACACATTTAAGGGAGGGGGCCTTAACCACTAAAGTCTGCCTATAGCCCTACCCCCAACAGGTCTCCAAAGGGCTGGCCAATCAGAGAGAAGGGGGTTTGTGGAGCATCGAGCCTTACAGAGACAGCAGCTAAAATGAAGTGTTCCAGACAGAGGCTAACATAAAACAATATTACAACATCATTGTGAGAAAAATGGAGGTTTCTATGAACTGTAATCATGTCAAGCTACTGTGGGGACACCAGAGACAGTATAAAAAAAAACAAACAAACAAACAACAACAACAACAACAACAACAACAAAATAAACTCTTTAAAGTCATTAAATACTAAAGATATATAATCTACTGGTGAATAGAAGCTTCTTTAATAACCATCTTCTGTACTGTTTATCCTGTTCTGGTCGTGGGTGGCTGGAGCCCATCCCAGCTGCCTTAAGGCGAGAGGCGGGGTACACCCTGGATTTGTCGCCAGTTAATTGCAGGGTTAACCCATAGAGACAGACAACCTTTCATGCACACACTCACACCTACGAGCAATTTAGAATCTCCAATCTCCATTTGACTCAGTGAGCATGTTTTTGGACTGTGGTAGGAAGCCAGAGTTCCCACAGAGAACCCAGATGAACAGGCTGAAAACATGCAAATTCCACTCCACACAGAAAGGCGCACCTTGCTGGAATGGGGATTCAAACTGGTGACCTTCTTGCTGTGAGGCAGCAGTACAAACAGCTGTGCCACTGTGCAGCTCTTTCTTTAACATCTTTAAGCAAATTAGAATACTGACTGTCCAAAATTTTATCAAACAATGTGGAAATCAGTAACAAAATCGGCCTCATGAATGTCACCAAACTAACCCAAATAGCAGTGTAATAGAGTTACTTTCTTTCATGGACTTGGTGGCATATAATTTAACAGCATTAATGGGAAGCTCTGGCTTTGAGACCAAATGATCCGTTGACAGTTTGATCCTTGACTCCTGTAGCCCACATGTCACAGTATCCTTTGGCAAGACTATGAAACCCAAAATGCTCCCAAAGACACAACCACTGGCATATCAATTTGTCTGAATGGGTTTAGGTCAGAAGATAGGCAACCTGACACTTTTCATAGCATCCCCTGCAATCAGTGTTTGAAAGTGTGTGACAGAGTGAGGCCTGATGTGGTTTTAAGTGCACTGAGTGGTCTGAAGGTTAGAAATGGGCGAGACAATTTGAGTCCTTTTATCGTTCAGGTGTGCATCATGAGAACATCAGATAATTCTCTCAGGGACTTTCCTCTGCATCTCATGGTTATATAAGCCAATCAGGATGGTGCATAAAGTTTAAAGGCACTGTGAGGAAGTGATCTTGAAATAGTCTCACTTTTACATATTTGTCTGTTCATAATCCAAGATTTAAATTTAAAGTATTAAGTGGTCAGGTCAAAAGCTTCCAAGAGAACACAGATCCATTTTAGGGCACGTAGACCCGAAAAACCATGTGACGACATGACGCTGGCCATCAAAGTTTAGCTAAGAGAAGTGGGATAACCTTGTGTGGAGTAAGATGTGCGCTTTGTTTCTTGAAGAAAATGTTTTCTTGGATTTATTTCTTTACTATTTTTTCTTTGCATCCAACGAAAAGTTGTCTTGAACAACAGAATATCCAATCTAATCCACTTTGTTTATATAGCACATTTTAAAAATAACAAGGTTACCAAAGTGCCGCACAACACAAAAAAATCACTAAACAAGTAAAATATGAAGAAAATGGTGTTAAAAGAAGATCTGCTTCCAAAACAAATGCACAACCTCTTAAGAGTCACAGTCTACAATGGAGGATGATTGTGCTCATGGGAAATGGAGTATTTATCCCTGGAAAAACACTACAGATTCTAGACAAATGTGTCACTGCAGTCGACGCCCATTGGAAAGTCCTCACAGCACCTTTAAATAACATTGATCTAGCTGATTGTGCTGCAGTTTTCAGTTTTCTTGGACTTCTTGCAAGTTCTGAAAACATTAGCGCTCCAGGTGGCCAATGAATAAAAGAAAATATTTTTTTATTTTTTCCTTTTAATATATACAGGCATTAAAAATCACAATAGAGAGTTTAGAGTATATTATTTATGACATTGACTGAAATAAGTGAGAGTTTCAAACTCCTCTTAGGGGCTTTATCTGACTCTGCAACAAGTGAGCCCTCTTGCCCTCAGAATTCTTAACTTTCAAACCACTGAAGGAGAAATCAACCTCGCTATTTATCAAGATAAACAGCCGAGTTTGAGATGCAGAATTGCTCTTCTGTATCTGATAAAGAGCTGAGGGGTGAGTCAGAGTGGGCTGGGTGTGAAAGAACATTGTTTACTCATGGTTCATTAGTTTTCTGTGAGGTGGTTTTTCTCCCTTTTGGCACCCTCCATGCGAAGTAATGCTTTTCCTCTCTTTACTACCTGCAATTAGCCTTGTACATTAAAGTGCTTGCTGATGTCTGACTAATAGCAAGTATCTATCACATCCCGCAAAGCAGCAGGTCTGTTCTCAACTACCAGCATGCTGTGTCATGTTTTTCTAAGAAACACCCCATTTATTTATGCAAATCAATCAAATGTGCAGCTTGTTTTCTGTCTTCTGACTCTGGGAAAGTGTCTGTGGTAAAGGGCTTGTGTCTACCATGCTCAGATGTCTCACAGTGCTTTGAGTGAGGATACTTCAGTACTATGGAGGACAAATATGTGGGAGAAAATGTATTCAGCTGTTCACACAACTTGAGCTCCAGTGTTTTTATGCAAGGATGGTTATGAGAGAGAGAGAGAGAGAGAGAGAGAGAGAGAGAGAGAGAGAGAGAGAGAGAGAAATCTTTCCAAATGCATTTCACATTTACAACAAAATGATGCAATATTTGTCACATAAGAGGATAACAACTCACAGACCACAGATCTGCTGCTGGAGCTGAATTACACATGCATTATGTATTAAGGCATTCTGTTCACACCAACCCACCAAAGGACAGACAAAAGGCAGAAAAACAGATTGGACAAGAACCATACCGTCAAGAACACAGAGCAGTGCAGGAAGGAGTACAGCTTCATGTAACTGTGGTTCAGTGATGATGGTTTCCTCTCACTGAATCTGAATGTGCCCTGCATGGAGCTTCGAAACCAATCCGTACATCACAAACCACAAGAGTGATAAGAAAGAAGAGTGGGTGACATCAATCCTATCCTCACTCTAACTCACAATGAGTTAGAACATACAGCAGCCTGGTTCATGGCCCAGTACATCCATATTCCTCTGATGGTGCCCTGCTTGTGTTTTCTTTGAGACCGTCCTTCACTCCAGCTTTTCAGTGTTGAGCTTTAGTCAGGTAACAAAGATTAAGTGTCTGAGTTTTATAAAGTATTTGAAATTTTTTAATGAATAAAAATGTAATAATTTGACATAAAAATGTAATAATTTGTTTTTGAATATTACAGTCATGGCAGCTTGATAGAACTTAACTGCAACAGTTTAGTGTGATAAATCTATCTATCTATCTATCTATCTATCTATCTATCTATCTATCTATCTATCTATCTATCTATCTATCTATCTATCTATCTATCTATCTATCCTTTTCTATCAATCCATCCACCCCATGGTCCATCTGTTGATGTTAATACATCCATCCATCCATCCATCCATCCATCCATCCATCCATCCAAAAAAAATGCTCCATCCTTTAATTTACTTGCCATATACATTTATCAATAATTTACTTACATATTTATCAATAAATCTCTTCCCATCCAACAATCCATTCATTTATCCAGTTGATCATTCAACATCCATAGGACTATTTATCTGTCTACCTTATCTGTCATTCATTAATATATCCATCACTATATGCTGAGCTCCTTTATCAACTAAGATGTTGTAGAAGCCTGGGAAGTTTGCACTCATGTTTATCATCCATTAAGTTGGTATGGTAAACATTTTTATTTATTTAACATTTTTGAAAACGGTTCCCTCCAGTAGGCAATTCTTTTTTTTATTTTTGGTTAATACAAAAATAAATAAATAAATAAATAAACAATTTGCTCAAGTTACATGAAGGTTATGTAAATATGAAACCCTTATTAATTTTTTAACAGGCATTCCTGAAGCTGAGAGTCATCAGATCTTTTCCACTGCTATTTATAAGCAGGTCAACCACCTTTCTTTCACTTTCATCCCGGGATGTGTCGAAAGAAGTAAAATTACAAAAAAAGTTAAAAATTGAACACTGAACTATTTTGTGAAACCCGAATCCCCTAACTTAGGGTTTAAAATCTGTGTTCTATAATTGTACAATGAAGCTGTTATGACAGCAGATTGCTTATTCATGAATGCTCTCTGGATTATGTCAAAAGCCTAAGAGTCTTCTTTCCTTCCTTTTTTCCACAAGAGAAACTATCTGGGACACACACACAAGTTCCAGCTGAGAATCACAAACCAGCTTAGGTGCAGGCTGATACAGACATCTTTCATGTACAAAATGAATTGTTACGGAAAAAAGTCATTGTGCATCACATCTTGAACTGTGAGAAACTAATTCTGGAATGTCTAATGTTCTGCTCTGAGACAAGAGACCCCAGTACTGGCTTCAAACACCTCTTAGGAGACATGATACTGTAAATAAGGAGGCAAGTGTTATTCACAAAACTAGAACGCTTGAATTTCCTTACAGTGTGTGTCGAAACTATTGACTACATAGATGGACGTAGCCTGCGCGACGTCACCCATCTGTTTCTGAAACAGATTTTTGAAGCAAAACTGTCAGCATGGCCATATTGGAAATGAGGCGGACTTTGAGTCTCCACTGTAACAGCCATAGAGCACCTGGTAGTCACGTGCTGTGCCTCTGATTGGACAAACTGATGATCGTAATATTGTCTAAACTGCTGAGTTAGAAAAAAATTCACCCCTTATACAGTGCGTGCCGTTAGCGAAATTAGACATTCTTTGTACCAGGCTGTAAATATGCTTATTTTGGCTATGAAAATGTTTTTTTTTGGCTTGGTGTGTATGTAACTTCTGGAGCCAGCCTCAAGCGGACACTCAACAAACTGCAGATTTTAGCCCTTCCGCATAGTCTCATATTTTCAGACTGGAGGCTGCTGCTCGGTTGAAACACTGAAGTCCCCTCCATCTCCTGTGGCAACCAGCAGCAAACCCTGCCAGCTTTTCTCTCATGCACATGGGGGACAATGTTTAAACATCACACCAGGACACACCTGCCTGGAATTCAACCAGGAATCTCCTTGTTGTGGGGCAACGGCACTAACCACAGCACCATCACAGTGCTTGTATACTAATCCAGAGGCACTACTCATGAAACTTCATTAAAACACACTGTTAGGTCTACTTACTGCTTTTACTTATTTCACTGAGTTAAACATAAAAAGGAGCTCACTAAGTAAAGCCTTTCTTAAATTATTTTTATTATTATTTTATTTCATTTCATTAAATTTTATTTTTTAATGCAAGAGGTGTGGCCAGAACTAAAACTTCACACTTTGGATTCAGCCTGGTTGGTACTTGGATGGCAGACTGCGTGGGGATATCAGATGCTTTTGTATATTTTTATTCCTGGTATATTATGAGACTTAAAACAAATGTTATTATAAAGCTTCAGACCCTCTAGCAAAAGGGGGTCAAACCATGTGCAACGATTGAATAAAACCTTATTTAACCTGGACCAAATTGGACCAAGCTGGAATGCCAAATTTAATACTTAACGCTTGAGGTGTGGAAATCAGGATGCTCAGTGGTGTGTGTCTGTCTGTGACCCCTAGCTTCCCGGGTTTCAGGAGGAAGCCCAGTGTGAAGCTGGACAGTCGTTCTCCAGGTTTCGATGTGTTGTAAGACTGGCCAGACCTCGTGATCTGTGCTGCTGGGCTGAGATTTCTGACTCCAGTATCCCTGTGAGAGCATCTGTGAGTGTGTGTGGAGCAGAGCGTCAGCTCCCACTCGCAAATACCCAAGCTCACCTCCTGGAGGCACAACATCACAGGTGGCACTAGACTGAGGTGAGACTCCAGGGGGAGTTTGTCTGCCACCGTGTTGCAGACCACTCTGTCTCTCACTCAGTGTTTAGAAATGTTGCCATAGAGGAGAGTGTAATCCTGTTCCCCATCAAAGCTAGACTGCAGGTTTTACCATTCAGATTGAATCTGTCCATCTGGTTTCCAGGCAGGCATGCTCCTCACTGTATACACCACGGCTGAGTCACAGAGAGGTGATCATCCTCGAGGTTGGTGTTACTTTTGATAGCAGCTTAGAGGAAGCTTTCTCAACTAAGACGCTGAAATACCAGCAGCTGGTGTAAACTTGTAGTCTTTATAATTGGTAGCCTTGGTCATTTGCACAGGTCAGTGGTGAAGGGTTTTCAGATGTGTGGCCTCTCCAAACCGAGGTTTAAACAGTTAGCTAGATATTGTTCAGTGTGAGACTATTATAATCAGCCACTCAATCCAGAGAAGTTTTCTATACCCATGAAAGGAGTCTGTGTGTGTTGTCATGTGTGTAACTTTGTGATGCTGCTCATTGTGTCTATTTTCCAGTGTATGACTGCACTGTCAGTGTGGACATAATATGTGTGTGTGTGTGTGTGTGTGTGTGTGTGTGTGTGTGTGTGTGTGTGTGTGTGTGTGTGTGTGTGTGCTTGTGTGTGACATGCAACCATAAAAAGATGTTAAAAAAAATAATAATAATAAAAAAAAAAAGGTCTGGTAAATTCAGGTCATCATACCTATAATGTAGTTTACTTGTGAGTAGGGAAGCAGAGAGAAGAGCATTGATGAAAGCAGGAGTTTAAGTGACTCAGCACACTGGGCCCAGGTGTGCTGACTTAGAGTGTTGCAAAGGAAGACACGTGAGACACACCTCCAGCATAGCATCAATCAGGTGACTGTGGATCAGTGGTAGGCGTTGTCTCTTGATTGGCCAGCTGTGGGTCCCAGCTCCTGCAGTCATGTGCCAAAGTTTTCTTAAGCATGACACTGAACCCCAAAATGCTCCCATTGTTGGTCAGTAATGTGTGGATAGGTATGGATGAGTTAACTTTACCTGATGCTTCCAGACTGTTGAATCCCGGGAACCGTGTTGACCACAATTTAGTGCTACCCCAGATTTCTTATAAACAGGCCTGCAGCTGTGTGGCAGTTGCATAACGGTGTCTGAGTGCATGGGTCCTTAGGTACTGGTCATCATTGTGGTCCATCACTCATGGGGCTCCACTCCTCGGTCTGTCAAAATGTGGTGTGTCTATCATACGCATCCGTAGAATCTCAAAGTTGACGCAGTTTGAGGCAGAATTGCAAAACTCATCTATTCATTTCAATGGGACAAAAAAGGTTGAAAATGTTGAATGTTTTAAAAAGTATAATTGTTAGAAATGTAAAAATACAAGCACATGTCTCCTGAACATGCAGAACATAATAAAAATGGAACAGTGAAAATTGGACAAACTCTGAAGACTGTGAAAAGTGCCAAATGCTGAATCAGCATTTCAACATAAATATCTCAAATTCAATGGCAGCAGCACATAATGAGAGGGAATATGAGTTCCACAATAAGACATTAATTATTGTCTGATTCTGGCTGAGCAAGCCCCTCCAATCACCAGTGCTGAGCTGAGACTGACTTGGCCTACATACCAGCTAAGCCTCATTAGCCACAGCCTCAAACCTGCAAGTGGCTGGGGAGGCAGAGAAACACAGATTTCTCCTGGTGACAACGAGACAACAGAATCCCACCAGCGCCACAGTGGGTACGCTATATAATTGGACATATCCCAATTCCCCCAATAGAATTTTTCTGATGGCTTCCTCCATGAAGCAATCCCCAGTTTTCAAAGACAACCCACGTGGTTCTTGACCTGCAGAGCTCCACAGAGGAGGTGGAGACGACTGCCTTGTGGCTACGCCTTTGAAGGAAAAGAATCTAAAAAAAAAAAAGAATAATTATTATTGCTTAAATGGGTGGGAATCACCTTCAATCTTGCACCAATTTAATATTTCCACAGCATATAAAAAACATGGAATTAAAATTTTGCACTTTTCTGTCTCAGTGACAAAGGAATCACATCTACCCTCATTTTAGTCTGAGCATCGACTTTATAAGATAAAGCATTTCTTCACCACAGTGTGTTCTAGCTGACGGCAACTCTTTCCAACTTTTGTAAGATTTTTCCTTAGCATGTGTCTCGTAGAGCCTGGACTATGCTGCTGGTCCCCTGTAGCTTTGCAATGTACCAAAACGCAGAAACAAAATTAAAATATATCAAGTCTTCTCTTAAAAAGTTCAAGAACCAGGGTTACTTTATTTGTACTCAAATGTAGATGTGGTAAGTTAGCCTTCTTTTAACTGAAAATTAACATGAGACATGACAAAACAAAGTGACAAAGTGCCTAGAATTGAAACAGGTCCCTCATTAAAACAAGAAGTAAGACAAAAAATAAAAAAGATTTTAAAGAGAGAGAGAGACAGAGAGAGAGAGAGAGAGAGAGAGAGAGAGAGAGAGAGAGAGAGAGAGAGAAAGAGAGGGAGAGATAAAAGCTTGTTGGTGTTCGTACTGAAATAAATAATAATAAAGTCTTATATATTTTTTGTATATATGAGCAATGTCATATATATATATATATATATGTGTGTGTTTGTGTATGTGTGTGTGTGTGTGTATATATATATATATATATATATATATATATATATATATATATATATATATATATATATGTATGTGTGTGTTTGTGTATGTGTATATATACACACAATCTGAACTTATCAGATGAATGAGGCTAAAATTAAGTCTAATAAAACTTTCTTTCTACTAGAATTAAGACAAATACTTGCATAGACCTCAGTTTTCGCAGTGTAAATTTATTTGCCCTTGGGAGCCCCACTTCCTGTACAGCAGGGGTGATTTTGGGGGCAAATTCATGTCTGTGGGCCCAATTTAGACCATTGTGCTGGCAGTGTAATCCCTTCCCCTCAGAAAAACAAACTTACTATGTACACATGGCTTTACATAAGCTGATCCACATATTAGGTTTATGGATGCACAAACCGAAAATTCATTAATGTGTTCGTTGAAAATCTCCATTTAAAACCATACCTAATAAATAAATAAATAAATAAATACTATAGAAGCGTTCAATGTTCAGAAAACACTTCCCATGAGATTTGGAAGCCTGGCTTAAAGGATTTGGTTCCATCAAGCCAGAGGAGCTTCACGGATGTTGGCCAATAAGGCCTGAATCACATAATTCCCCTTATCCCAAAGGTGTTGGATTGAGGGGAGATCTTGGCTATGTGCAGACCAGTTTATTCCTTTTAGACCACAAAGGAAACCGTTTTCTTTGTTTGGATGTGCTGTCATTGTTCTTTTGAAATAACAAAAGACCTTCTCTTGATTACTGCCACTAAATCTGGAGCGTAGTATCCACAGAATAGTATGCTTTGTATGGGATTTTATTTGTACATTAAGATTGTAACTGAAACTGAAACTGGCAGTGCTTGCTATGATTTTTGAAAATCATCAGTGATTGAAACAACAAATTAACAACAATGCAAACACTTTTCAAATTCTCATCTGTACACATCAATGGCTCAGACTTGTACAGGGTTTATATGGAGGTGCAATGTCCCCACTGATGGACAGTGAGCAGGTGCTTATGCAAAATAGAATCTTATCAATGTGGACAAAACCTCTCTTTTTTGTAGGATCATGTCTGACCCTGATAGGATTATATTTTGCATAATCACCCATTCACTATATACTATTATCACTTATCATTGTGCTCTTGAATGTAGTACATCCAGAGTTTGCTCAAAGTTACTAAAAAGGCCAATTTCTGCTCATTAAAGAGGTGGTATTTTGCTGTCCCATTTTTAAAGACCGATATACAGTAACAATGTTGGATGTCTACAAAACGTGTGCAAATTTTCAAAATGCTACATATTCATATATATGCTGATATATATGTTGTGTGTTCACATTTCTGTCTGTTAACTGCTCAAAACATTCTGTTCTTAAATTAGGACAAAATCTTCATGAAATCGTCGCAAGAATTGGTCAAATGATGAAGTCATCAAATAAGGATCTTTTAACTCGTTCATGACACTTGAGATGCAGCAGCTGAAATGAAGCACTGTCTTGCGTTGAAAGTATCCAGTATGAACACACAATTTGCATACAATCATCAAAGCAACAAGACACTTTGATGTATTTTTTGTTTGTACTCAAACGTCCTCTTCCTGTTCTGTTCCAGCTGCAGAGATTCAAAGTGTGAAAGAAGGGTTTATGACAGCCGAGAGGAAGCTGGACTTAATGTGGGATGGAGCTTCTTTTAATTCAAATTACAAATTCACATCAGAAGATGAGTGCAATGAGATGTAGAGAAAATATCCAAGTCTTGGTGAAAGAAAAAGCAAGGTTTGAAAAATGTTAAACCCTTAAGTGATTTTGGCCAATCATAGAAAGACTTTGGTTATGGATAGCATGCAATTCAGAAAGTAAATTGATTCCAATGTAATGAAGAAAATATTTGCAGGGTTTATTTCACATTAGGTTGTATGGAATGAACATTTGAAAAGACACTATTTATATGATTATTTTAGTATTTCAGCACAAAACTCTTCCAAACACGTCATGTTAATCAATTTAAGAGTGAGAAATATCTGCAGTGTGTCTCCATCTTGTTTATATCACACAGCTCTTTCTGAATGTCCCAAAACTGTTTAATAACCCAGCAATTATGCAACCTCATGAATCTTAAACTGTCGGTCTCTCGGCGCACCATGAGGAAAATTATTACCACACACTTTCCAGATTAGCAGTTAATGAGCTTGACAGTTCCTAAAGTTTGGAGTGTCACTAAAATACAACTCAAATCTCATCCTGGACCATGAATCTTAAAAAATGGCATCAACTGTAACTGTGTATGCATATCAGCTTTTTAATATACTATAAATATTCATTAGCACCTCCTCATGCTGCAGCAGACAGTTCAGGGTACAGATGCTGCTCCCAAAGAAAGAGAGAGAGGGCATCTTACAAAGCAAGGAAATGGATTTTAAACAAAGGACATGCCTGCCTCTGAACTTTGATGAAACTTCTTAGCAGAGGAGGGTGGTTTTATTTTTCCAGAGGCCATACTGTGAGCACATGCTGAAATATTGCTCAGTCAGCAGTTGAAGTGAGGACCCAAGGTGTGTTTCACATACAGGCTCTGTCTTAAAAAGCAGTAATCAGCCCCAGCCAGAACACTGTCACCCCTCTTTTAGCCATTTCAACATGGATATTAATTTAGCAGTTATATTTTCAGGGGTAAATACATAATGTGTGGAGTATCAAAACATTTAACCATGACTTTTCTTTAAGCTTAACTTTGTGGTTTTAGTTTTCTAAAAGTTACCATTTGTTCTGAGCATGTGTCAGCACTCTGCGTTACCACACAATTGTTTCATACACAGAAAAACTGCTGAGAGGATAAAAGAGTTATACATGTACCTGTTGAAGTTTAAGTTTCTGGAAAAGGTTGGACCCACATGTAGACAGAGGAAAACCAATCAAACACTTTTACTACCCATATGACTTTACATGTAAAATCCTTGAAGTTGTTGTTCTCATTAGGCCTTAATGTAAAACTGCATAAGCTTATTGCTTCAAGTTCTGTTTAGATTTTTTTTAATAACTCCATGCCTTTAGGTTGGTGAAGACATCAGTGCTGTAGCTGAAAAATGAAGACTGAAATTGGGCACCAGGATTCCATCACTCCTAGAATCACTTTGAGCGGTCACTTTGACCACTAGATTCAGAACATTCTTATCCATGTTTCTGAGCACCTGATTAAGTAATTAACACATTCCCTATGTAAACATATCACCTAAAAGAAAGAAATAACACCACCATTACATTTTAACACTTTTAATAACACATTTATCTCTGTCACAGAGTCTGTCAGCGTATTTTATGTTGCTTTGGAGAAAAGCATCTGCTAAATGAAACTGTAGAATATAGTGTCATGAAGACCTGGCTTCATATGGTTTATGTCTAATTTTGTACAATAAACAGTTGTATGGAAAGTCCCATCTGTCCTCTTCATACTTGATGCTAACCTGCTGTCCTGCCGTCCTGAGATGAGACTGCTAGCTCTCTCTCCTGCCATATTACACATTGTAATATTGTAAGAGGTCTCTTGAGAGAGGCTGTTAAAAACAGAAGGTGTCTGGGTTAATGACTTAATGTTAAAGTAGCAAAGTAAACAGATAATCTGATGAAAAAGTAGTTTAAAAAATCACCTTTATTTTATGTGCACTTAAGTTGCGCTACCTGCGTAATTTAGGCCAAATATGTATACCTTAAATATATATGAGGTAGCTTAAATAGATCATTTGACTTCCCAAATTGTTTGTTTTTATTACCTGACCAAAACTGCAACTGCTCCTCAATGTAACCCATGTTTCCTGCTATCCCTAAAATTGACCTCACTGGTAGTTTTGGGTGTGGGAACATGATGTGTACCAAGCAAAAGCTTAAAAATAACAGTGGCAAAGTGGCTTTATGTAAACCCAAAGTATGCAGAATCAGATCTTATACCTCATACCTCTTATACCATTTTCCCACATTTTGAAGCTAGACGAAGGTGAGGTCTATTTTCTTGGAGGACTGACCTAAGAAAAGTAATCTCATGTGTTGTTTGGACTTCAATAAAACACAAACAATGCAATATTTACCATGAAATGAATATGGGGAAGATTGAATCACACATTAAGGATTTGCACACAACAACACATTGACAAACAGAATAAGATAATCCAATTGAGATGAAAAATACAAATTTTCAGCTTTTTAGGAACCCCAAAAAAGAATAATACTGACAGGCAGATCAAAATGTAAATTCATAATTCAAGATAAGGTATTGATCTTGAGGGATGAGGCCTGGTGACATGCATATGCTTCCTTTTAATATGGATGGCTGTAAACAAACATTGTTGATGGAAAACATGGTGACAGACAGAAGTCAATAAGGGCCTTTGATTAGGCAAGAGCACCCCAAACAGAACTAAATTACCATCTAATTATCAAACTGAGAGTGAGACATCAATCCATGCACATGATCATTTCTGATGCCACGATGGATTCCTTAAGACGTTATGCAAAACAAGGGAATGTTTATTTAGTTTGGAAGTAGTGTTGATTTGCAGCAAATGAAAATCTTATTACAGCTCAATATGCATATGAGAGCCAATGCAGAAGAAAGCATCTCTCAATAGCAGCACAAATCCTACGTAAACTGCAGTCTTCACATATTCATATGTTTTGCAGTCTATGCCAGAAATTGTTTATACAAAGATTAAAGTATGCTAATGCTGTGATACATACATATCTACAGTATGACCCACATAGACGTCAGTGTACTATTAGGTCCACTTCCAGAATTAATGTGAATTTCAGCCCATTTTTACAATCACAGTTGGTTTTGTGTTTTACTGAGGTGCCATTTCCTGCCATTCAAATTGGCACAGTATAAAATCAACCCTCACTGACTTCACAGTGGACCCCATTCAAGAATCTGTTAAATTTAACTCTCTGACTTCAATGGCTTCTGATTGAAGTTTCCTTGATTTTTTATTTTTTATTTTTTTTGTTTAATGGTGCCTTTGATGAGTGATTTGGTGTAAGTACCACATGCTCGGCTTACAGTCAATAACCTGGAGTAGGGGGAAATGGAGGTCTCAGACAAAACGTAATCTGTGAAACTCATGTTGCCTTACAACTTCTCGTGTGTACTCCATTATGGTCCACAAAACCAGCAATTAAGTCTAGTAAAATATTACACATGGAAGATATATTCAAAATAGGACAAAAAAGAAGGTTTTCTAATCACTACTTGGCAAACTAAGCTCCGATATATGATCAGATGAGTATACTACATGTTTGATCTGGCTATGCAGGTCCATATAATGTCATTTTGATAACCTGAAGAGCTATGACTAAAAAATAATAATAATGCATTTTATTTATAAACACTAAAGATGCTGTAGAGAAGATAAAAAAGGACATCATAAAAACAACACAATAAAAGAAAAAATAAATAAAATCAAAGCATACATTTAAAAGCAATCATACAATTAAAGCATTTCTAAAGAGGTGGATTTTGGTGGGGGTATTGAAAGTCAACAGGTTTGGGCAGTTTCGGATGTGTAGTGGTAAGGCGTTCCAGAGGGTAGGGGCGGCCACAGAGAAAGCTCTGTCCCCCCAGGTTTGGTGCTTGCTACAGGTGGTAGGGAGAGGAGGTGGGTTTTAGAGGATCGGAAGTCGCGGGAGGGGAGGTAGTGGTGGAGCAATCTGGAGAGGTAGGAGGGAGTCTAGTTATGGAGGGCTTTGTGGGTGAGGAGGATTTTAAAATGTATTCTGTGTTTGATGGGGAGCCAGTGGAGGTTTTTGAGGACAGGGGTGATGTGGTCTCAGGAGCGGGTGTGGGTGAGCAGGCGGGCAGTAGAGTTTTGTATGTATTGTAGTTTAGTGAGTTGTTTAAATATTTTAATTTATTTTATTTTATATGTCAAATAGTTACTGTATTACTCTAATAATAACTGTGTTAAAAACTTTATTCTGATTGGTTAAATCCCAACAAAAGTAGCAAAACACATCAAATTAAAAGGTGCAAAGGAGACCAGCACAGTAGCACTACGTTTAGTTACGTAGCTGTTTGAAATATGACAAGTAAACTTTATAAATGAGTTTAGTGTCCAGAAGGTGAGCAGACTCACAGCCCGGAGCTCCAAGCACCAATGTGTAATGTGTAATGTTAGAAAATCCTCATTGTGAGATTTTAATCTGCATAATCGCCACATCAGGACACATAATCCCCTTTGGAACAAGTCATTAAAAATACAAACTAGAGTTGAGAGGTCATAGCTGAGTTTGGAGTTCTTTTGTGAGCTCATTTTCTGTGCTTCCATCTTATCATGCATTGAAATACTACAGAGCTTCAACTGTTTAGGAGCTGCATGGCCACATTTGTAATCACTCTTGTTGGGTTCACATTGACCTTGGGAACTTGGTGTTGACTCATCTTTTGGGTCGACAAGTCCAGGTCAAAAGATTGTTTTGTTTTGAAACTAATTTTCTTTCTTATTACCATTGATTTTAATTTATTTACTTATAAGGTTTAATATAAGGCCCAGCTACATTTAATCAGTGTTGTTTGTGCCTTGAATCTTTCCCAATAGCCATTGCAGAAAAGCTGTCTCTGAGCTATTTGGTATCATCTTGTGCATCAAACTGAACATGGTCCAGAGAGAGCATGGACAAGAGAAAAGCAAAGCAGAGAGCTATGTGAGGAGGTCAGACAGAAAATAAATTGATAAACGTGGTAAAAGTCAAGGCTACTAGACTTTCTCTACACAGCCTGGTGTTCCTGTGAGAACAGTGGTAAATATTTGTTAGAAGTCAAAATTCAATGGAACTGAAGCCAGCCTCCCCGGGTGAAATGGCAAGAGCAGAATCGACCCTCCTCTGAGCAGGAGGATAGTACAAATGGTAGATTAAGGACCATAGGGGTCTCACAGAGATACAGGCTGACCTTTGAGGTCAAAATATGTTGGTGTCTGATCCCAGTGTCGGTCACTTTATGTGCTAAAGTGTGTTCCATGGAAGAAAACCCAGGATGACTCCACTTTTAAAGGAAAACATTTTCCCTGTGGTAGACTGTACTTTGTGCCGATGGGTCAAAAGGGCAGATTTTTGGCAAGCCACAGAAGACAGAATGAATGATGCTTTTAAAGAAAATAACACCAATTTTAAAAGTAAATATAGAGAGAGCTGGGTCATGTTTGGAGGGATGTTTTCCTGGGCCTTGCTCAAGATGCTTTGGATCTCCTCAGAGCCAAGTGATACCCAAGACTATCAAGCACATTCCTGAGAAAAACATCCTACCAGAAGTAAGACAGCTGTGTTAATTGCAATCAAAAAGTCATTTAAAGGGATAATCCACCAAAAACATCAAAATACTGGGTGTTGTTTGGCTACATGGCTCAATCGTATAGCAGAAAGCTGTATTTTGGAGCTATTCAGACTTGATGGTACTCCAGCTGGTGTAGTTTTATCAGGGAAGAGAAGACCAAACCACCTTTAAACTAGATCCTGACCTAAGATAGAGAATTAGTTTGATTTCTGATATTGCTATTCTTGTATTGTCTTCAGTTTTAAACACCAAATTAGAAAACAGTCTTAAATGATAACAGACGATAATGATAAAAGGTAACTGGACAAACTGATGAAAAAAGCTGAACTGTGATTGGAACCAGGTTGGACTCACAGGGGGCTGTGGTGGAGAGATTCACACAGAAGACGCTAGAGGCCATTATTAATCATACAGATAATCCACTTCACAACATCTTCGAGGAGCAGAGAAACAGTGACAGTAGACGGCTCATCTCACTATGCTGCAAGACTGAGAGATACGGAAAATCATTCATCCCTGCAGCCATTGGGCTCCATAATGCTCCAGCCAATGGGAGATGAGCTGAAATTCCCGTTTTATGTTTTTTTTTTTTTTTATAATTTTATCTTTTAGACACCGGAATTTCCCTTTGGGGATTAATAAAGGACATTCTATTCTATTCTATTCTAAAATCCCTTAAAACAGTGATGTTAACAGCAGGTGTTTTGCCTGGCATGTTCTCAAGATAATTTCCAAGTAGGTCTTGTGAACAGTTTTGCCAACTTAGCAGCTTTTTCACTATATTAAGTGAGTACCCAGACCCAGTTAGCGTTGTTTTCTGGTGTTCTAATTTACATGACAGCTTGTTAAAAGAAATTAGGATCAGAGTTTGCCAGATCAGAGGCACAGCTCATCTGACTGACAGGTGGATACCCTGTAGCTTTTACTGAGAAGGTTCCAAGCCTTCCTCATATCCAATATGGCTCCCACCAATGATATACCTCAAAACTCTGTATCAAAAACAAAAAGATGACGTCACAGATGTCCGTGAATCATACAGTCCATGGTACAGTTGGCAAATTAACTGTGCATACTCAAAGCCACGGCCGGCTGATTCCACATTTGTAGTTTTAAACATACTTAGAGTGTTTTTACACACCTTTTGTCAGTCCTTTGATGTTATTACTTTCTATGGTAGCATCCATGAGAGTTAAATGCACATGGCCAATTATGCATTATATGATAATTTCATTTTGTTACTTATTAGTGACTTTTAGGGGAACTACTAGCTACTTCCTTCAATGATGAGTTGAAAACAGTACATGGGAACTGGATCCTTCATTGGAATTTTCCATGTCCTGGGCTAGAAGCTCATTGAAAGGTTAAGTATGACCAATGTGTCTAGTTGGCTGGACCTTGTGTACATCAGGACGTTGATGGAACCTTTAATTACTTTTCTTTCATGAACCATACTGACAGAAAGGGATAGAATTAGTAAGTTTTGAGTTTTAATGAGTTTAAGTGCAAAATCACAAAGGATTTCTGAAAGCTTTGACACTCAAGACATTTAACTTGTACACCCCATTTAAAAAATACTGCAATATCCCTTTAAGAAACACCTTTTGAGATGTTTATATGTGTAAGTAGAGGACCTTATATTCTGGCCAAAGTCTTGACTTACCCAACCCAGCTGTAGTAAAGAATTAGAATATTTCTTATCACAAATTATCTTCAACACACACAGTTTGCGCTTCCTGTATCTTTTTATATAATTTCAGACTGTGAGTCAATGTTTGTTCTTTGTTGTGTATTAATTGATGTTGACTGTTGGACAACAATCATTGTGTAGAAAAGCTTTTATAGATCTGTAATAAACAAAAAGAAAATAATTTCTCCTGGTAAATATGCAGCTTGAAAACAAAATGAGCAGCTTTCTGCATCTTCTATTTGTTTCAATGTTTTTTTTCCCCTCTTTGGTTTGCTTGTTCCTAATGAAGCAACTCTGACTCTCCAATATGAAGTGAAGCTTGATCGCCGACTGTTCATACCACAATTTGTTTGTCCGTATGTTGGGTAATTTGCTCTGATAAAGAAACTTTAATTTTCCTGATGACATTTTTAGTTGTGCTCAGATTGAGTGAGCAGAGCCGCATTGTGCATGAAAAATTTAGAATTAATTACATTTAGAGAAGTCGACCCTGAGCGCACAGTGGTGGGAGAGAAGTGGATTTTTTTATTTATTTTTTTTCTTTTCAGTTGTTACTCTCAAGTTATCTCCTGCAGCTTTAGGAGAGCAGACAGGATACTATGCGATTAGGTCTGTTGTCTTATATCACGTTGTTCACCAGAAAGAAAACAGACAAGTAATTGGTTCTATTTGAAGTTGAACACAAGGGAATGTGGCCAGCGAGTTTCTCTTTGACTGTTAGCACAACAGATGTCAGGTTGCATGTGGCTAAATTTACTCTTTGGGGGTTTGTTATTTTCTTGGATATTGATTCCTCCCCACGTGCCTTGTGACTCAGGAGCCGCTTTTTATTTTCACTTTAGGACCCCATCACAAGCTATGAATCTCTAGATGCACTGTTGACTCCGGGATTGCTTTAATTTGTTTCTTTCATCACCGCTAATCACTTTACATGGTGTCATGGTCAGTCAGAACCAGGCTGATATTTTTCCTCAGTCTTATAGACTTAAAAAGCTTGTGATATACTCCCAACTTTCTTCAATTTGAGTCATCCTAATCCCTCAGTAATCACTGTTTATGGATGTACAGGCTGCTGCAGACAAGAGCCGAAAGCTTGCACCAGCTGCTTCTTTAGACACCTGTCAGATCTGTTTCAACCTCTGATCTGTATTCATTTGAAGGCCTTAATACCGGCTGAGACATATCTCAAAAGCTTGTTTATGCAGCCCTCTCTGCATCTCATTGCAGGAAAGGATGCACATTCATCATTGTTATAAAACCATTGTTTTGAACATTTTTTACAAGCCTGGAATCAAAGGAGGCTGAAAATTTTGTTTACATCGTGCTAATGAGAAGAAAAAAAGTGATTTCCTGAAAAAAAAAAAAAAAAAAGAAAAAAAACATGGAGTTGCTTTAAAAATTGCTTGATGTCCACATTTAATGTCTTTTCTTCACTCAGCTTGGAGGCTTTTTTTTTTCTCTCCATTTTATGACCACTATAAGGTGTCTGCACTCAGATCAAGTTATGATAGCTGTTTTCCTCTCCTCATGTGGCGGAGGATAACACCCTCTTAGGTGTCTACTTGACACAAAGGCACTAGCGAGAGCTCTTTGCCTTGGAGGAGACCATTATTTATTTGACAACACAAGACCTTTGAGGTTATTACTTTTTTTCCCAGACCCTTTTTAAAGATTAAAAAAAAAAACATCCGCGTATCTGGAGAAACATATTATACTCTGTTTGCTTTGTTCTGCAACTACTGTGCCTTATTCTCAGGTAAATTGTGTTGCTTTTACACAGGATAAATTGAGTCTCAGTGTGTGATAGGTGCTCACAGGACTTTGTTAAGAAAATAAATGCAGCATTTATGTTGCTGAATACTCCTGTTGTTTGGTCTAACATGCAAAACAGCAATTAGTTTATACGCTGGTGTAATTTGTTTGGTAGTTAGGGTGGAAAATGTGGTGGAAATTGACAGCAGAGTGAAAAATACTTTAATTCTTCTCTTTACCTAATTACAACAACTTTACCAGATAATGTGTTGTTCAAACGTATTGCAATACACTAGTTATCACTGTGTCCCTGTTTTGTGGTGTTAACATTTTCTTATCAACTGCCGACAACAGTTAACAAACAAGAGAAACGAGAGAGACAACAAGATCACAAACATATCAAATCGATCCACAGAAGAGAGTCCTGGCAATAGATGGTATAAAAAAATAGATGTAGTGTCTATGATGTCACCCATTTGTCTCTGATACAACAGTTTGGAAACCATTGTTGGTAGCCATTTTGAAAATGCTGAACTCAACCTAACTTTGTTTGAGTTCAGATGAGGTCAAGAGGTGGGCCTTTTACAGACATCTACAGGGTTCCTGCCTGCCAGTTAGAACAGCCATGCCCTTACATAGGCAAAACTCGTAAGTTTGACCCGCATACACTGTGTGCTTATGGCAAAAAGGCCTACCCAGACCCAAACCATAAAGATAGGCTTTTAGAAGAACACAATGCCTTTATCGTTATTATACAGTTGTACAAAAAATTGTTTTTAAATTGGTATTTCTTTAGTTGTTATGTTTTTTTTCTGCAGCTAGCCTCAAGTGGACACTCAGAGATCTGCAGTTTTTAATGCTTCCACACAGGCTTCATATTTTTAAACCAGAGTTTGTTAGTTAGGCTCTACACATTTTACTTCTGCTTCAAGACAACAAGGCAAAACAGTTTGTTTCCACTAGCATCATACTGGTTAAACATGGTGGCAAAATGTTAACTTCTGATAGAATTCTTAATCAGTAGGCTAAATGGAAAATTCTCTATTTTTGTATCTTGTCCTGCAATCCAGGCAACAGCAGAGAGATTTTTTTTCCACAGATATGACTTTTTATGAGGATACACAGTGTCAAAGTGATTCGATATAAAAAAAATAATAAAAATTTAACAAATAAAATTCAAATTCATTGTCTCTTACACTTTTCCTGTTTGGAGCTACAAGGGGGCTGGAGCCAAAATGGTGTCTTATTCGTCTAAAAGACAGGTTTGCATCTCTAATAAGTGACATGCAGTCTCAGTATAAAAGCTGGAAGGTTTATTTGTGCTTAGTTTCAGAAAAAAAATAATCTACTGCAGGTTTACTCATGTTTCATGGAAACTGTTTTAAAGTGGCAGCTGAAGACAAAGTAGTTTTTGAAATGTAACACTACATATAAGCATTAACCTGAAGCATTAAACTGTATACAAAAGCAAATAAAAATTGTCTCTCCAATCTGAATCCCAAAAGTAAATCCAAAGTCAATTTAACCACATCCAGTAGAAATATGTAAGTCTTAAAGAACCTTTATCTACAGTCTGCAGTAGAAGCTTGCCTCAGATAAATCACAAACGTCATGTCTTCCCCAGGAGACACTCACAACCCATTGGCACACATTTCACACAGCTGACCTCCAACCTGAGCGGAAACCTGCAGCCAGGGTGAGGAAAGGACATCGGGACAATGACAGAGGCAGAATCAGACCTCTTCAGCTAATTGCACTACCTTCAGCAGCACCGGTATCCACACCAGGCTCCCTCCTGTGTCCCTCTTGACTGATGTGCTGAGAATTAGATTCTGTCACTTAAAGACTCACCAGGGCAACAACCTGCAGACTTTTTACCCAGCCGAGACAGGGGACTGCTCCTGTGCTATCTGGCGTGTGACAATGAGGTCACATTTAGTCTCTGCCTGTTGTAGTGATCGTGTCTTCTGTGCACACTGATAAATGTTGAGGACAGTGAAGTTTAAAGATGATATTGTCCATTGAACAAAAATGAATCGCACAAAAGGATACAATGTATTTATGCGTAAAAGTTGCGTATTAAACTATAAACCTGAGGAAATGTTGAATTTAAAAACTCTCTTCTCTGACCTTTCATAAGAAAAGGTCAGAGAAGTTAAAAG
Organism: Labroides dimidiatus; assembly: GCA_030710495.1. NCBI lineage: Eukaryota > Metazoa > Chordata > Actinopteri > Labriformes > Labridae > Labroides > Labroides dimidiatus. Next base: position 22,006,021 of record CM061147.1, read on the forward strand.
CTTTTCTCACATTAGGAAAAATGTCCGCCTCTCAGACAGATTTAAGCGGAAAAAGAGATTTGAGAATAAAATGCATAAAGGAGGAAGTATTTAGGAAGAAGAAAGCTCTGCAGCCCAAAGGAGGACAGAGGATTGGGCGCTTCTTAGACCAAAGAGGTCAAATGGACGGAAAGGATAAAGAATTCACTTATATATCAAGCAGTAATGGAAATGTTTCTGCAGCAGAACAAGTCTGGAGTCTTTAAACAGCCTGATATTTCCTTTCCCTCACTATGCGACTGACTGTTTCTTCATTTCTCAAGTGTCCTGGAGTTACTGTTGTTCATGAAATTTCTTTTAAAACATCCAAAACTGTATTCGTTTGTTTATTCATTTGATTTTACATGACCCTTAACCCTTATTAAGGACGTGCACTCATTTTCAAAAGCATAGAGAGTCTAATTTAAATCTGAACAAATGCATCAAACTTCTTGAGAGAGGAGCTCAGATGGATTTGTGAATGAATGCTATCTACATGTTTTCACTGCACATCAGCATAAGTTTATGGAAATACTAATACAGGCTTTACATGCATAAGCACGTCAGTATTTCCAACCACTGAGGACCAGACAAGGATCCTCAATGTAGAATTACACAATGAAATCCTCTTTTGTGAAGAGGAAAAGAGCAGGGTTATATCTGCTCTACATGCTGTACAGGCCTTAGGAGAGATCACAGCATTAATATTCCTCTTTCTGCACCAGTGCTCAAAACCTACAGTGCAGATTAACAGCTACAGCGTCATCAACCCTTACTACCAATCTCCAGTCTAAAAATATGAGACAGTGTGTGGAGGTGCAAATATCTGCAGTTTCTCGAGTGTCCGCTTGAGGCTTGTTTTTCATTCATTATGAAGCGTAAAATAAGATAACAAAGACCCCGGACTGTTGAGCAACTGAAGTTGAAGAATTCCACCTCCAAAGCTTCAACAATTAGTGTCCTCAGTTCACAAACGCTTGTTGAATGTTGTTAAAAGGAAAGGTGATGTGACACAGTGGTAAACATGCTTCGTCCCAGCTTTTTAGGAACATGTTGCAGGCATCAAATCAAAATAAGTGAATATTTGCAACAAAACAAAGTTTATCAGTTTGAACATTACATATCTTGTCTTTGTAGTGTATTCAGATGAATATAGGTTAAAAAGGATTTGCAATAGGTTTTTTTAATGTTTTACTCAACGTCCCAACTTCATAAGAATTGGGGTTTTAGCTTTCATGTGTATTTAGTTATCTACCAGGCTACTAGCTGCAGCTATTTTTGAAAAAAGCAGCTGTTGTAAGAGTCCCTTATGTCTAAACTGAGTATATCTATGATATCACTGAGTGGTACACTTGTCTATTTAATAGGTGATGATCAATCCTACTCCTACACAGTTGCCATAAAAAAGGTCAGAAATGTCCTAGACAGTATGATGGCAATGGAGTGATTTAAACATTTAAGGGCTCTGGGAAAGAAGGAAGTTAATGCAGCGGTGGTGCAGCAGGAGGTTGGATGGGGGTTCCATATCAGAGGAACAGGATGAATAGTTATTTTGACCTGCACTCCAAAGGGGTCAGGAAGCTTCGAGACAGCAGAGAGCAGGATGGTGCCCCTGTGTCTGGTGAAATTAAAAATGTTCTGCCTGTAAGCCTTTTCGTTTGAAGGAGACAGAGATAAATATAAATATATATGATTTCATCAAGCAAACTAATATAAAGCAAGAAAAGAAGTACTGGTAGAAGCTTTAAAAAAACAACACTATTCAGGCTGCTGACAGTTACAGCACAGTGAGTCTTATAAACCTATTTTTTACTTACTGAAAGAGTTGTACAAACCTGTCGCTTACTAACATATTTCATGATTAATGGACTATGAAAGTATCCATTTATTTGACAACAGTTTGTGCTAAGCCAACAATATCTTTCCACCATTAATACATGAAAGGTGAAGTAAATACAGGGCTAAAGGTGGCCTAATTAATACTGCTCTGTGCTGCTTTCAAGGAGTGATGACAGCTCTGTAACCACAAAATGGGCTTTGGGAACAGCAACAAATCCCCGAACAGATTTTTTTCCCCTCTAGTTTGGGCTGTGAATAAAGAAGGGGACTTGTTTTTTTTTTTTTACTTCCATCCATCATGGCCACCCACGCACATGCTATAAGACATACAAGGTCCTAACTGAAAGATACGATCACAAGGAAGTATGCTTCGGCAGATAATGACTGTCTCAACACATTTTGTTCATGTTTTGCTCTGTGGCACATTTTTTTTAAAGGACTCAAAATAACATTATAAACTTGACTATTTATTGAAAATATTTGTTATCCAGATAATAAGAAGTCGGGGATGGCCAATCAGTGTTGTTATATTTAAGTGGCTTATAAACATTATTAAGTAATTGATGAATTGATTGATTGATTAAAAATAAGTCATTCATCTTTTTTTTTTTTTAGATTCAAAACTTATTCCCAAACAGGCTAGCAAGTGTTAAATGAAACACATATTTTATCTAAAAGCTCTATGGTACAGAAACTACTTAAATGAGCATCAGTAAAATCTTCAGGTGAGAATTTGCAGAACAACTCACTCAGCTTTTCTCCTGATAGTAAACACCACATGGATTATCTCAAGTCTTTAGGGTGTGGGTACAACTGTGGATGCATATCATAAACAAATATTTGTTAACAACATTTAATTAAGCCTATGACAAGATACAGATTAGTTTGGGCCTCTGATTTTTTTCCACATAGGTGATTTGTTTTCTCCACAGTGCACCAATCATAAATCTAAGTATAAAAAAACATAAAAAAAAAAAAAAAAAAAAATCAGCTTGGCATCTCAAGGAAAGCAAAAGCTGCTGGCCACTGAGGTGCCATGGAGCTCAGCGAGAAGTAGTCACTGTTCAGACTGCTCTCATATTCTTGTGGCTAGCTCCAAGGTAATGAAAACTCAGAGGACACAGGGAGAAGCCCCCCTGAGCGTAAACACATTGCATAATAGGCACTTCCTTCAAAATGCTAACAGCCCCAGAAAAGGTCTTACCATTTCAGAGATTTGACACATATAAGCCAGGGTGAATTTCAGAGAAAGGAAAACAACATTTCTCCACATATTGGCAGAATGTCTTACAGTAGCTAACAGGACAAATAAGGTTTATATGTTATTGTTGTTGTTTTTTTTTTTTTTTTGTTTGTTTTTTTTTTAAACTTTGTGTGTGTGTGTGTGTGTGTGTGTGTGGGGGGGGGGGGGGGGGGGGGGGTTACATTTTTCTATAATGTAAACATAAATAATGCCTCACAACATGTTTAAATAAAAAGAAAAAAAGAGGTAGCTCGTTGCTCAAATATATTTCTCTTGGTCAAAAATGTAAATAATGTCTCAAATTATTCAAACAAATGATCTCAAACAAAACTAAAATTTGAGGGTTTTTTTTCTTTAAAAAAAAAAAAAGGGGGGGGGGGGGTAATCTAATAATGGCTCAAATTTAAAGAAAATGAAAGGGGATATTTTTTTTTCTTCTGTCTGAGAGCGTAGTGCCAAAAGTCAGAGCAGGTTTTTTGTCCAGATCTGAGAGAAGGAGTACTCTTTCACGTCATGATGCATGTGGCATACATGCTCAGCATCTTGACAGGTAGGTGCATTGGAATAATGCCAGTGGCCCAGTGCAGCACACTACTTTTTGTGTTTTTCTGTAGCAGCTATATGTTGTTTCATTTTACCTAAGTAAGAAAATGTATAATAGTGCATATTCAGCTATTAGTTTTATTGATGGTGATGTTTTTGTTTTGTTCTTATGCTTGCTAGTTAACCAGTTGCTAGGTGACAGAGCAGCACTATTTGATGCAAGCACTAGGACAGGAAAGGTTGGTGATGTAAATAGGGGATCCATCAAGGACCAGACTGCTTCTTTCTCTCTACATCTTCTCTTCCAGCTTTTGGCCGAAGCAGTCTTTAAATATCACAACATTAAGCCTACTCTATTGAATTATTGTTTTACTAAATGACATGCAGTTGAATTTGAAACACGTACTTGCATGGTGGAGAACTGCTGTTTTACTGTACTGAATTGAATTTAATGACATATTCTGATTTACACACACCCTGGGGGCATGTTAAACTGTTAAGCTTTAAGTAATTACTTTGGTGAAACAGCATAAATTTAAAACAAGGTTTAAATCACAGCTCACTGATAATTTACATTATAATTACATTGAGATTAGATGTAGACACAGCTGTTACACTTGATCTGAACATAGACACAGCTGGCTGCAACATGCTATAAGATCTTATTCAAATAGGATGTCAAACATTAACGCCTCTTAATACAGACTCCATAGTTCTTGAATTTCAGCACACATGGTTATTTAGTTCTAAGATCTTTTGACATCAGTAGATAAATTAAAACACTTTTCAACTCTGATATTCTCCACTTTCAGGAAGTACTTTCTTTTGAAGGACCTAAATATATAATAATAAAAAAAAAATGATGAGAGCACTTAATGATGATGACACATCACCCCCGCCCTTAATTTGATGGGTAAGGGTGATGAAACATCTTCAGAATACGGGTGCAACATCCTTGACCGTTTTCTGTAGCATTAATAGGGAAGAACACTTGTTTCATACTAAATTCATGGTTCATTAACAAGGACTGCCGGTCCCTCTGGTGTTTCCTCCTGTCCTCAGGAAATTCCTCTGTCTCAGTTGAATGGTAGACTTACTACTATCTCCAACTAGCAGGCATGCACTGTGTGCCCTGGCTCTTTGTCAAATCCATACAGAGAGCCTCTTGGTTTAAGTAATGAGAGTGGTGATTGAATATTTAAGCACCTAATTAAATTCCCTCTTTACATGGGGGGGGTGCGCAGCAACTTGGTGGCTCTTGTGCTTGAGTAGTGCGCTGTTTGAGTGCTTGTGGTTGGGAAACGGACGATTCTGCTTTCAACAATGAACATGACATTAAGGATTATAAGGGGCTATAAAGAAATGGGATTGAGAGGATTTAGAGTCATTGTTACTATTGTAGTTATCCCGGCACAAAAACACACACGCACACACTCATCCACACACACAGTTTCACTTGATCACCATCTATATTTTAAATATCAGAGCTGTTTAATTATTCTTACTTAGCAGATAGAATAAGAGTTCACCTTTTAGGGCCATGCTTAAACACCCAAAATACGCCCTGTTTTTGCCTGGTAATAACATGCATCCTGCCCTAAGACAAGTAAAACAGGTAACGTAACCTCACTCTTCATTTTATTGACACTCATATTTGATCAGCTCACTGCAGTATAACTGCTGCATGTGGGTTGGAATGAAGATGATCACAGTTTAACCTGTGTTTTAGCCCGTGCGCTGTCGTTCTCCCATTTAGCTTTCTTCTTCCCTTCTGTCCTTTTTCTTTTGAGTCCAGCTCCAGCATTTAGAAGAAAAAAAAAACATTTCAATCTTATTTTAAAATGTGGGTTATGAACAGGCAAAAATAAAAAAGTGAGAATTTTTCAAGAGCGCTTGCTGAGTTCTCACTTTAAGGTAGTGTAATTTCAAATGTGTGGTCTAAACATGGAGCCTGGGGTTTGCAACTATTGGAAAATTGCTTAAACTGCTGCCAAAGACAAAGCATATCCATTAGAGCAAGGTGCATGTAAAATACATGACACCAAGTCCTTAAATGATTTAGCGAGGTCATTGAATCTTAGTTTAGGTGTCTTCATTTTTTATTCATTTTTAATCTCTGGCAATATGATGCCTTATTACACATGAGAATTATTTTTTCTCATATGTTATTTTAAATCTATGTCTGAGTCACATTTTATGTGATAAGAGCTTTGCATTTATTTGCATTAAGAGCAGGGAGGATTTGATTACAGACGGATTCAATTACATCAAACAAAGTGTATGTTCTGTACCACACACGTAGACGAGAGATGTAAACAGTCGTCCAATGAATGGTCAATTTATTGTTAAAAAAATGCATGAAAGCCACCCAGGGAACAGACTACATTCATAAATTTAATGAGCACAACTAAAGCTTGAATTTTTTGTCTTGCCTAATACAAAGGTGTGATTTAAATGTTGTTCTAACTGAAGAAAAAAGTCAATTTAATTGTTAAGGATCACAAGAAATTTTGTGAATATTATAAAAAAAAAAGAAAAATACAGAGTTTCTTGGATGCATTGACAGGAAAACATAAATAACCAGGACAAAACAAACTGGCTTCCAGTGAAAGCTCCAATCAAATTCAAAGTTCTTCTTCTGGCTTACAAAACAGTGAAAAGAACGGCTCCTGCCTACCTGGACTCCCTCATCCAGGTCTCCACTCCCTGGAGTCTGCTACACTCTGCCTGTGAGAGACACCTGGTTCTCCCGGTCCAGCATAGTTCTAAATCTCTTGCCAGACTCTTCTCCTCTTTTGTTCCCAAATGGTGGAATGAATTACCAACTCTGTACGACCTGCAGAGTCCCGTTTTACTTTTAAGAGACATCTGAAGACTCAACTGTTCAAGGAGCACTTAGGCACTTAATCTGACCCTTCTCCTCTTTGTCCTCAGGGGCCGGATGAATCAGACGGTCTAAGACCCAGCTCTTCATGAATTAAAGTAGGGAATGTTGTTGAATACTGAACAGTATTGTTGATGATGAATTATTAGTTGTAAAAGGCAGTTCTTCTGGCACTAAATGGCAACACCTACGACCAAACAAACTTGAGGCACTTCATTGCACTTTAGATTTTTTCCTCCGGTCTAACTTCTTGCTTGTTTTGAACATCGCTTCTGACATAAGTATCTGCGTGAAACTGTAGAATTGTAGAAATAAGTGAAACAGTCAAAGTACTCAGTATCCCATGTGTCCCTCAAACCCATCACTCATGTGACCCCTGCACAGGCCCAAAGCACTTTTGTAAACAACCGTGCCGATCGAAAGGTTAGCAGCAGTAACATACACACAGAGGCATGAAAATACTCACAGGCACTCAGATTCTACAAGGAATCTTGCCATATGTACATGAACATGGTGGGCTAAAAAAGACTACAATTTGACGGATCCATCAGGAGTGCTCCGCTGAGCCACCAGACACTGTAATCATGTGCTATTTGCTCGCAGTGGAGTCTGGAAGAGATGTGCAGCAGGATTTTTTTCTTTTTCAGTGGTAAAAGCTTAGTAATGTTTACATGTCTGCCAAAATGTGACTCTAACCCCACTTTAAAGCCGGTGTTAACTCTTCTCTTGTGCTTTTTTCCTCTCCTTGCATTCTAATTTGAGTGCTGGGGTAAGCACTCTGCTGCTGGATGAGCTCCTGGGATGGAGATTTCTGCTTATTAAGACATGTCCAACAAAATACAGAGATAGGCAAATTCTCTCCCTGACTTTGGGGGAATACCGCTAAATTTTCTGGCATTACAGAAATTCTGAAATGCCTCAGGTGTTCTGCATGTGTAATAAATCCTTGTGACAGCCTGCATGAGACAGGAAGGGAAACTGTATGTGTGAGGTCACAAGTACATATTGGCCAAAACATGAGAGGTATTCCATTTTCCCCAAGAATTCTCCACAAACTGAGTCCATGATTGGTTGCATGTGCCCACTTTTTTGTCTTTTCTTTTTTTTTTTTCTTTTGTTGTCTATGGCAGCATTTGACGACAATGGAGCCTTGGGATTTTCTTGACATGGAGAAAAAACCCTGTCAAATTTACGCCATGAATATTTGACTCATGTTTCCACTTTTCCTCAAGGTATAGACCCCTTTTAACTCCACACAGCCCTCCATTTATCCTGAATGATTATTCATCTGACATTTCTAACAGCATGTGCTCCAACCCTCCTCACAAAGGTAAAAGGTGTAGTCCCTAAATGCTCATCAAATAAAATCAAACAGCGTGTGACTTTCAGTCCTTGAAGGCAGCTTATAATGAGGGGAGCCCTGAATGAAGGAGACTTTGCTATTTTCACCCTCAGATCCCAGTGGGTTTTCTCTCTTTAAAATAGTAAAGAACACTGGTCATGTTTTATAGAGCAGTCACGTACACAGTCCACAAAGCCAGAACAGAAAGGGTGAACTATACCTCGGAGTGGCCTCTGTGTCCACTGAGTAAGAATGAGTCAAAAACTTAAAATGCAGAAAATGTAGGTGCCAGAATCTCAATTATGATTTTTTTAAGCATGTCTTTGTCTGTCAATTAAGGATGGTGAGAAAAATTATTGAAAGTTAAAATATATTTTATCGAGCCCATCTGGAGAAACCGTAGAAAATTCAAGAACACAAATCCAACGCACTCTTTTTAAAACAGTCAAGCTGGCTTCATTTAAGTGACACAACCATATTGACCCTAAAACACAATTCTACATTTCAGCATCAAGCCTTCATCAGGAAGTCAAACATTTGCAAGAAAGCAATATATCCTTATCCACCTTATTTCTGACTTCCCATAGCTCAGAGTGGTTGTCGGTTTTGCTCTTCCGGTTAAACGTTCTGTTTATGTCGCCATGGAGACCACAAAGCTGATGGTGTTAGCATAGCTGTCATACTTGCCTAATAACCGTCTCTTAACAGCAAGAAAGCAACGAAATGAACAAAACATCAGGGGTCCGATGTTTTAAAAAGTTCACACTGAAGCCCTGTCTAGCATTGATGGTTCCACGTGAGTTGTTTTGAGCTAACTTGGCGGCGGTGGTCAGCCATATCGTTGCAAGGCTACTGGAAGTAAATAACCGTCAGTGGAAGTTTTCTGGAGGCTTCTGCAGAAACAGGTGGATAAGATTGGTTAGCAGAGGTAAGCAGTAGAACCAAGATAACTAAAATTTACTTGATAGGAAATTTATATGTACGTAAGCTCTTTAAAAACGTATGGAAACATTACTGAATATTCTGGTTAAAGATGTTACCAAGAGGAGACTTGCAGGCTTGAGCCATGTCTTCCCAACGAAAAGGTACAAAACAGTTAGAAGGTATGGATGGTTATTTTGTTTCTTTTCTCAAATTTGGACAATGGAAACACAAATAGCTGGATACCCTCCCATAATGTACTGAAACAATTTGACAAAGTACTTGGAGTTTGAGCTACCGCCTATGAGCTAAGCATACAGGTGCTGCTACTCGGTAGGCAACCACATCATAAAAGCCAGTAGATCAATACTTTAGGGATTTTGAATTACACGTCATTGCATTCATTTTATTCCATGATAAAAAAACACTAAAAAAATACTAAATAAAGGTTAATTATTTGACAGCTTACAGATCTAGATATACAGTAAAAATGTCTATGTGAAGGAGGATAGAAGTGGCATGTTAACTACATTTGCATGTCTATCAGCATTACAAACCTCTGAGATGTATAGATCAAATAACTGGAATCTGCAGTTCATGCTAAACTGCTGTATATACAAACCTAATTATAATCATGTGCATCACATTGGGCACTTGGAAAAATCAAAATTTGTTTAATTCACATAACAGTTTTCAGAGTTCAAGAAACTGCTCAGCTGTTTTCAATCAAAGATACAGAAATGAAAATGAACAGCACTTATTTCCCACTCCAATATTTCCTCTGTAAAATATGCAGTGGTAAGACTTCATAGGATATTGAGGGAGCGATGCAGATCGAGCTTAAGTTAAGTGTTTCTCAATCCCATGAGTTCCCACATTATCTGCTTCAGACATGGATCCGTTCATTATCCAATGCAACTCTGAAGCTCCAAGAAATCTGTCTTTGAATTCAATCAACAAACTAGTGTCTAAGTTCACTATCCTGTATGACAACCACAAAGGCCGAAAGTAATTATCTAACTCCTCTGTTGTAGTTTTTTAACCTGCTAATAGCTATATCAGCTTCATATATTATAACCATAGACTGAAATGGAAGACAGACTTGAATCCACACATTTAATTAATTTTATCCACATCTGAACATGAATCATGTCCAGTGTTTAAAATAATGTTAAGGCACACTGCAGGAGGGGGGGGTCTCCCATGCTTTGTCAAAGTCCAAAGTTGGCAGGTATGTGTACCGCCAATGTTGGAAAATGGTGTTGTGGTAAACTTTTTCCCATGTCACTGCACTTTATAGTTTGATTTTTAGCTCCAGTACATTTTGTTTGACCGTGTAATTATTTTCTGATATGTAGATAGATATTTCATATTTTTCTGTAGTTGAAAAGAACAGTGAAATAATTGTTACCAAACGTTTCTGTACGAAACATTAAAAACACTTGAAAGATGTTAAAATCAGTTCATGTTATAAAATGTCGAAAACACTACTAGAACCATAACAAAAGGACAATGTAAAAGCTGTAAGCTCATGTATTAAAGCCATGAATGCTGAACAGCAGCACACCAGAGAAGAAAGGAAACCTGTGAATGTAACAGTGATTATTATTTATAAAAGGTCATGCAATAACCTGACACTACAACGGATGTTGTTGGTTTTCCTTTTTTTCCAAAAACTTTCTGAAAACTTGAAACTTTTTTCAAAAGGTGTAGTTTTCCACTACTGTTATGTCATTCTAAAAATGCACGTTCTCCTAGATTGCCCTGGCATAGTTTTTTTACAGTGGTGAAACAAAAATACCTCAGTTTTTGTTGATTCTTCTGACTCTTCTCATTCAAACTTATGCTAGTTATATGCCTTTTTCCACCGCAGCTCTCCATGGCAGCTTGTCAACCTCTGGTGTTTCTCAGGATATATATATATATATATATATATATATATATATATATATATATATATATATATATATATATATCGTAGACTGTATAAAATATGGACATGACTTCGTCTCTTCTTGAGTCAAATGAAGCCAATCATTGGACAGGGCCATCTTGGATATGACATGAACTTTGAGCTTCCATTCGAACAGCTATAGGGCGCCCACCAGTCATGTGGGCTGAGCTGAGCCTCTAATTGGACAAACCCATAACCTTAAAATCTAATAAACTGGTGAGTTAGATAAAATAAAAAATAAAAAATAAAAAATCACCCCCATTAAAATGTGTGCTGACAGTGAAATTTGAAAAAATTTAGAAAAATGTCAGACCCAAGCTGTTATTTGAACCAGGGTGTGAATATCCTTTTTAATGCCGTAAAAGTCCTTATCTTTTTATTTTTTTTTTTTTGCTTGATGTGTACATGATATCTGGTCTATATATATCTATATATGTCTATATCTACACACACACACACACACACACACACACATAAATTATTTCATTAAGGAAGAATTAATTTTCATCAAGAAGATTGAGGGGGCTGTGATGTAAAGAGCTGATCCGTGCTTGATTTACATTAAGTCAAAGACTCAACACATGGTGTGTTGTTTCGTTCTTTAACTTCCCTTCCATCTGTGTTTTCACTGAAGTAACCATATATTTCTCCTTAGGCTATATATACTGTGGAGTGATATGAAAAAAGCTGAAGTGTGAAAGTCTTGCCAGATGCTTCAGAGCATCTAAATTGAATGCACATTACATTGTATTTATTCATTCTGACAGTGAACAGCATGGAAGACATCCAATAACGCCTCAAGCATCTTACACAGATGAGAAGCGAGATAATATCTCAGCTCTATTTCAAATATGTGGTACTTTTTTATTAGACTGGAGTCATGTGTGTCGTGATAAGCTGGTATTGGGTGAGCACACACCCATAGTCCGTGTCCTTGTTGGCAGGTATGAGGAGTTTTCTCCTGCTGGTGGTCAAGAGGGCATTGGTGGTTATCGAGGATGAAGGGTGCAATGTGTTGGTCCAAGGAAATGATTCAATTATTTTCCTTAACAGCTCTGTGTGGCAGGTTATTAATCAGTTCAACATGCAGCTCTCGTTCATCAGATAAGCATCAGGCTGAGTCTGTTTCAATCAGCAGCATTAGCATGACACATTTCTGATGGTGCTGATAGAAATGTGCTGGCATGGCGAATATCACATCTGATGGTGAGAAGGAAAGCCTGCTGTGGAGCCTCTGCACATGTACGCTCCAGCTAATGTTTCATTTAAATTCAGAGTAATTCAATGATGCAACGACAGCACCAATTGGATATAAAAACAAAATCTGTTCAACAACGCTGGGGTCATTTCCAGTTGAAATGTGTAAAGTTATTATTATTATTATTATTATTATTATTATTATTATTATTATTAATAATAATAATATTATTATAAATAATAATAATAATAATAATAATAATAATAATAATAATAATAATAATAATAAAATATCAATTATCATTTTGATTGGTGTATGGTCAATAATACCTAAATCATTTATATCACACAACCATTCTTCAAAATCACTGAACTTTAAAAACATTACTTTGAAATTCATAAACCTTACCTCTGTTCACAATCGTTGAGTTTGAGGACTAAATGTTTTTTGAAAACATTTAAGTGTGCTGTAAAGTTTTTGTTGGAAATACTTTAAAGATCTTTTTTTTCCCTATTGAACAGCTGGCAGCATCCTGCATGCTAGTGCAACCATTATGCCAGCATAATTGCAGAGAGAGATAATACATTTATTGTGTTTTGTATTTTTTTATCCATTTTATGGGCAAAGCAAGCAGTATGCTTGTTTATATTGCGACATGAACCAGAACTAGGTTGGAAATGGTGGTATACAATAGTTAAATGTCCCTCTGGTACTCCGGAAGTAGCTTTGTCTGACTCAAAACTAAAAGAAAAAAGAAAAAAAAAAAAAAAAAACTTATTTCAGCCTCTGTCTGAAAGGCTTCATTTTAGCTGCTGTCTCTGTTCCCTCTGATTTGCGAACAGACTGTTTTGATCAGCTTACAGACAGATTCAGGGATTTCTACAACATGTGAATATGTAGTGGTCTTAAAATCTGCACATAATATGAACATCTAGCATTGTTATTTTAAATCCATGTTTAAAATATGGGAAAGCATAATACCCCCTCTTTAAAGGTAGTGTTGGTAATTAGATTTTGATACACATTTTGGTATTCTAGTCAAAATGATATTTATGTCCCGATGGCAAATTGATTTTCTTGCTGTAGAATACCATACGAAACCACAGGGGTATGCTGTCCTGAGGGTTTTTTTTTTTCTTTTTTTGGTGAAACAACTTGACTGATTTTTTTATCAGTTCAATGTGCAGTTCAACACAAAACCCTAATCTAATCCCCATGGAACACCTTTAGGATGAACTGGAAGACAAATGGCTAGTTGGGCCAAACAGCCTCAGCACTGTGGCTAAATAGTAACAAAATCACCAAAGCCAGGTTCCCTGAGAAAAGTCTGTTGAAAAAGTTGAAAATTCTTGTGTCCAAAGTGCTTCCAAGATGGAGCCATCAAACACCCAGGCACATTCCTTTCTGATGTGGAATAATTTGCAGTTTAACCACATTGAAGTATTGAAGTGTAAATTTAGCTGAGAAAAATATAATGGAAGAATAAACTTTTCATGTTTTATAAAAGGAAACATGTCAAAGGTACTGTGATGAAGTGAAAGTGCTTGAAACACTTGAAAACTAGCTGATCTAGCTGAATCCACTTTTAGGTCTATTCACTGACTGTACCTTTTTCTTCTGATAATTCAATAAGCATACTCTTGAATGGTTCCACACATTCAAAGAAGGATCTTAGTAAAGGGAGTGTTAGTAGATTGATAATTACTCTTCTTTCATATTCTTGTTCCTCTTCTGTCTTGATCTTTGAAACCATTAGTCAGTACCAAGAAAATGCATGGGAAATGTGCTTTAAAACAACTCTCGGTGATACCAATACTGATTGTTCCAGTTGGACTGACTGTAAATAAAAACGGATAGATATAGATACATGTTTTTTGCCCATCTCTTCTTGTACATAATTTTAAGTTTACCATGACTGTTTAATTGCAATCGCTCTCTATGATTTAATGACACCTAGTCTATGTAATACACTTTAAATGATCAATTCTTTAGGAAAACTTACTTGAAGGCCTGTTCCTGTGTGAGAATAATCCAGTGATTCACATTTTATTACTTTAAGCTGAACTCATGCAGCTATTAATGTATTTATTATATCACTTATTTCATAACCATATTTATTAATTTAAATAAAGCTTAAAGTTCCACATTTTCTCCTTCTGTACCTGGATAGTGCTTGCTTGCAGCACAAAGGACTCAACCAGAGACGTCTGTCTTGCCCTAGCAGCAGCACCTGACACTGTGCTCTCCTCTTCTGTCCGCCTTTTTATAAATGGCTCGTATTCAGTGTTGTGGTTTAGCCACAAGGTTTGTTGTGTTGGACAGCTCCTTACTGTTTTTTCCAAAAACATCACAAACTGCATCTTGGCTGTTTGTGGAGCTGAAATACCTCTACACATGACTGTTTATGCTCTGCCATGTATCTACGGTCTGAGACTGAGTGACTGAGCAGTATGTTGCTACGCTTACGCATAACACACTTAACCAGGAGGAAGAAAAAGTAGTTCCCACCAACCGCATGTCATTCAGACAAGATCTCAGTTGTTTAGTTACTTTCCACTGTTCCTGTTAATGATATACATTATCTCAAATGACTGAAGTATCAAAACTATCGATATTTTAATTTGAAAATCGATTTTAGAGCATAGAGATCTGGTGTCGGAGGTAACAATATTTCAGTATTGATGCTCACATCACCACTGAGAAGAAATTTCATTCGACCCCATGTGACAGCAAGTGTTGGCATGGGGCCAACAGGTGCTGGGGACATAAATCCTGTAGCTTGAATAGACCTCATCATTGGAAGAATGGTGAAAGGTCCTGAATCCGAGGTGAGAGTGAGGTGAAGGAGGAGTGAGGTGTGAGGCTCGAGATGAAGGCAGGTGAGGATCCAGAGGGAGAGTGTGGCAACATGGCAGAGACTGGGTGGTAATGCAGGAGGTTCATGGAGGCAGTGGAGGAATGACAGCGTTAGTTAGATGAGAGATAATAACACGGCAACTAGAAACTTGCAAATAAATATTAGAAGCACTAGTGAGTAGGCTGCAGCATAACGGTTGAAGGGGGAACACTCTGGCACCAGACTCCTCTCTCCACAGAGCTTAACTACTGTTGTTGATGAGTGTGACGGAGAACAGGTGTGAAGATGCAGGAGAGCCAGTGCGTGAGAGGGGATCACCTAAAACTCTATGGGGGTGACTGGGAAAAAGTCCACAACACAGTGAAAACACAGTGATCACCACACAAGCTACACATTTCTGATTGGTGGGGCACCCACAGTGTTTTTATGTCACCCTCCATCTATAATAAGGTGACACACAGCTGTGATTGACTTTAGGGTTTAATAACTCCTGAATAACCTTCTTCTTCGAGCCTGATAGTGTGAATGTCTCTGTTAGCTCCCAGTGTTACACTTTACACACATTCAGCTAAACGTGTCAAAGAATATCCAGTTCACAACAGCTGCTGAAACACAGAAGAAGTCCTTGGGAATGTGTCTTAGTTTAACTTAATATATTTGTCAAAATGTTTCCATCAGATAAATATTTAATGATGATCCTGTTTGTTTTTTTAAGCCACCTGTTGATCTCTGCCATCTTTGTGCTTAAGATGGCAGAGCAGTCAGATACACCCCTGATCGGATGTTTCAGGCCTTTTTTTTCCTCCTGGTTTGATGGTTTATTGCAATTACTTTTATTTTTTTCTTCATACATCTCTGACCTGATTTACATAATCTACCCTGGTCTTGGGTCTGTGGTGGGAATGCTGACAAACAATGGGCCACAAGAACTGTGTAGTTCCTGGGAATGTTTTATCATGAGCTACACAGTTCCTAGACCTTCTGGTCAAAATATATAGCCAGTCTTTTTGCTTGTCAGTGTTTTCTCTTTTTCATAATATGCTAAAAACCTTACAGGGGCTTTATCTATCAGATGAGATTAATGCAGTCACACACAGTCATTTTACAACCACATCTAGACTAAAACCTGCCCAAGGCTCCTTATGGTGAAAAACATCTTTGAACAGCTATAGTATATAAGTCAATTAAAAATGGAGAGGGAAACATTTACCATTCAGTTTTTTTCCCCTTTCTGAAAGCATACATATATACCTCGTCTGCACTTTCGAAAGGCTTGAGTGATTTCTTGGAAACCTCAGAGCGAGGAAGACTCACTTAAATGATATATCTCTCAAGAGGTTTTCTGTCATGTGATAAAACTAAAGTTTGCCCTGGAGCATTCTGGGAAAGTGAGTGGGAAGCTGCTTTCACCACAGTATCCTCATTCAAACCCTATAGGAATCAAGATGTGAACAGACAGTGTTTGAGCTTTCCATTGCAAACAAATTCATTTGAAGCACACAGAAAATACATCTGAATGTCTCTGAGAGCAAAGCCCTGCGATCAAACCATGTGATGTGAGCTTTCACAGGTAATGAATCCCTATCTATGAATGTATTCACAAGCTGTCAGGAACATAAAGAAGCTATTGCAGCCACTGATCCAGCCGATTCAGAGGTCAGGCTTGTGCTGCAGATGGGGAAGATGTAGCAGAACAAAAATGGCATGGCAGAGCTGGAAAACACCTGTGAGGAAAAGGGCACTAAGTTGTTTATTAGATGTGAGCCCTGCAGGTCATGCGCACAGATAAGATTTTCCGTAGCGTTTAGCAACAGATTGATTGATACCGTGCTGTCCCCATATCACAGTCTGTCAGTCACATCAAATCTAATTTAGTCTCCAGAGAGAGGAAGAGAAATTTTTTAGTGTGGGTGTGCACTGTCGCCAGATTTCAAAATGCCTCTCTGAGCCCCCAAAAGACCAAAACATCAATCTCCAGTTTCAATCTCAGAATGACTGTCATATTTTTTTCTTCTTTGCGTCCAGGTTTACCTTGGAAAATGTGAGACAATGGGCACGGTAGAGTCTTATATATGTGCACTGTGTGAATCAAATCACACATACTGCATATGCAAAGCCTGGAAGTCAGATGACAAACAGTACTTGAACCAAGTCCCAGATAGCCATCCTCACGTTGACTGAGGCATCTGCAAGCGGGAAGATAAAAGGCAGAACTGGATGTGGATTCCAAAACTCTCCACAGAAGGATCAGTTCTTCTACGGCAGCTCTCAACAGTGGATGGCTTGACACCGATGAGCTTTCCTTTCCGACAGAAATTTGAGCCCAGCTCTATAATCCCCTCCATCCGAAAGTTCAAGCCTTCGTCTGTTGGTTGGTTGCAAAACTGCAGTGTCGTGCAGAGTTTGAACATGGCGTCCCAGTGCTGCAGTGTGGATGGTTTGCTGATAATCTTTGGATACGAGAGAGCAAAGCCAGAATATCACAACAATGCACCCTTTGCATTAGTGTGTGTGAGGAATTTTAACTATGAGTGAAAAAAATGGGATGAGCTAGATGACTCTTTCTATTTT
This sequence comes from Labroides dimidiatus, assembly GCA_030710495.1. Classification (NCBI taxonomy): domain Eukaryota; kingdom Metazoa; phylum Chordata; class Actinopteri; order Labriformes; family Labridae; genus Labroides; species Labroides dimidiatus. The sequence continues at coordinate 22,023,391 of CM061147.1, forward strand.
GACTCTTTAAATGACCAAATCACATCCCAAAGTATTCATCCATCCTACTAAACTACCCTCAAATTAAACACCTCATTGGACATTCTCCGGATGTCCTCTGGCACATCACCTTGGCTAACCAATTATCTTGCTTCTTTCGGGATTTACACTGGTCCTTTGTGGGTTAGTGTAAGCAGGTGATTCAGTGCCTGATTGACACAAGCTTCCTCCTGTGGAGTTCATTAAAGGAGTCCCAGGGAGCAAAACATGCTGGTTCCAGTCACCAGCCGCTGTGGATCTTCACTTCTTTATAAGAACCAAATCAGGGTAAAACCTGTTCTACTTCTGGACATCTACACTAGGTTTACAATTGCTTAAAATGATGTTCATTGAAACTCTTATAAGTCATTGAAGAAGCATCATACTTGTTTCATCATTACAAACTTAGGAAATCAAACCTCTCCTGTCCCTAAATTGTCTCTTGATACCAGATGATAAGAAGTCTGCAGTGTTACTTGCTGCATAAACATCAGCAAACTGCTTCTTCTCAAGGAAAATGTTCCCCATTATATGAAAGGGCGATATGGGGAAAATATGTTGGGAATTTTCGAAAAACATAGTAAACACCAAGCATTTCTTATCCTGCAATCTGAACATTTTTATTCTTTTCTGCACCATTTCATAACTTTTATCTAGTCTCTTTCCCTCTTCATGATAAATACATACACACTTTAACTCTATATAAGTAGCATATGCACAGTCCAACTCTACATCAGTGAGACTTTACTGAATATGTTTTGGTTTTGTTTGTGCACTTGTCGCTTGACAAAAATGTAAATGTAAATACAGTTAGAACTTCATTCATTTCAGTGCCATAGTTCATACATTGTTAGATGCTTTTGAAAAAGCCTGCTGTTGACTGAAACGTGTCTGGTTTAAACCAGACTGCAACCTTAGAAAATTAGGCTGATGTAGAGAAGCTGCAGTTCCAAAATTTTCACTTGAAGCTGGCTCCAAAAGACAGGGAGACTCCGTCGACACCCATGTTAAAATGTCAATTTTTCCCTTCAAATATAGACATTTACAGCTTGGTAAGAAAAAACGATTTTGGTCTGAGTAGCTCATTTCTCTGTTTGCACAAACTCTAGTTTTTTCTGTTAGTTTTTAACTTATATATGTATAATTTGGGAATTCACGGATTTGACTTACACGCTTGATATTGCAGCTGTTTGCAAAAAAGCCAATGTCAGCAACTATTCCTGGTTTTAAGAGATTGATACATTTGTTCATTGAAGAGCTAAAAAGCTGTGAAGCCTTTGAAACGTCAGTCACGTTTTTTATCACAGGCCTTGTGATCAATGTAGATGTCTTTCACACTGGTTTTGAGATTACATTTTTTTTTTTTTAATTAATGAAGACCATGATAGATGTTATGTATCTATGCTAGTGCTAACCTGCTTGAGGAAAAGGCGGATCTAAAGCATCCACGTTTCCAAATATGGACGATGTTGCTGCAAAGTTTGGGATTAAAAACATTATCACTCTCCTTTCTTCCCTCTTCTGTTTCAAGTAACCTTAAAATACGTGCTCATTTAACTGTTAACATTAAGATTGGATCCTTCCACTACCCCACAAAGCTCCCTAATCCCTCCCCCACGTCATAGTCTAAATTCAGTGCACTAAAGGTGGAGAAGAAAAACCTGTTAAGGAACGATTTTCAAGCCCAGATATAATTGAGACACCATTTACACATTACAAATATTGATTTTTGCTATTGAACAGGCCAGTCTGAGTAACTGGGCCAGTGACAAGGGCACATTGACCAGCTTTGAAGCACTGGCTTGTGTTTAAATTCCAATAGAAATCACCTGGTTTCCTGAGTGAGTTAAAAAGGTGACCAAAACAGAGAGTGATTATTTTGGAAGATGTAGGATGAGTCCCTCACAGGTAATGATTCTCCCTGGTTGGATAAGTTGTACTGTGGAATAACTGCTGCTGCAATTACAAACCATGAGAGCCAGTCAGAGCCTTTCAGAGCATATTATTCACAATCCCACAAGAATTCCATTATGTGCCTTAGTGCCATCTTCAGCCCAACCATTCTTTTTTTTTTTTTTTTTTTTTTTTGTAGGCCAGGGTGACAGCCATTATAGATGGGGGAACCAATTACTTCTTCCACATCATGCAATATTTATGAAACACTTAGCCAACGGTCTGGAGGTTAATATTTCATTCACAGATAAGACAGAAACTCACACCCAGAATAGAACTTCAAAGAGATTTTCCTTCAGTAGCTCATGCTGTGAGCAGAGGATCCTGGGTTGTTTCAATGTCACCACCCCCCCACACATGTTAATGGGATTGATTAATGAAGGCCTCTTTCAACACATGTTAGACGTGAGATGGGTGGAGTCTATTGCATATTGTATGTGTGGTTAAGAGACTCAAGGCTGGTGACGGGACATAGATCAAGTTACCCTTCCTGCAATGGCCACAGGCGAGAAACGGAGGAGGAGCATATATTGTCTGCTCAATAAACAATCTGCCAGAGCTGGGGTCATTTTCAACAGCAATTAGACTTAGTTAGAGGGAGGATTGACACATGGGGAGTGATTGCTTCTCTGCGCTAAAAGTCAGCCTTCACTGTACAGTAATTGCAATCCTTATCTTCTCCTGTCACTTGGTATGTTACACAACAATTCCACTCTGCAATTATGAGCTATTAAATTATTTGTCATGCAGTGTGATGCTCTAATAACCTGCCTCATTTCACTGTTATTCATAATGTTTGAGTATATAACACCACTGAGGCACAGTACCAATAAGAATGCAGCATTTAGAGTGCGTAAGAGAGTGCTAATATATCCTGATCTCTTCATGTATTCCCTGAGGGGGAATATTCCCTGTTTGGAAATTTGATTCCCACCTCAACACAACCAAACCTTTCCTGCCACCTTACTCCTTACCTGTTTCATTAGCCTCAGAGATTTTTCTGGCTGAAGGTTTGGGTGAATTCATGTTTCCCAGAAGAGAACTTGTTAAAAAAGTAAAAATCTAAATGCCAAAATGTATCAAAAGTATTAGGTTGCTGTCTTGTATTGTTGCTAAGTTTTCTTAACCCCTATTTGATGAATATCCATAAAATAGGCCCCCATATATCTAATCTAAAGAAAAACTGTAATTCTAAAAATTTTACCAAAGACATAACAATGCTGAAAATGTATGACTGATATTAAGGGCTCCATAAAAGCGTTGAGATTTTGAGACTAAGTGCAAAGATTGGGAACATAAAATGTGTAATTTATGGAAATGTAATCATGAGAAAGTGTTGCAAAAACAGTTGGGCATTTTGAAGAGTGAATTCATAATTTTGAAGCTGAAAATGCACATTTCTAGGATAAAGTCATATTTTACTAGATTAAGCTTGTAAATTTCTAAGATTAAAGGTGTGTCATAATAATGATCTGCAATGAGAGTAGTCACAAGAGAGAAAAATGTTAATTTTCTGTACTACAAAAACAAAGTTTCAGTTTTACAGGGGAAAAAAATCCTTTCCAAGAATAAAGCTGTAATTTTAGTTAGTTTAAGCCTAAATGTTATTTTGATGGAGAAGCTCAAAAGAGTCATTATCTTTCTTCAAGGTCATGAAAAAGAGCAAGGTGTGCCTTATGAAATCATAGCTACATGCGGTCCTCTTATATGACTAAATAAACAATCTTTTGGCTCATTAACACCGTTTTTAATACACATAATGACTAACAAAACTGCAAGAGTTCTGAATCCATCCCCATGATGTAACTTTTGCCAGGACCATTTTAATCAAAGAAAATAATGTTGTCATCTGCAAAGAATAAGTTGTACCCTATTGAACCCAATATAGGATGACCCCAATAATAAGACAACCTCCCTCTTTTCAAGATCAGTTTGAAAAAAAAAAATACTGATCACTGGAATTTACTTTTTTTAAAGAAACATTTTAAAAAAAACCTGATAACATCATTGAAGTAATACAAAATGTTTTGATTTGGGGGTATAAATACAATCACTAAGCCTTTGTTTCTCACACAAACTTACACACCCTCTCTGCAATCTTTTAAAAACGGCTGCTAGGTGGACCTCAATCAGCTTTCCTTTTCCATTTAGTATTTTTCACAAACACTCTTGGATGCGCCTTCTTCGAACATGACACTCCGTAACTCCATATATTTTGGCTGCCTGACAGTTGTTTAACATCTCTGCTGCATTTAGCATCATTATCTTAACATGAACATCATAACTTCAACTCAGTTGTCTGTTAACTTGCCCAACATTTGATTCACTTTGCTCTGGACGATCACTGCATCTCTCCATTTTTCATCTCCTGTCACTGTGTCTCTGCTGTGATTGACAAATCACAACAGCCACAGTGAGGTCACTGGCTTTACTTTGCAGTCATGTAGTGACCCTAGACAACTATTAGCATGTGTCAATGATTAGACCCCAATTACAAGACAACCCTATTTTTCTGTCTTAAATAAGGGTCAATATTATATTTGGCAGTATGGCTCTTTTTCGGACTCCCCTGCCCTTCCATGTGCATAAGTGGAAGAGCAGGGCCTGAAACGTGACTGAACAGAGCCTTAAAAGAGGAGAGCAGCTTCCGTCCCTTTCAGGAAGGTTGAATGGAGTGCCCACTGTGACATTTGCGAACCGGATGCGTAGATGGTGATTGGCTGAGGTGTCAGCTGACTGAGTGCTGGGATCGGCTAATGTTCTGTGGCTGACCTTGACTTTGAGACCTGCCTGAAGTAACGCTATGCTCTGTGTATGTCACTTAAAAGAAGTCAGCGTGACATTTAGGTTATGGGACATGTTCTCCAAGCTGTCAGTCATTTTTTTTGTGTGACCTCCATCAAAACGGTAGTCAGACCTCACTGCCTCATCTGTTTTGCTGATGACAACTGGAAAGTTTTTTAATGGGTGGATGCCATTCCACCGTATTCCTCCACCAACATCTTCTAAAATGCTTTTTCCGTGAAACAAAAACTGTATTTATCTCTGTGCAATAATTCTGTGGAGGTGTGACCCATCTGTTCCTCCTTCATCACTGCTGAAAAAAAATCATAAATGCTGACCTCTCAAATTTTAGTCAGCCCACACTTGAGTCCAGTTTTTTGTGAGTTCTAACCAAGCACAAGGATAAGATTAAAACAGAGAGTCTAAATATGTTCAGACATAATGTGAGGCGCTTTGGTTATAACAAAATAAAGACCTGGAAGTTATGATTACAATTTGAGCTCACATCACTTCACATTGCATTTGCTTTGTTGGCTGTAGAGGGGAGCACACACATGAGTGGGTATCACCATCAAAGCAGGGTTGAATATACACTTAAGATGTTTATGCATGCATGAATATTAAATATTAATCAGTTTATATAACAAGGTTGATATGCAATGAAGAATTCTCTCCCGGGATCTTGTAGCGCTGCATTATCTAAACAAACACACAGCCTCCAGTGACAGAATCTGCAATTTATCAGTTAGTCAATCAATTATTAGAATCACACCTGAGCAATTAGCAGATGTGTTGAATGAACCAGCAAAATAAGAAAGGGTTAAACAGGAAGCTCATATCACTGTCTGAATATATGATTCCAATCATCGCTGCTCAGCTGAGGGTAACAAGTTCAGAGGGAACACACATATGGAACCCTCTGATGGTTTAACTATCACTTCTGTGTCAAGAGTGCTGCCTTCTGCACTCCACCAGTTCAGAAGGGTTTTATTCTAACGTATGAATATTTGCTATAATTAACACTAGGGCTGGATGGTGGATAAAAATATCTTACAGCAGAAAAACATTTTGATCTGCTTTTTTGCAAGAGGGAATTACATGCCAGCATGGCACTGTAATTTTGGTGGAGAGAAGGTCTCAGTCAAATAGGATGAGTCACCACCAGGCGGGGGGATTGCAATGATTAAACTGCACCCCTGACACAGAGTCATGTCAGAAGCACTGATGGATGCCACGGATGTTGCTCCCTCTGAAGTCACGCCCAGTAGTGCGCTGACACAGAAACTGAGAACGCGCCTGCTGCAGATCAGATTCATAAAAACGCTGCCACACAGAGATATGTAATTCTGGTTATTGATCGTCCAAAATCTTAAGTCATTGTTCTGAATCAGTCTGAACCTGCAGTGTGAATGTATTACCTGAAACAGAGACTAAATCAAAGCAGCAGAGATCAATAAAGCATTTGTTATGAATGGCACACACAAATATGCAGTAGGTTTATTTACCTGTCCATGACATAGACTGTTGCTTTGTCCCAAATCGTGCACTTTGGTAAGTGCACTCACATGAAGTGCACTTACTCTGCATTAACTAAATCAGTGCACTAAATCTTACATGATAGTGTTGTCCCAAATCAAACACTGCAGTTTTGCACTTGCCGGTAACTACGATAGCATTTCATTTCATAACTGTTGTGTTCTTCTGTTATTCATTGATTACATCCATCAATTCATTTGATTCATTCCCACCTCTTCCTCTATGTAGCCAATGTGGCAACCATGGAGTGTGAGAAGTGTCCAGTGTTCCACTCTCAACTTTTTGACTGTTTTGAGTGCACCAGCTGAGAAATCAAAGTGCACTGCATTTGTCCATGCTGTCAGTGTGAACTCAGTAAGTGTAAGTGCAGAGGTATATGATTTGGGACACAGCATGTATAAAATATGGACGTGGTCTGTTTTCAAAACCACCTACCACAAGAGGAGTGCCTACTGATTTGACCGAAATTCAGCATGTAGTAGGCAGTATGTGAAAAGTTGCAAAATCTGCAGTATGCCAAAAATCCCCAGATGTCCTACTGATCTGGGAAAATTTCTCAGAATGCATTCAGTCTAACTGGCATACAGTTTCCCATAATGCACAGTGCTAATGGTGATTTTTTGAGTATGTGACACTTGTCTGTTCCCGATTCATTCAAATGAAACCAGTCATTGGTCGGGGCCATATTGATGCAGACTTTGAGCTCCCTTTCTGACAGCTATAGGGCGCTTATCAGTCAAAAAAGAAAAAAAAAAAAAAAAGAAATTCATCCACATGGTGTGTACTTGACTTCTGGTCTTTCTGCAGCTAGCCTCAAGCACGTTCTCGATGAAAAGGAACTTTTAGCACTTTTGCATAGGCTTCATTTTTCTCAACCTGATGTTGACTTTTGATCAATGAACACTTTCTTCCTGTTGTTTTATCGGTTGTTGATATTTCTTTTACTTCCTTTATTTGTGTATTAATTAGCGGAAGTCACAAGTAAAACACTAACTATACTGGAGATAGTTGCTGGATTCTTACAGATCTGCAGTCAAAAATAGAAGAATGAATCTTTCAGCCACTTCTCAGTTACAGACCAGCCAGTTTGGTGATCTCTTGGGCCAATAAGGGAGGAGCGCTGTAATCAGTTTGACACAGGTGCAATCAATCGTCTCTCACCTGGAGTTTAACGAGATGTGTGATGCCTCTGAATGGCCACAGTTAACTACAGTGTTGTGCATAAATGTGTTTAAATGGATGCATGTATTGGACATGCTCATATTTTGGTGGATGGGTAGTGAAATCTGTCTGTTTCACAGAGTTTATTCTTCTCAACAAGCATAGCTCATAATGTATCATTTTGACACATTTTTTTGTTTTTCTAAGTTTCCAAAGCTGCAGATTTTTTTTTGTTTATTGTGCTTTTCTTGACTTTTAAATATCATCTGTCAATGATTCTACTGTAAAATACAGTATTTTATTTAGCCTGAGCATACCAAGCAACATTAGACTTTGACTTTGTTGCTGCCAAGTTGGATTGCCAGGTCTGACTACTATCCTACTCAGTACTTGTGAACAAGCCTTTAATTAGAATCAACATGAAAAATCAGGAGAAAATTTGGAGAGGTTACAAATTAGGAGGTCAGCAGGTTAAAAAGCGTGAGTGTTGGGAGGTATGACTTTAGATACATAAATAATTGAAGGCTAAGGGTTGAAGGACAGGAGGCTTCACTGAAAGAAAATTTAAGTGCAGCTAATAAAATGAGATTGCTCATCTTTTGACCCATGAACGTGAACTGGTTCATTACAGTCTTCGTAAACTAAACTCGATTATCATATTAAATATAAAAACACTCAAATGCATCTGATATTTATTTAGTGCATATACACCATGCAGACAAAAGCTTAAGTAAGGACACGTTTTAAAATTGAGCCTAACATTTCCAAACTTTTGGTAAGACTCTTTTTGCTGCACAGATATTATTTTGTACAGATGTGACAAAATGTCAAATACTTGATAGGAAGATTCTTCCCCAAGCTACAAAAATATTCCTGGGCTGAGTGGAGCTCACTGACACTGCAAAGCGTCTTACATTTGAAAAGACGTGACCTCATATCTCACCCCGGCTGAATGTTTCTCTCTCCTCGAATCCTACAGAGATAGAAAAGGTGTGAGGGGAAGGATCTATAAGAGGACAGCCAGATGAAGGTATGTCTTGAATCACTTCAGCAAAGTTAATACTGATTTTATTCCTATTTGTTTCCATTTGTTTGCTTTGTCTGTTACTCCCATCTGTCCACACTGGGAAATGAATGGCTTCTCTATTAATGCTCACAGAGCGACTGTGTGACAAAAGTGTTCTCTTATTAGACTTAAAGACATCAGTAAGTCTCACTCCATCATGGCTGAGAGCAGGACAAAATGCAGAATGGAGTGCTGCAGCAGAGTCATAATTCAGGGTTGTTAAAAGGTCAAGGTCTGATGTATAATAGCACTTTCTCCTCTGTTTTCTCACAGCAGAACCACGTTTTTTTTTCTGCTCTATAACAGAAGAAAAAAATAACAGAGACAGAAGATTGCTTTCTTTTTGGAACTAAATTAAGAGTAATTCTGCACCATTATGTAAACTGCAGTGTTAAGTTGCATCCCAGTTAGCGTGTACAAAGGGAACGTACTGAGGGAAAACAAACTGCCCAGTGGTTTTATAAGCCCATTAAAATGTGAAATCCATTTTGACCAAGCCAACCCTCCTAACAAGCCAATAAGGGCTGAGTAATCCAGTTTAACTGAAACGATTCACTGGATAATTTGCATCACCCTGAGAAAAATGACATTTAAAGGGACATCCAGGGAGACATTTTTTCATGATGTTCTCAGCTCCATTAGGATGAGATAACCGTTTGCATGAAAGGGGCTTCATTCGCTGCATTTTCAGCCTAATCAACAGGTAATAGCAGCACTCACACAGCTGTATCTCCCACCGCCTCAGCACAAAGCACATCTAATACTTCATATTTTAGAAACACGCTTCTGCAGATACCCAGTCAGTAAGACTTTACGGTCTTAAAGTTTTCCCTCCAGAGATTCATGCTTCCTACCCGTCTTCACAGATGGGGAACTTTTTCTGCCAATTTATTATTCATTGCATCTTGGGCCAAGGGAAAATTAATTCCTAACATGAAGACATTTGCAAAGGCATGAAAGCAATCTCATTTCGCTTAATCTCAATGGCAGGGGCAGAAAGAAAGGCAGCCTTACATCAAAGGCTGGTGTTTGTTTGCTCTGCCACTTGCAGACACTTTGATAAGGACCACATCAAGCCCTCATGTGATCTGTGTTTTAATTCATGTGATGCTGACATTTCTTTGCTTCTCGGAAAGATCAGGTTTCTAATGGTCCTGACGTCTGCTGCAATAAAAAACACAGTCTCAGGTGTGAAATAATACATGTATATTTACATCCAGTCCAATTTTACCAATAATCACCAAATTCTATCACTATCTTTAACAGAGCTCTGTGTCTAAAACAATATACTCTACTTCAGTGGCTACTTAAAGAAATCTCCACTGACCAGAAAATAGGGTCCTTTAGAGGCACTGAGGACCTTAAGGTGGAATAAAAGTAATTCTAAGCTCCAGTAATGAACTCTAAAGCTCATAATTACGACACCAAAATGGCCAGAGGGTTTAGAAGCACAAAGAAAGGCCATGTAGTGGAAAAAAGAAAACAAAAACAAAAAGAAGATTTTGTCCTCAGGATACAGAGTGAAATCTTGGTCAGTTTGACGATGAGAGACTTTTGAGACGTATATTGTTGAAGTAGCAAAAACCCAAAAAATCAGGTTTGTTCTGTAACCTCTCTGATATTTCTTGTTTCTACCACTTCAGAATAAATGGGAACAGTTCATCAGAAGCGATAATCCACAATAAGTCCAGTGACAGTTGATTGTTGAAGTTGCAGCAAATCTGGATTTTATTGCAAAACAAAGTTTTGAAAAAATGTCTGAGTTATCCTAAATCTAACCTAAAACATGTAATTCTAATGATTCCAAACAAATGCTGAGTCTGCGGTCAATGATGGTATGTGCTGTGACCCGTCTCCTCCCAAGGTGCGCTCTGCTCTCCACTTAAAGACACACTACTCCGCCTAAGGAGGACGCACACACACAAACACAAACACACACTCCAACCAAAAGTAAAGGAAAGTAAAGAGGCCAAAGATTTCACTGAATGGTAACATTTCCACCCGCTCCAAGCCAACATATTTGGTGCAATGACAAAAGTACAATTCTCTCTAACATGGCCTCTTGTTATGTGTCTCTTTATCATACTGCTCTGAATCATCATCTTACACTTGTTTGTCTTGAATTTTTAGCTGGATATATACTTGGAGTTTAACCTTTTTAGCTGTTTCACTACTTCATGAGAACAATGGATATAGTCAATGTCACATCACAGCTGGGGGCTAGGTGGCCCCAACAACCTATTTCCCCCACTTGGAATACTGCAAACGCCTGGATTTTAAACTACTAAGCTAATGGTCAAAATAAACCAGATGCGTCTCTGGTCCAGCTTCACGTCATCGCATCACAGGATCAGAAAGGTTTGTATTCAAGTAAATATGTCACCTCACACTGGATCCACTCCATTGCAGTCCAACTGTGTACCTGCTTGTGAATTACACAGAGCAGCCTCAAAAAGCCTGGTTTAAGGTCCACCTACATTTCAGTGCTGAAGGTGATGAGTTTAAGCCTCTTCCCTCTTTATTTGAGTCAAGGTTTCAGAATCAGTTGCAAAGTTGGGCAAACAGAGGCTGAGAAACAGTTTAAGTGATTTTATTGAAACTGTTGATGTGAGGGGAAGCAGCTCCTGAGTCTGGTGTGAGAATGTTATCCGAGATGGCAAGAATGAGCGTGAGGCAGAGGTGAGAGCAGGTGAGTCTCTGACGAGAGTGTGGCAATGTGGAAGTGTGGCAGTGGCTGGGCGGAGATGCAGGAGGCACTGGAGGAAAAGGAGAAGACACTGGAGGTTAGACTTGAGGGTAAGGCAACACAAAATACTTGCAACTAGTAAAAGTACTGAAGTGCACTGAGAGTCAGCCAATATACCACGAATGGTGCATGAATATTGTGGCTCCTGTCTCCATGGAGCGTAAGAGCAGCCTCCTAGATGAGTCGGATTAGACACCGGTGCGCAGGTGAAGAGGCAGTTGGTGCAGCAGAATGCGTGAAGGAGGGTCCTCCGATCAAGGCACAGTAGGAGAGACCGGGGAAACTCCAAACAAGCAAAATACAGATCACCACAATTTGATGGTTATAAAAAATTAACTTAACATTCAAGGAAAAATAAAAGAATTAAACTATATTTTGTGTTTGTTTGTTTATGACTCAGAGTAATGAAAGACAAAAACTTAAATCAAACATCTCTAAAAATCTATTATTTTACATCTAATCCATTTATTTTGAAGGACAGTGCCTTGGATCAATTCGTGGTGAATTCGCTTTCAAAGAAATCTGCAAATGAAAACTACAGCATCGATCATATTTTTGCTGCTGGTTACTTTTTTTGTCATTCAAAGTGAGTGTGACATTTTTTTTTACACATCTTTCTATTTTTTCTAAAGATGACAACCTGAAAAAAAATCTAAGACCATCAGCAGGACTTCCTCTTTTACCCAGAGTATAAAATTAAATGTAACATCTCACAGCATAACACAGTCGGTGCTTAAGGTCGTAGCACTGAATGGGTAAATGGTGGATAAATATTGATATTCATGAAATGGAAATTGCTCCATTTCAAGCACAGTAGGATAAAACATTTCCCAAGGAATACATCACGTTAAAAATTCATCCTTAGTGCAACTATTGATTTATATATTGTGCCGTTAATTCTCTGCAAAATAGCTTCTGAAATTGCATTTTGTAATTTAACATGAATTTCAATCATAGCTTTCCCATCAAGTCACAAGCGCATATTCATCACTGATGGTGTAATAATGTCCCATCCACTGTTTAAATGATGACAGAATAACTCCCCTCAAATATTTATTACACTACATTATTAAATTATGCTCGGCAGTTACAGCTTTGTTTTCTTGATCCTTTTTTCGCTCACATTAGAGATACCCTGTGGCATAAAATACCATTAACTTTGTTCCCCTGCTGCCAGCTCTCTGTCCGTCTTTCTGGTTCCATATATTTAACTCTTCTCTCTAAGCCAAGTCATCCCTCCTCCCTCTCGCTCAGTCACTGGCTCTCTCTCTCACACACACATGTGCAGCCTTTCCTCGTCTTTCACACACAGAAGCAGGGATCCCTCATCCCATCCCAGAGAATGGGTAATTATATAAACAGCTTTCAGTGAGGCAGGGATTAGGTCCCAGAGAGAGTGATGCTGTCTAATGTTGGCACATTTCTATCACATGCTGAAAAATGGGCTCATGAGTGTGCCATAAAAAGAGCAGCGACTGTGAAAAACATCATGCAGAAGACTTATATGAGAGGGATCACAGAGTATGTATACTATCGCCATTATTTGTTTTATTAATCGGCACTGATGTAAAAGACTTCACATTTCATTATATCATTGCAAAGGTTCAAGTGTCAACGCTCACCATCTGCAGGTGTGTTCACGCTCACCATCTGCAGGTGTGTTCTATAAGTGATGTGCAAACACACTTGTATCTGCACCTGCTTTGGCACCCGAACAGTCACCTGCAGTGTCTTATCACAATGAGCTTCATTGCATTTGTGTGTGCAATTTGAAAACCATACTGGAAATTATGAATATAGTAGTGCCAGACAAAACAAACAAGGCTGGATGTAATTGAAGTCCTTGGCGTGATTTGTGTGCCATAATTGCGATAATTACTGTATGGAAAATAACAGTTGCAGAGCTTTCTCTGAGGAGCTGTTAAGTTCATGGACAAGTCATATCTTTTTACCGGCTCTTTAACACAAACACTGGGAAATCGAAGGTTGGATTTCATTGAAATGCTTGATCTGTTTGAAGCCACGATTGAAATAATTACTGTCCAATATGGATATATTATCAAACGCAGAGTTTTAAGATAGAATTTTATGAAATGGTTGATGCTTACTGTGTTTTTTGTGTACCATTATTGAAATAACTGATGTGTAGTATGGAACGAACCAAATCTTATGAGCAACTCTTTTGCACAAATGAGGGAAACTGAAGAAAATTCAGGGAAATTATTGCTGTGTTTTGATTACTGTGATTGTAATAATTACTGTGTAAAATGGGGATATAACAGGGAATAACATATGGGGAAATAACAGTTGCAAAGCTTTGAAAGAGTTGTGACATTCAAGAACAAAGTTTTTTTGACCAGCTCTTCAACCTGAACAATGGAAACCAAAGGAGAAATTACAGCTGCAGGGCTTTCAGGGTCATGTTGCAACATTTTAGAATGAACTGAATCTATCGAGCAGCTTGAATGGTTTTGATTCAGGTCTTACACCATCATTCCTTCCGGTGATTGTTTCCCAGATAGAGTTACACCCAGGCTGGCCTTTAAAAATGAATACTAAAATGAGCCATTCCTCTTGAACAACTCTTTGAAAGGAATGGGTTCATAGAATTCAGCTTCCTTAAAAGAGCGGTAAATTCCATCATTCTACTTGACAGGACCTATTTTCAAATTTTGTCACCTTCTTTGGATTAGAGGAAGGAATATCACATTTACGTATGTCTCAGGTATTGCAAAATCTTTGCATGGGCCCTAGAGGTCATTGAGTACAGGTTATTGAAGTTGAGTGTCAGCAATCACTGAAAAAGTCGTCTCACTGTTCTCAATAAAAAATAAAGACAGGAGGGAAGGAGAGTGATGTTTCAGTTTGTCCACTGAGACCGTTTTCCAGGCAATGTGCTCAAAGTCATAGCCGAGTTCCTGAAATTCTAAGAAAGATAAAATGTCAAGCTCTGTCCCTTGACAACCTCGGTATGCTCAGAATCTAATACAATGCCCCTTAGACAGGAGTCAAAATGTGTCCTCTACCTCACAGTTACATCAGTGCTTGGTACAAACCAGCAAAGTAAATATGCTTATTGTCTTCAAGGCCACACTAATAGAAAATAAAGGGCTCATTAAGAGTGGAGTTAGAAACACTTTGCTGTGGCCCTGTGTGATTCAGTGACCAAAATAGAACTTCAATACTCAAGCTATTTAGCATTATGGGCCAATACAAAACACTTCTGTGTTCTAACAGCAGTTATTCATAGTAATAAGGGTGCTTTGCAATGCACCACGTGTGGAGGCACTAAGCATCCTTACATGCATTAAAGGTATAATGACGCTACAAATTCATACCATGAATTAAACACTCAACAGCTTTGCAACAGCATGTTTTGAGATATCCTGCTTGCAGAGAGTTCTTTTTCCTCCTTGTGGCTGTTATGTGATTAGTGATATTACACTGTTAAAAAGAAATATGACTCAGAAATACTTTAACCTGGATGGAATATGAGTCATTACAGTTGCAGTTAATCAAAATAAAGTGAGACTATCAGAGTGGTGATGGAAAGCGTGCACGAAGTGCAGAATAGTTGGAATAATCTTTGTACAAAAGCGCTGATCTCAGTCGAATCCGTTTCTTGTGACAGTGTGGTCAGTGATATGATGCAGCCTCGTCTTTAAAAGGGACACCATACTGCATTCCTGAAACTCTGTCTGTCTATTGATCATCCATTTTATTTACTAGACTGCCTTTACTAGACTTGCTTACATCTCCTCTCAAAAAGTGTTGATCATCTTGCACCAGCTCTCTTCCTTTGTAGTTTTTGCCTCCTCTGCATCCCTGTGCATTTCATCACATGAGGTCATCACATGAAAGATTTCTTAGCTGGTTCATGTTATACTGGAGAAACAGACCTCAAACACCAAGGTCTGTCCATAGCTCTGCCCCTTACAGACCTCCAGAAAGCTGGCCAATCAGAAGGTTTGTGAAGTGAGGAGCCTTAAAGAGACAGCAACTAAAACAAAGTGTATTTACATCATGTAAAGCTTCGACTGGAGTACCAGAGGGGTGGAATAAAGACTAAAAAAGTACAATATCCTTTCTTTAAAATCAATTACTTGAACTATCCTAATACACCGGACTTAAGAGAGCATGGAGACCGGCTGAAGAGGTCTGTCATCTTCCTGTGTTTTTGCTTTACAGACAAAAAATGGACTGCTGCTAACTCTATCACAAGTGTCAACACTTCACTTGCCATTGGGGTGAATGCACTAAGAACTATGATTTCCACTTTGTTAAACAAGCTCCAGAATCAATACCCATTTTCTCACTCTAAGCTTCTAGTGTCTCTAAGCTTCTCTCTTTTGTGATATTTTGAGGAATCGTACTGGCGACTGCATATCTGAAATCAGGAATTTACCGCTTGTCTTTAATGTCTATGCAAGCAAAGGAATGAAAATAGAAGCAGAGCGAATCAAAAAGTTGCATTGCATGGCTCCTGGACTCCCGGATTCTTGTGCCTATGATGCTGTCAGGTGAGTAGAGGAAGAAACACTGGCAGACTGTTCCTTTTAATATGAAATCAAAACCTAATTCATGCGGAGGTTAGGGAGAAAGTTTAACTTTTAGTATTATCATCATTCTCCTCTGCTTCATAAGCTTATCCTTTGTTGTGGGTGAGAGCAGAATGACTTTGCCTTTAGTCATGTTTTGTCTCTCTTTTGCAGATGGGATTCTTCCATCTTGAGTAAAATCCTTTAATGGTGCACCAAAGTCCTTGCTGTTGGCTACCAACTATCATAGATTACAGGCTATTACAGCATAGAAACTGCTCTTCAGGGTGGATGAGGGGATTGTTGACAATTTTGTTTTCAACATGCCAACGGTTACCAAGGCCTTTTGACAGCTCAGATCCATTTGCAGTTGTTCCCTATGGAAGCGCTGTAATCACCATTTGAACGCTGGCAATGATTTGAAACAGAAAGTGGACGTATAGATTTGAAGCTCCAAGATCAATGTCAGCTTAGATGAAGCCTGTGGAACATGTAGACAGAGATAAAAAAACTGTGGCCCCCAACTATCAAAATGCTAAATCTCAGTCTGTAATAAGACATTTATGACAGTTTGATGGCTGCCTCTTAAAGTCAGAACTACGTCACCAAGAGAGCCAGAGCAGAAGCTGCAGATACAATCTTTCATTAAATACAATGCCAGTCCCCTCTCTGCTGCCCATGAAAGGCCGTGTCAGCAGCTAATCCGCCATTATAGACATAATTTGAGGCCTGATAACTTGTCACAAGCAATTCTCCACTTTCCTGTAGGAGGTACCCAAAAGGACAATCTGATAGTCGCCCAATCACAGGTTCAGAAAAAAAACAAAGGTTGTCTGGCAGTATGCACACAAGACAGTTGGTAGAAAAACAAGGCACAGAGCAGGCAGATCTAATTCCCATTCTCTTCTCTCAACAATTCTTCAATTAAATTGTCAACTATCCTCTCAGCTGCACAGACAGACAACTAGAGAGAGAGAGAGAGAGAGAGAGAGAGAGAGAGAGAGAGGGGAAGGGAATTAAGGATAGATTTACAGCCATGGAGCCATCCAGTTATTTTGCCCCAGAGCCATCCTTGGTGATATCAAAGGAAAGCATGATGAAATGCCTCCAAATGACACACAATGAATCAAACCGGATATATGTGTTAATGGAATAACTTCAAAAAACATACCCACTAACTGATGTTCTGCAACAAGCAGCTTATACCTTTGAGTTTCTTATCTCATCAAAAGCAAAACAGACTTTAAAGATGATCTGATTAACAAAATGAAAAGAAATGTATATGAAATGTGATTGTCGTTACCTCGGGTCTATTGCATGATTATGTCTGTGATCTTTCACTCAAGATTCTCTCGTATTGTTCATGGTTCATGGTTATGCATATGTCTGAAGTTTATACAGATACAAGTGTGGTCATCTACAGCTTACTTGTAGTGGTGTCCGATACTGTAAAATTTTCTATCGATCCAATACCGAGTAAATACAGGGCCAGTATCACCGATATCGATACGATATTTTTTTACATAGAAAAACAGCTTGTCAAAATTATTTAAAAATAACAAAGAACCATAAAAAATAATGTTTTTGTTCATGAGTGAAAGTAAATAGCTAATTTGTCAATCAGAAAATAATAATGTGCTGTAATTTTTTTCTGCTTTGTTGTAAAACAGCACATTTGAATATTCATGGATAGCAACAGTGATTATATTTTAGCATTAAAGGTATCATTTTGATCAAAGAGCTTGCACTTACTGGTGGATTAACATCACAGAAACTAAAAAAAAAAAGGAATTCAGCGATATAATGATAGTTTTAGGCAGTGGTGGCAAACAACTTACACTGAGTGTTGGTCTAATAAATTTGTTAAGCACTGTATCTATAACATTCATATCTTCATGTAGTTACATATTTTCAGTTACAGTTTTCTGAAAGTATCGCAGCTTGCGGTATTTTAGTATTCAGCTGTAAAATAGAACCAAACATTAATTTTCTCTGCGGTTACACAGCCAGCAGTGCACATCTGAGTGATATGACTGAACGGCTACACTCACAGTCCAGCAGGGGAGGATGAGGAGGAGGGGAGTGTCCAAAAGTGAGGTTAGTGAGAAGAGAAACTGAAACTTAGATATCGATATATCACCAGTATCGATATATCAACATTTCCGACCAATCCACCCTCCACTACTTCTTGGCAATTCACTTTATTTATAACACACCACTAGTGGTATTTTCTTTCTCTTTGTATTTTGGTGAAAAAACCACCAACTTTGGCACCATAAGTCTATCTTTTAAGCTGCAGAGAGTGCTGTTTAAAGAGAAACTATCACTCAAAAGTTGTTCAGACTTCTGTGTCAGTGGGCATCTGCCCTGCTGAAGAGTCCATGAGCAAGAAACAGAATTCCCAATATCTCCGGGGAGGCTGTTCTGCAGCCAAGCCTGACCTCTGATATCCCTGTGGAAAGAAGTAACAGAAAATTGAGAAAAGTTTTTTTTTTGTGGTTCAGTTGAGGACCGACAACAGCCTGAGGGAATGCTCCGAAGCATCCAGAAATTTGAGTGAGGAGGTTTCTAAAATAGTCTTTGCCATTTGCAGTCATTCTATCGTGATGCAAATATGAAAGAGGTCGAGACAGGTGAAACCTAATTGACCTCCTGTTATGATACAGATTTATAGGCTTGTCAGATCATTCTCTCTCCTCGCTCAGAGATTTGTAAGAAAAGGGGGTAAATTTCTGAGAGTAAAAGGAACAAATGTGTGGAAAAATGTAGCAAATTTGAGGGTTTCAAGTTGCAAACTTGTGATGGAAAGGACGCTCAAATTTGAGGGATGATATTGTTGCAAATTTGTAAGGAAAGAAAGGTGAATTTGTAATGTGTTAAAGTCTCACAATCTTGGAGGAAAATTACAATGCAAGTTTATAAAGCATAAAGAGGTACTTCTGAAAAAAAAAATATATATATATTTATGGACACCATGTTGCTTCTTTTAGGAGGACCAGAAATGTAACACATCTTTGATATCTTATTGTTTCTACAAAAGTAGACATGACCAGTGAAGAAAGAAACTGAAATTAAGATCATAGAAAAAGCACGTGTGCAAAGAAGCTACCTACTCCCCTTCCAGGCTAATTCAATAATTCAGTTTCTGAGTTGAGTCAGCTTGATCTAAAATGTCTCAACAGGCCCCTGTTCCTCCATCTACAATAACCCAAATGTGGAGCAGCAGGCACAGCTCAATATGCGTGAGGCTCTAACTCACACATGACCTAAATTGAGAATTAATTAAACTCTTAATTAAGTCTACATCCTGGCCATTATGAGTAAGCTGTGAGGAATACTACTGCGATGATGGGTGGCTGTGCATGCAGGAAGAGCATCAGCATTTGTGCAACACCACAGAAACAATACAAATGACATGTCAGAAAGGATGAAGCAGGCTTTCATTTAAAAAGGCTGTGCGAATAATCCAGCTGACTTTGCATTTGCAACTTAAGACAGGAGGAATGAGAGATGAGAGGGGAAGAAGAATGTGGAGTTAGATCAGTCTCAAAATTCACAAATGCACACAAATCCACAAATGCACACAAAAGCATTCACATATGTAGTTCTGACTCCCAAATATATATCGTTCTACTCAAATGTAAAAAAATCCACAAATAAAAAACAAAATTCACAAGCATATTTCTGATTCACACAAATGTTTATGGTTTTATATATATTTAATAGAAATTCACAAAAATACGGCACATTTACGAGCTGCTTTTCATTTGTGAACCTCGCTGCACTTGTGTGTGGATTTTTGAGACTCCCCTGACGCACTTAGATTCACAAATGCATTTTTTTCAACAGGGAAGTGTCTGTAGCCAATCAGATGTCTCTCCCCTGTTCAGCCAATCACAGTAGCATAGATCGAGAGTGTGTTTTAATGCGATCGCTTCAGCATTCAACTGTGCAAACAGAAGTACTCACAACAGCACGGATATCACAGGGAAACCACAACTAAAATCTGATCATAAACTGCATACATTTTAAACACATTTCAAAGTGTTCTATTGGAGATTATTCAATAACTTCATATGAATGCCGATCAAAAACAACAAAGTATAGGAACAGGTGGATCAGGCGTGAGCTTCAGAGATTGATAACATAAACTGTATATAGAAAAAAACTGCCGAGAACGGCAGCTGTCAGTCATTGGACTTGAACACAATGCGGACTAATAATAACTTCATATCACCACAGCATGCGGATGTGAGAAACATTTCTATGAGGTGTATTAATTTTTTAAAGTTTGACTTTAGTCCATTTGGAATGAAGGGAGAGACAGAGTTTTTGGCGTGTACTGCAGCTAGTCACAAAGGGGGGGGGGCAGTTTTTGTGGCAACCTCAGTTCGAGCGGAGTGAGATAATTTCCGATGATGATCAGCAGTTCACAGAAGTCCAGGGCATGCTGCTTCGGGGCACCACACTAGAGGCTCCCAGCAGGCTGCAGAACAGTCCAACATTAGGTTCAGGACCAGGAGCATGGACCATGAAGTGTGGAGCAAACTTACATTTCTTTGCTAACCATTTACAGCACCATTTGCAGCCATTTGTGTGGATCGCCTGGTGCCCTGAAGCTATGCCCCACAACATTTGTGTGTGAGTCAAAAATACGTTTGAGAAGTTTGTTTTTTTTTCTTATTTGTGGATTTTTATTTTTACATTTGTGTAGAGTGATATATATTTGTGTGTGAGTCAGTAATACATTTGTGAATTCTTCTGTGTGTATTTGTGAATTTGTGTGCACATTTGTGGATTTGTGTGTGCATTTGTGAATTTTGAGATTGATCCGACTCCATAGAAAAAGAGGGGGAAACAGAGAGACAAACAGAAAAACAAGATCAGCAGAGGAGGAACACTGGAATATTAATGTTCACAGCCGTTGTCCTCTTTGAAAGCTAGTGAGTCACACAAAAGCCCCAAAGACGATGAAAAGAAGAAAATATTTGCTTTTAGGGGCCAGTGAGCATTGAGTTTGGTGTTATTGGGGTTAATTTGCTCAGACACATTTAAACGGTTAAGGGGACTTGGACACCTGAGGACAGTCAGTGGAAAAAAAGCTGTGAAATGCCAAAAGAAATGCAGAAACAGCAAATGCAAAGCAAATAAAGTACCAGGAACAAAATCCAGCAATGCTACAGACATTATATAATCCAATCATATGTATCCACATATAATATATGTAAGCATTATTCACCATATTTAAAGTGTTTTAACATTTCACACATTTCACAGCTTTCATTAGTTTTCAGCTCCATTTTTGTTCACATTTACACTGAAAAACTACACATATAATGGTAAAATATGACTTCATCGAAAGTGCTAATGTTTATGTTGGTGTCTTCTTTAACCCCACATAAACTGTCAACAATACTATGGTTTAGTAGCTTACTGCTTGGACAAATGGCTGTTGATACTGCGAACTTTCAATTGTCTTCCTGAAAGTTGCCAGTAAACAGGGTCACACTTAAACCATAACACCAGCAGTTTATTTTCACAGCCGGTATATAAACCTTAGTCTGGTAATGCAATACCATTTTGGATTTTGCACAGGATTTTTTTTCTCATTTTAGTTTTGGTGCAGGATAGTGCAATAGTAAGTGCTGCTGCTGCAAAGCAAGAAGGTCATGGGATTGAATCCTTGTCTGCCCAGTGGCTTTTCTGTGTGAAGTCCACATGTTCTCCCCGTGTATGCCTGGGTTCTCTCTGGGTTCTCTGGCTTCCTCCCATTGTCAACAATCATGCTCGTGAGCGTAAAAGGTTGTCTGCAGTGATTGCTTGTGTTTATGCTTGTGTGGCGTTTTTCCTGGTCTCCCCCAAAGTTTACTGCAGTGGCTCCATCTGCACCTTCACACCTGTTCCTATCACACCAATCACCACCAGTACTTTGAGAGTAGTAGTACTCTGTGGAGAGAGGATTCCAGTAGTGATAGTAAACTTGATTCTTTTTTTACTGAATCGAGTTTAAATGAGTCACACCTCTTCAGCCCACCCCATACAAATACAAGTTTAGTATAGGAAAATAAATTAGAATTATAATAATAAAAAAACCATACAAAAATACTTACTCAAACTAGAGCAGAGCAGCAGACCTTCAGATCAGTAGAGAAAGCGACTCTTACAGCAGTTAGAGAGTTTGAGTGGCAGCAGCTGAGAGGTGGGAGGGAAGAGGTGAGTGAGTGAGTGTGCCGGGTCGAGCCATGCTACGTACCATGAGAGATTCTCTTGTGCTGTGAGTGAGGCTGAGCTACTGTGAGCTTTGTACTGAGCCAGTGAATGAGTCAGTAGGGACGAGGAATCATGATTCATGAGTCAGTAAAGTGATTCTCGAGTATTGAACGATTCGTTCATGACTTGCACAACACATTCAAGTGCCAGAGCATCCCCGCTTCAACCATCGTACATCAGACAACTCACAAGTGCTTCACCTAAGTATCTGCAAGTTTCTAGTTGACTTTTTGTGATTACCATAGACTAACTGCCACCATCTCCCTCTCTTCCCTGGTGCCTTTACAAGCCTCCTGTGCAGCTGCCCAATATCTGCAATAGTCTCTGTCTGGACACTAATCTGCCTCTACCTCGAGCCACACACCTTACTCCCATACCGTTTTGGATCTCACTCACTCCACGGACTCTGGATCACTCACCTTCACCCTCCACATTCCCTTTAAAAAACAAACTCACTTCAAATGCACCACCTGAGTGTGAGTTGTTTTTGGGTCCTGTATGAAATCCTGATGTATGAAATCCCTTGTCCCTTATGAACTCAGCGTTCGCTGCTTTGTTTTGCAGTGAAAGAAGAATTCAAATAAAGTTGTTTTCTGTTGCAGCAATACTGACCTCTGACATCTAATAGATTTATGTTTTGGTTTTTATTTTGCTTTCCTTCTGTGTTTCCTTTTGTAGTTCAATTAAAAATCAATGACGTTAATGGTCATGGAGAGGAAAGCTAAGATTTCTTCTTCTGAGAGTCAAAAAAGCCAAATAAGATACTTTAAGGTTGTTTCTTTGCTGTCAGAGAACAAACTGAACCCATTTCGACCTCTTGTGGTTGCACAACTCTGAAACTTTTGAGCCTTGAATTGAAAGGGCAGTTCCAGGTTGTTATTTTGAGATTCCCATTCATAATGAAAGGCAGGCTGTTGTGCCTCTGGTGTTTGAATCTTTAGAAGTCCGAAATACAGAGAAAATCCAAGTATTATGGCTATCAAAATGTATCCCCTTGTGTCGGATATACTAACCTTAATGGTCAAAGTTTAAAAGCAAACACCTTTCAAGTCTGCTTGCATGTGCTTTTTTTCTCCAAACTGTTTTGTTGCCCAACCATCTGGACGGCTCCACATTAAAAAGCAGAAAACTCAGAGACTCCCCAGCAGGGCCGCATGTGGCCAGCATGAGCCACACAGAAATCAGCCAACATTTGCCCTTGTGGAACCCTCCAAGCCTTGATCCAAATCCAAACTGACATCTCATAAACAGGTTGTCAAAAGGCTTTACCTTGATTTTGTCTGTCAGTTTGTCCATCTGTCTCAGTCTCCCCTTGACTTCAGTCAATAAATTAATCACATCCACTCAGTGAAGTTGAATGCCCCTTCTCTTAATGCTACTTTTTTTTTTCTTTGAACACTGTGCAGTGCTTCTGAAAGCCTGAAAAAAAGAGGATAAAAAGTTTAATTCTGGGCAACAAAAGCAGGGGTATTGTATTTATTGCATGCTCATGAACAATTCATCGACTCCAGAAATCAAAGAGAGGTAAAGTCAATGTGGCCAGATGGTTCTTCACCTGTCAGAAACACTCACAGATGAATGAATCTATTCTTTTGTTGTAATTTGTTGATTCACAGACAGAGGGTGAATGTATAAAAGCCATTTCACTTCAGCTCTTTGCTTAACTAAGTATATTTCAATTGCCCATTAAAATGCAAATTGTTTCATTAATTGAGCACAGAGGCGTGCTAACTGCTGAATACAGCTATTGTGTTTGTATATGTAAATAAAGAAATATACCAATTAGTGGTCATTTGCACAGATTACCACGCCTGAATGATTGTGTCATATTGTTTGGTGACTGTTCACTCCTTTTTTGATTTTGATTAAATTCATTAGTCTAGCCTACATGACTTTGTGAGTACATATTTAAATTCTATATGGTGAAATATATTGTATTATCATGGTAGGCACGGTGGTCTCTAATGGCTATGTGGCATGTAATGTGACTAGTGCGGCATAAGTTGGGAGATGAAGGTCTTATATCATTTACACTTCTTTTATAGCTTGTGTTACTTAAAAAGAAAATGTTTTAAAAAAAGAATCTCTTCTTTGTGTATTTGTACCACCAAAATTAACTCCAGAAGCCTACAAGTTTAACCTACATAAAGAAGTTTAATTCAAACCACAATCCACGATAAGGTCAAAATAAGTTCAGGAATGGACCCTGATCATTTGTATGAAATCTGAAGCACACAAAACTTTTTGTAAGTGAATAACAATGAATGTCTGTATTATAGCAGGATGTCATCGTTTGCTATTCTCCCAGGGAAAAACCCTTCAAGGAAAAGTATTTGACACAGCATCATCAAGGGGTTTAGGCTTTTCTAACCACTAATGAGATAGGACATGAACGACTGAATGAATGAGGACTTCAAAGATGAAAACATTTCCTGTTACAAGTAGTGGGTTTAGGAACATTCATTCATCTTCAATACCACTTCTCCTGTTCAGGGTCACAGGTGGCTGGAGCCTATCCCAGCTGGCTCAGGGCGAGAGGCGGGGTACACCCTGGACTGGTTGCCAGTCAAATGCAGGGCTGACACATAGAGACAGACCACGCTCACACTCACACCTACGGGCAATTTAGAATCACCAATTGACCTAGTGAGCATGTTTTTGGACTGTGGGAGGAAGCTGGAGTACCCGGAGAGAACCCACACATGCACGGGGAGAACATGCAAACTCCACACAGAAAGGCACACCGTGCCTGAACCGAGGACCTTCTTGCTGTGAAGCAACAGCACTAACAGCTGTGCTACCGTGCAGCCCGGGGTTAGGAACATATATATATATATATATATATATATATATGGTCAAAGAGATACTAAATATATATATGGTCAAAGAGAGAGAGAGAGAGAGAGAGAGAGAGGGAGAATATATATGTGGTCAAAGAGAGAGAGAGAGAGAGAGAGAGAAAGAGAAAGAGAGGATTAGCATGTCTTTGGGTGATAAATAAAAATAAAGAACCTAAACTGTTGATCTGTGTCTGATAAATGTGAGAGAAAATGTCTGCGAACATGCTGCCCAGCACATTTTAAGGTGCAAGCTTGTCAGACTCATGTCAGCTTGTTGTGGAGGCCATCTGTGATTTGTGAGGCCATTTGAGACACCCTGTACAGCACTAGCCCACTGGGTTTGCACTTGTTTTCTGTTAAGGCTGATGCACCGGGCATCTATCTGACTCGTCTGTTTGGTTTAGGTTACACATGCAGAGAAAAAAAAATAAAAAAACAATTCAGAACAAAACAATACAAAACAAAACAGAAAAAAAAAAAAAACATCAGACTAATAGGATAGCTATGGATTAAGACCAATTCATCAACACACTGCTCTAAGAGTACCACCACAAAATTCAATGAGAATGCAACTATCTCAAATTCACTGCAAATACAGTTAAGAAGGTCAAAAAACAATGAGAAGAGTGCAGTATTTTCCTGCGGAATGCTTTATTTACATGTATTTTATATTTACCAGAAAAAAAGTGCGTATTTAGAAGATGTCTAGGTGGCTTGTTGTAGATGTCTTGGCGAAATTTAATTATCTGAGGTGGTAGACAACGGTTGAGAGCACAAACGTTAATTCAGTGTACAAATAATAATCAGCAACTAAAGCAGTCAGAAAAGCAGATTAAAAGGCTACATGACAAACTTTAACGTCTCAAGATCTTTTGAAATCTAAAATTAGTTGCAGCTGTAGGCTGTATCTGACTGAACTGCCCTCTGACAACCCAAATGGAGCATTGCAAAACCATCACAGGTATATAGGCATAAGCCTTATCATCAGATTTCATCCCATGATTACTGAGACCATCAAAGTTCAATTTGTACTAAGTATGGAAAGCTTAGAATTATTATTGAATGTTGAGTCTGGTTCAAGAGCCATAAACTGTGCTAAAAGCTAGCTGGCTGGTTTCTAAGTATTTGTCTTCTGATGCTGCTTTTTCTTTGTTGGAATTTTTTTTTATTTTGAACTGAATGATTTTTTTAAGGCAAAATATTATTTTATAGTTTTTGACTGTTTTTGATTCACATACAAATTAATCAGCCTCAGCCACAGTCTAACTACCTATACATTTCATGTCTTCAAGGTAGTTTTAAGAAAGCTTTTAGGATTAATGGCAATTAAATCATGCTTAATGTACCATCCACCAAGTATGATGTGCAGAAGTAGTTCGCGTGTGGGGGCACCACAAGGCTCAGTTCTTGAAACTTTTCTCCTTCTTATCTGCACATTTCTTTCAAGGTAACTTTTAAATGTGTATTGGTCTGATAGTTTGGTTTGTTATGATAGTGATGTTGGCAAGACATCTATAGAAATATATAATAAACAAAAAACAGAGGTGTTTCCACTGTTATCAACTAAGACCTGCTTTTTTAAATTTAAAAATCAATTTGTGTTTTCCTTGTGATTTCTCCTCTTGAGTTTTTTTTAATGTTTCAGCGGGGATCGACTGGCTTTGAAAGAGTTTCTCGCGATTAAAATGTCATTTTTACAGCCATATTGATAATACAATAACAATAATTTAAAAAATGACACTTACTGTTTGGTAAAGCACCTCTGGAACAAGCTAAAAGACATAAGCACAATCAAGGAAAGAGAACTGTGTGCAGAATAAAAGCCAATAATATCTTTATATTCCCAAGTGCAGCTATTACGGACAATTAAGGACACTTGAAATGTACGTGTTGTGATAATTCTCAGGCAAACACACTTTTTAAGTCCTAAAGTCCTTGAGGCAGATTAGGGAATTCTATGATGAATCACTTTTAATTTCCAGAGAGCAAAAATAAAGTTCATCTTTAACTTGCCTCAAGTGTTTGTAAAAAAAAAAAAACTATCATGGATCCTTGAGAAATCCACTTTCTGTTTTAAATCCATGCATATTCTGAGAAAATTAACATACTAAAAGATCCACAAGAAATTGAATTATAGGCAAAAGTAAACAACACAGAGAAAACAACACAGAGACTCTCCTGGGTCAAACTTAAAGAAGCTTTCTTGACGTTTTTTTAAACAGAAAGTCATGTCAGAAATGTCTTCATGAACAAGTGTCACCAGCTTTTTTTTTTTTTTCTATTACAGGATATATGACTCATGCACAGGTGCAGCAAAATGAATAGTTTTTTTTCCTTTTTTTTGGTTCATTCTGCTTGGCGTCCCAGTTTCTGAGTAATAATTTCTCGCATGTTGACTCACTGGTACAGCTTCCTGGCACATCTTTGGGAGCTTAGCCTTTGTTAATGGTCACAGATAAGCATTTCCTGATCTCGGAAATTTACTGGAAAACTTGCAAGTTTTTTTGCAAATATGTTTCTTACTTCACACAGCCTGAATTTCATCTGAATCAAGTAATCAAATTATTTCTATTTCATACATTTAAATCAAAGCCTGAGCATTTTTACTCAGCACCTGCAAACAATCAATAACACGGTAATTGAATTGAGCCTGAATTGAGCAAAATATAGCAGTGTTACAGTACATTGTTTCTTTAGGTTACATTACAAAAGGCTACGTTAGATTAAGCTACCTTACATTGTGTTTTATGTTACGTTATGCTCATTTACATTGTGTTACTGAACATTACGTTACACAAGGTTATGCAACAGTACATTGCATGATTGCTCTACTCTAACTACATCAAATATTATATAACATTAGTTTATGTTATGTCACTAACGTGAACTGTAACCCTAACATTAACCCTACACTAAAACCCCTACCTGAAACCCTAAAATCTAACCTTAACCCTAAATCGTAGCCCTAACCCTCAGCTGATATTTATTTTCTTTTGTTTAGACTCTCGCAAGCAATATTAACAAAACCTCATTTTACATTGTGAGTGTTTATCTCTCAGAAGTCTAACTGTGCTCAGTGGGAACCCTGAATGTTGTAACTGAGGTATCACAGAAGTGAAACAGCATCACTGTAAACATCAGAGACAGGACAGGATACTGTGGAGTGGAGACAACTTTTCTGTTCGTCCTATTCAGCCCATTCCAAATTGGAAAAAAAAAGAGTATTTCCAGTCATATGAGCACAAACGTCACATACAACCCCAATTCCAATAAAGTTGGGGTGTTGTGTAAAACTTAATAAAACCTATATTCAATTGAATGCACTACAAAGACAAGAAATTTATTGCTCAAACTGATAAACTCTATTTTTTGCAAATATTCACTACTTTTGAATTTGATGACAATATGTGTGGAAGACAGACATTATCTGGATCTGATTGTTTTAAATCTGTAAAAGGCAATATCAGGAAGGTGTTCTTGGTCTTTGTACCTCCAAAGACAGCAACCCTACATGTTTCCCAGCCTACTAATATCCAGTCCTGCCTCTGTGGCTTTTTGTTGAGGATAGAGAAAGAGGCTGAGACAGTCAGTATAAAATCTTTTGGGAGATGAGACTGAAGAGTTTAAGAATGTGATTTTGAATTGCCCCTCAGGGAATACCTATGCAAGACGCCTGCATCTGTCTCACAAAGGCACACTAAAATACTGAACCAGGGCTTTGCACCAGCCTGAGTAGAATTAGAAACAGGCAGGCGGTGGCCATTGAGGCTGCTGAGGAGGCAGAGAAGGGCTCTCCATCAACTGAGAGCAGAATTGGAAAGGAGGGGCAGAGTGATGGAGGTGATTGTTGGGAATGCCAAGCGAGGGGCTTTCGATTCTGCCGCCATCTCTCGCTCAGCGGTGTGGCGTCAAAGCCTTCGATGCTGTGAATTATAAGGACACTGTCAGGCTGACATTTGCCATTGAAGGGGAAATGATGGAGACATTATGAAGCTATTAGCCACTCTACAGGTGACTCTTAAGCCTCCCAAGACTTTATAAAAACTCATATCCTGCAGAACTGTGTCATGGGAGGTACAGGAGCAGGTGGCTAATAAGAGGCAGGTGATTTTTCTTTTCTTGCTGGTGAAATTTCCCACCATGACTCACTGGGATGGTCACTAGTTGACCTAACACAAAGAAGGTGTTTTTATATCTCAGGCCACAAAACATACTGACATGTTATCAACAGATTCATGGCAGCCTTAGTTTCAATCTCGTGTGTGCAATTTAAGGAATTGCATTTAGTTCTTCATTTTCAGTCATTTGTATGATATATTCTGTCCATTTTTAATCAGTATGACAACACTTTAAATAGGTCAACATCCAATAATCAAAAGCAGTGACACCATCGTCATGCCATGATAAGTCAGAAGCCTGCTGCGTCTGTTATAAGCACAATTATTCAGCTTCCATGTCTAAGCGTTAGGAGGCAGTTTAGCACACCCTTTGCAATGTCTGTGTTTGGATAACAGCAGGCCATAAATGTCAGCAGCAGGATTAGTTAGCTGTTCCTGGTGCTGAATAAATTGTCTCAGTGCAGCAATGTCTTTACACCTGTGTGGCTCAGACTGCTGGTTCATGTTCAGTGACTCAGTAGGCACCAACACATGTGGGCGAATGATCATATTATTTCCGAATGACAGCTTTAAGTCTGAGATCACCATGATGGGTGTATCTGATTATTTCATTTCCATACTCGTAGATGCTGATGTGTTTGATAAAAAAAAAAAAAAATAGATAAGAAGACATATTTCAATCAACACTGCAACAGATTTTTTTCAAATCTTAACAGTCTTTTAGTCTAAAATCTGTGTTATTTTACTGGGAAAAGATCTTTTTTGTAGGTATAGTATATATTTATGTAGTGGATTCATTTCTGAAACAACAGTCATTATCATAAAAGTTACATTTCAGACTGCATCTTCTGTAGGAAAAGGAATAAAATACAAACAACAAAACTGAAATCACCATCTGTGGTCCACAGAAACAAAGAGAAAGTGTTGCACATAAAATCAATGACATCAGCTGCTTTTTACAAAAACCTTGCCAAAATTTAGACGGTGTCTAAACCTGACTTACTAATCCATTAGTGTGTCTCCAGCAGGTTAAACAACTGTGGCGATCTGCTCTCTGGGCTCTCTAAACCAGCTGTAAGGCAGCCTGCAGTACAACCAGAATGCTGCTGCTCGAGTCCTGACCAGAACAAGGTCTCTCCACTGGCTATCTGTCGCTCCGAAAATAGCCTTTATAACAGTTCTGCTTGTCTACAAGTCTGGTGGTTGGTTTAGCGCCAAAGTACATCTCTGACATGTCAGAACCACATGAACCAACTTGGACTCTGAGATCCACAGGGAGGGGTCTCCTGCTGATGCCTTTGTGTGACTTTATGTAGCTGTAAAGCACTTTGACTTGGCCTGATATATGACCATATATTTTGGACTGTGTACATTGTGGTAACTTGGATTTAAGAGATGTCCTTAAGTTGGCATGTTGCAACAGGTCAAATGCTTTTTGGTTACAAGGACAACAACCAAATCATAACCCCTGAAAAATGCAGAAGCTGCCACAGAAACCAGGGATCACTGGATGTAAGTTATCACATTAAAGCGATAACGTTCCAGCAAAATTCTCAGTATTTAAGTGTTATCCTTAAAAAATAACACTAACAACTAGAGCAGTCTCATACCTTTAAGAAATGATTCCAGACTATACTAATGTAAATTTACCAAAATTTGCATTTTTGGGACTAAACTTTAAAACTTTGTGATGATTTCCATTGCAGAGTCTAGTCTGATTTCTAAAGAGCAACCAGATCCTGAAGAACTTTGCCATTGTGTATCATATTTTGGCCTTTTCCCTTTTGCAAAAAGATTTCTCCAGACTCTTTCAGTGGTATCACATACTGGGGATGATAAAGTCAACAGATTCTATACAGTTTATGCTGAGGTACATTATTTTATGAAATCGATGAAGAACTTGCTAACAGAGTCTCACAGTTATCTATGACCCAGCCTCCAGACTTGTTACTTTCTATTGCATTTGAGCCTCATTAGCTGACAGATGTCCCTCAAGAGTTTGTTTTTAATTAGCATTACATAAGTTTTCTTTTCTTTTTTTTTTTTTTTTGTCCATTTTCTTGTTACTGGTAAATTTAAAATGAGCTCATATAAGTCTTTCGGTTTGATTATTTAACATGTCAGTAAGCCTTATGAAAATAAAGCAATCACAAAAAAGAAGAAAAATCACACCATTAATGTTATTTATGTGTATAGTGTCCCAACTTTTTTGGACTTTGTTTTTTGATTAGCAAAATTTCATATTAAGAAAAATAATGAACAGATATTGCAACAGTAACAACTCAAACACAGATAACTAATCACTTACTGTTTAAAATATATAAACAGAATTGACTTAGCTGAGACATAAAAATAATACATTTTGGAGAGGGAATTTTTTAATCTCATGGTGGTTATTTTATTTATAAGGACTGTATTTATTGAGAATAACTGTGCGCCACCTGAGGAGTTGCTACATCAGAACAAAAACCCTAAGTGAACCTGTAACTTACTATCTAGCCTGTGCATGTTTGGCTGTGTTGAGTCCACCATAAGCACTATGAAATATGACAGGAAAGACAGGCCCTGCCATGACCCGTGAATCACGCTCTCTCTCTCCCTATTGCCCTCGCTCGATCTCTGCTCCCACACTGAGGTGAATTATTCAACAACAACAACAAGAGGAGGACGAGGTGGAAAGGTACATTAGAGAAGTTTCCCAAAACGGAGTGCTGAGGTCTAGACCATAGATCACCTCCCCGATCCAACAACCTCCTACAAATCTTTATGGAGCAACCTGCAGCAGCAGAGAGGCCAACGCCTGTGTCCCTGCTGCTGTGAATTACGACAGTGCAGACAGAGCAGCCACCCACTGTGGACAAAATAAAGTGCTGATTTGATGAAACACACACACACACACACACACACACACACACACACACTGATTAGCAGCCTATATCTTTAGTAGGATTAAGTGAGAAGAGCAGTGCCATCACCTGTGTAGGTGTGGGAGTGATTTACTCAGAACTTTCTGCGTGGGTGGGTTGTTGATGTTTCTGTTTGTGTGCATGTATGGATGAGTGTGAGCATGTGTAGGTGGAAAAATTACAGATTTATTTTCTGTAAAATCATTAATGGTCCATTATTTTGGATGAAATCATTTGTAATTGAGACATATATCCTTTAAAGCTGAATAGTGTGGTCTCTATGATGTCGTATTCATCTAAGTGAAACTTCGTTGCTGCTTTTTGCTGTGCCACCACTGGGGGGAAAAAAAGCAAGAAGTCTTCAAATCTACCACATCATGCTGGTTCGAAGGTTTGTCATTAATAACTCTGTTATGATTGTCTTTTGATTTAGTTTTCTTTGGTTCTTTATTCCTGTTTTATTTTGTAAGATATGCTTTGAGTTTCACATGTTGTCATATGTTCTATTGTTTTACAATTATAAGTATGATTTTTGTTTTCCTGGTGCTTCTTAGTCACAATTTCTTTTTTCCTCCCTGTGTGTATTATTAGTTAGCCATCTGTTTCCTTTAGTTGTTTTGTTAAACCATGTCTTGTGTTCTATTTCCTGTGTCATTTTCCTGTTTTATTTTCTAATTTGTGCTCCCTGTGTGCCTGGTCTGGTTTGACTTGCTGCCCTTGTGTGATTCAAGGTGATGAAACAGTGGTTATGAGAGAACAGACAAAAAAAAAACTTAAAAACTTATCACACATGCACAGAGGCAGATTTTTATTTCAAGGTAGCTAGTTTGCGCATCTGCTTGTATGACCTCTTGTTTTTAGCTAGAGTACATCTGTTTCTTCATGTTTACCTGTGTCATAGAAAAGGGATGCTATGACTTAATGATGTCAGGATGGACCTATAATGGAGGGTGCTTCAAGGTCAAAACACACCATGTGTGTCCACTCCATCGTGGCATCAGATCTGAAAGGTCTTAATGCAATGCATGACTTCCATTTTTTGCTGGATGCTGGAACAGTTTACACAGAGCCGATTGAGTGAGACAGGAAGCCGGGCACTAAAATGACATTAAAGTATCCAGTGACTTTCAAAATGAAGTTGGCAGGTTTGAGGTTTTACAGGTCAATACAGTCTACCTCTCTAAACCCCAATAAATACCACGCTTTTATTTAATACTGACTAGTAGCATAAATAGACTAGATGATCCTGTGTTTAACTCATTGGTTTCTATTGATGTCTATTGATGTCAATTTTATTACAACCATTGACTGTCACTGACGTCTTCGGACGTCAATCATGTTTCTCAGTGAGGTGGTCTGGGGGATGGTCTGGGGGATGGTCTGGGGGATGGTTTGGGGGACGGTCTTGGGGAGCTTGTCCATCAAAATCAGGCTTGCAAAGATTATGAGAAGAGATGACAGAGAGACAATGGCAGACGCAAGTCAAAAAAGTTCAGGCAGCTGACACTCAAACAAAGTATGTGTTGAGATTGTGAGAAAAGACGTCAGAGGTCATGGAGAGGATCAAAGAATGGAGCTTTGGAGAAACTAATCAAAACTTTTCTCTCTCTTTTTTTTTTGTTTTGGTCAGAAAGGTGTTTTTGGTGAAACAAGCCTGTTCTACTGCCAATTACTAATGAACGGAAAAAGGTAGAAACAAACTTTTTTTCAGATGAAAGAAGAGTCTACCCTTTCTTTTGGTAGTTTTGCTGTTAAACAGAACACATTATTCTTTGGGTCTTGAAAGATCAGTCAAAATGCTCTTAAATGGCTGGTTGATGGGACTCTGCTCCGAAAATTATTAGCAGCCAAGGAGTTAAGAGGGCTGGAAAGGTGGCTTCCAATCAAGAAATGGAATCAGTCTGAGGTTACATGTGAAGGGACTGTGGTATGATATAACAAAGTGCAATGTTGAACAAAGAAAGAGCCTTAAAAGACAGACAAAACAATCCCTAATGTGACAGTAATTGGAGGGGAAAAAAATAAAATCCCTTCCCAGCAGAAGCTTAAAATGTCAAAAGTGGCGTCTTCTTCAGTGATGATAATGAGTTTGCACAGATTGCAGATGGAGGCTTACAGATTTTTGTCTTCTCTTCTTGTTTTACCAGCCCCAAACATCACTAAAAACTCTCCAGGAAATCCAATTATTGGAATAAGATTATCAGGGCGTGGTTGCTCTGCCAGCATTTGATTTCCCTCAAGGTATTCAGCCTCGAATATCAGCCAACCCAACCCCCAATCTCTCCTCCCAGTCCCTCATTTAAGACCTCTCTCAGCAGACCCCTCACCTTTGATAATGGCTAAATTCATCAGCAGGGACCAGCTGAGTCTTGAGGGCATGGCAGATTGGACTGAGCTTCCCCTCTTCTGCTGTTTTTCTCCTCATCTCTGGTGGAAACCGGCAGCTATCTGTCTCCTTGCAGTCACTGGCTGGCATTCTAGACGGCTGCTGTGCGAAGCGGGGAAATTATGGCTCCTCATTCTAAGACTCCTTAAAGGTCAAAGCCAACAGCTCTTGTGACTTTGTATGTCTCAATTTAAACCCACAAAGCGTCTTCTTTGCCTTTAAATGTACATGGTCCAGTTCACGACCAAAAGAACTGATTGAATGGGGATTTCACATGCTTTAACATGCTCTGAGGGTCATGTCTTTCCTTTTATGGTTTTACATGTTTGCATGAGCACATGAACTCAGTGATATACTAAATAAACACAGGAATAGAAGTGAAAAGGGAGGCAAAGCCCTTGTTAACCTCCATTTACAGAGTCTGCAAAAAAAAAAAAAAAAAAATACTGGCAAAAACTGTTGGCACTGGCAGAGGTGCTTTTTGGGGCTCTGGGCCAGTAGAGGGTCCCTGATGGAAGAAAATCATAAAATCCCAGCAGTGGCTAAAAAGTGTGCAAAGTTTGCAAGTAAAGTAGCCTAACTTAATATGACAGCAAATCACCCCGTTAGAAATAAAGATGAACTACCATCTGAGAATAACAAAAAATAGGAAAAAGAGGGAAAAAAAGGGGGGGCGGGGGCAGTAGAATGGCAGTGAATGGAGCAGATAAAGGATGATTTAATACTACAGCAAATGACTGCTTAGGAGGAGAGGGTTACTCGAATTATATAACTTCCGATATATTAGTATTTCTTTTTTGATCTACTCTTGTAGTATATTGTTCTGACATATTAATCTTCACCTATGTTAACACTGGTTCATACGCATCTATTTGCATCTTGAATGTGTCAGGAAACTTGCATAGCTTTAAACACAAATAAACATACTGAGCTAGATAAAGATTCGTTTTTCCATCAAAAATACAAGTGAAAATGCCACACATCATGTTTTATCTCTTGATTCACACAGGAGAACTTGAATGCTATAAGGCTGTCAAGTTTCCTCATCAAAAGCAGCAGGTAAGCTCCTCTCGAGTGATTTCAAAAGATTGACAGAAAAGTGATTAGGATGAGGCTTAGAGAAATTTACAGTAACATGAGGAGTTAGAGGAATACTGCTGCTTGTGCTGGCTGTAAGGATGGAAAAAATGTTGAAAAATCAACATTAAAGAGACTGTGAGGAATTTCCAAGTGATCTTGAAAAAGTCTCACTTCTAGATTTATACCTGATTGTAATTCACAACTTAAAATGAGATTTTCAGCCCCACTGTAGTTTATTTCTAGATGCTTTTAGCTTCCCAATAGGGTTGGTCAGGACTGGATTGATTTACTACATGTCAAAGTCTCAGTGACACCGTGACGCCACACAGACTGACAAAATTCAGTATAAAGAAGAGACATCTGTGCTTTTCTCTGCTGAAAATGATTTATTGGATTAACTTTGTGATGTTGGAGACTGGAGCTGGACTGGCATTGAGAAAAAAGACAGAATCAGTTAAAAAGAAGAGTGAGTTTAGCTCTGCTTAGTAGATGAGCACTAGCAGGACACAAAAATTAGCTAACGTTACATGTTAGTCTACAGATACTTCTCAGAGCACAGGCTACTCAACTGCAGTACAAAGTTCCAATGTTTGCTTGTCGTCATGTGTCAAACAATAGCTCTATGTAACAGTTGATAAATACATTACCTTGTTGCGCTTTATTTGGTGAAAAGTTGTCTTGAACAGAAAAGATTGTAATAATAGTGATAGTGAGCGCAAGATTCCGGCCAAAAGTGTCAATCCACTTCAAACAGATAGTTCTCACAGACCCTTTAAATTAGTGTTTTTCTTAATTACCAGATTTTAAACATCATAAAAAAGCCTACAGTTGAACTTTTAGACAGCTCTGGAAACACTGAAAACTGGTGCCTGATTTGGCCCTGGCTCTACATCAGCACTGGAACTGGTTTGATGGAAAAGTGGTATGTAGACTTCTTCCAACAGTCATGCTTGCTTGTTTGGTTGAGTGGTCACTCTAAATTGCTGTTGTGAGTGAGTGTGGGAATGGTTGTCTCTACAAGTTAGTGCTGTGATTGAGTGGTGACCTGTCAAAGGTGTACCCCACTCCTTGCCCAGTGATAGCTGGAATCCAGCACCCCATGGCTCCGTCTCCAACAAGTGAAAGACAATGGATAAATTTAAGTGTCTTGTTTTTCTTTTGGAGTCAGAGTTTTAATGTCCCACTCACATTTTGGTTGGCTTTGGCTGAACTCAGGGGAGCAGTCTGAGTGGAGAGCAAAAGCAACTTACCTGAACTTATCTCTTATCTCCACTTAGAGCCACACTATGTCAGAAATACCCTGCAGTTTTGGCTTCTGTTCTCTGTATAACCTAAACCTCTGTGAGCTATTCTCTTGTCTCTGTATCTCTCCGAGTTACTGTCTTCACCCCGTCAGTGTCCTCTCTGGTCTCTTCACATCTGCCATGCAGTCAGTTCTGAGAAAATAAAGCAAAGATTGGGCGAAGTGTGCCTTCGGGGCTCTCTGCCAGAAAGCTGCGCTGCAAAGCATTTTGCACATTACCCAGGAGATCATACTCGCTTGGCTCGAGATACAGTTTGCAGAAACAGAGCGCCAGTTGGGAGCGAGAGGGACGCCATTCTTCCGATTATAAGTTAGAGTGCAATCAGCTGGATCTGAAGCTGTTATTCCTGTCAAACTGTTGCATTCACTTGCTTTAAGTGCTTTACATAACAATATAAAGAACAACAGATGAGGTGAGGATAAACAGATGTTATCATTTTGTGTTTAAGTTATTTAACAGGGTAAAGATGCAACAATGTACACACAGCTGAAATAACTAATCCTCAGAAACAACCTGTCCTAAAAGAATGACGTGTGCTGAAAGGTCTTCATTACTTTCGTACTTTGGACTGTAATACAGCAGTATTGACTTTTTTGAAAAAAATTTACTTTTACAGAACCTTTATTCTTTCCACACAGAGAGGAGATTTCCTTTTGAAGAGGGTTAGGCTGAAGAAGGTTGAGTTGAAGAAGGAAACTGCCACCTGAGGCCCTTCAGAGCCACAAGGCCATCACACTCCTGTTGCAACCACCATTCACGAGTGGCAGCCAAACCCAAAAGAACAATCGGGCACGCAGTCAGCAGATTTCTTTGAGGATGATCTCTTTGACGCTGTAAACTGAAATGGTCTTGCTTTTATCATGGTCAAATGTGACAGGGGTTTCTTTTAGCTTTACTCTCGTCACAGCGCAGAGAAAAGCAGAGTCATGAGTGTGTGTGTGGGGAAAGAATGATGGGTGCAGTTGTCGCTTGCTCATAGCGAGGATATGGACTTTTTGTCTTGTTATAGATTTTATTTCTGGCTTTTTGGAGCAAGTGCAAATGAGTTCTCTCAGCTTTAAATTCTTCTCCTATTCATACTACAAAACATTTATTCATAAACTGCAAATGACATTGGCAGATTTCCTCTTCTCCTTGCAGGATGGCCTAATTAGAAATACATTTTCCTTCAAGCATTGACTTCCTGTAAACACTCACAGGACATTAATCTCAACTGATTTTGCATAAAAGTTTAGAATGTACACTGGGAGGTCTCGGTTTTTAGCTTAGAAGGTGTTCTTGCATCTACCAATCAAGAGTATGCAGGAAAAACAGTCCATGTAGAGAGCAGCACCAAGCAGAGTGTAATCATGGGTAATGACATCTCAGCTCTCACTGGTGGTGATTCCTTGTAGATTTACTACATATTTGCTCACACAGTCTCTCACAAAGTGGTGAACCTCTAAAGAACTTGGCCTATCTGGACTGCTCTTTTTGATATCCAATCACTTTTCTTTTCCAATGATCCTTGTACATTGGGAGATTATTATTGACATAACAAAGCTTTTTCCGTGTTTTGTCTTAGTCCAAACATTTTTGTGTTGTATTGCTGCAGTCATACTTAAATTGACAACATTCGGTTTTCATAAAACAATAAAAATTCCAGGGTTGAAAAGATTCACAGACATTGAAAATCTTTTTTTGTTTTGTTTTGTTTAATATTTAAACTAACAATTTTCTTGGCCCTTCAATTCCCAGCTTTTCAGGGAATTGGAGTTGTATTTACCAAATTTTAATGGTCACAAGCCTGGGGGTTAGGTTGCCTGCCGATTTTGGGGGTGACCACAGTTCCCTTCCCCAACTCTTTCTCCCAGCTTCCCGCTCTGTCCACTACTCTATCTCCTCCAAATCATCTTCTCTTTCTTTCAGCATGTTCTCCCTGTGCATGCGTGGGTTTTCTCCGAGTGCTCCGGCTACCTCCCACGGTCCAAAAACAATGATTTAATTGAATGTCGGATGCCCTTCCTGACTCAAAGCTCTCCATTTATTCAGGCTTGGTACCAGCACTAGTGAGAACCCTGGCTTGTGACTCTCCCTAGTGGCTGGGATGGACAGCAGCGAGAGAAATTTGGGGTCAGTGTCTTGCTCAAGGACACCTTTGCATGTGACTGCAGAAAATGGGATTGAACCGTGCCACTCCGAGTGAGAGACGACAACTCAACCACTGAGCTACAGCACTAAGCTACAGCTGCTCTCATGTTTTCTCTAAATAAAGATATTAAAGCCCCAAAAATGACTGAAAATACTTCTAATATCTATGCAATATGGATGCCATATTGCAAAAAGCAGTCAGTGTTTGGATTTCCCAATTTGTAGAATGCAACAGAAATCATTGATTTGCCACATCTCTTTGGACACACCTGAAAAAGGTAGAATTCTTCTCTTGATGCTGCTATTTAAGCTGTCTCAGGACCTGATAATTCCACCAGAAATATATATATATATTTTTTTTTTTTTTTGGGGGGGGGGGTTCCTTACAGCCCCAAAACTTCAAAGAGAAGCTTCTCCCAGGTAACAGATGAGCAGGCTCTACTCCAGAGATGTATTAATCCAAGAAATAGAAAGGATGATTTCTTGGCTGGAAGATTATCAATAATAACTGTTGGCTTCCCAGGAGGTAGTGAGAAGTTGGTGTGCTTTCCAAAAGCTTGCTGTCGTCAGACAATGATGGATGATGATTGCTGATTAGTTTAGAGATTGATCAGGCATCAATATTAATGTCTCACTGAGCTGTTATCCACTTTATTTTCTGCTATTTGGAAGCATGGATGGAGGCAAATGTTAGCTGACACTGGCATGAGAAAAAAATTGCTCATTAGTTCTTAAAAAATAAACTTTATAGGTATTTTATTCTCTGGCCATGATCTTTAATCACTTTTTTTTTTTCTGTTGCTACATTTTTGAGAATGTGGCGTTCGTGACTAAACCCCTGAAATTTTGCAAACACAAACAATAAGTGTAACGTTCCAACATGAAACTCCGGTTAACAAGCCATTTGTGACCTTGCAGCTGTTTTTCAATACAGACCATGGCAATTTGATAAAAATCGTGTGCTCTTGAAAAACAGTTATTCCATTTCATTTCACCAGTTACTCTTACAGTTACCTTCTATGTGAACTTAACTATTTTGTTCTTCTTCTAGCACTCTTTCAATACATCTTTATCTACAACAGTTTACTTTTCAAGGTTTTGACCGGAGGCTTTGCTTTTCTTCTACCTGCTTTGATACTGGTCATAACATTGACCATCTGAAATGGTGCATTTTCTCATTTGTGCAATCTTTTCTGATGTCCAGGCAGCAAAACTGAAAGAGACATTTACAGAATGTTCTGCCAGAGAAAATAAAACGTTCTTGTCTCTAAAATGCACTTCAAGTCTTTCATCTATTTAAGCTTGTATTAGATTTGAACCCTTGGTGAGTTCAACAGGATACGCAATAAAAAAAAAAAAAGGGAAAACAAGTGTTTCTCTGCTCCTCATTATCCTGTCTCCCCTAATAAGCTCAGTCCACTGTCACAAATGTTTTGACATTTTGACAGCCTTCAAACTCTTCATGTAGTGAAAGGTGACTGACTCTGGCTGCAGCCTTTATTCAACTCTCATTTCCCGGGCCAAAGTTATCACAGCATTTTCTCGAGGCGATGACAGTGACCCCAACACAGACCTCATCTTGCTGTCCCATCCGTGACATTTAGACCAGCCTCAGGGGAGGCAGCTTATAAACAAAGAAGCAGAGAAAGAAGGTGGAACAGTGTGAAAAAGATAGAGTTCAAAAGTTCTGCAGGGACCTGATGGGAAACTATACGGTCAGCCACACTCTGATCTCACCTCAGGGTGCCTGACTTTCATAGGGCTGTGAAGGAAAAAAAAAAATTAATCTTACAGTTTACAGCTTCTCATTCGGTTCCCAATTCTAACAATGTAAACTCTTTTGAAATTTCCCTCTCAATGAAATGTAATAGACTCGTTCCGAGTTAGTGTCATCATAAAGATGTGCACACATTTTAGCAATGGAAGCAGCGTTCAGCTCCATTCATTCAGACGAGTTAGCATTCTTTGATCACTAATTCAAACTGTAAGCAGCATAAAAATGTCTGGTTGTTCTGTGGGCGGTTGTCAGAAATGATACTATACCATGAAGTTAACTTCTATGGTGTCCTGACTGTTTTAGAGCAACCAGTGTTTTGGCGTAAAGAGTGACCGTGTTCACTGGAGACTCTCAGCCGAATGTGTCAGTGATTGTTGGCTGACAGTCACCAGTTAACAGAGTCAAACTTTACACTGAAACTTCTGCGGCTGTGTCATTAAAGAAGCCTCTTTATCCAACCTCAGTTAACCAGGTTTGACCAGAAATAAATAGCATAACATAATTAACTGCTGATATGCTAAATCCAGTTTTTACTTTGTGTGTTTAATGAAAAAGTTGGTTGGGAGCCAAAGTTATAACCAAATATGGACTCACTATGGAGGGTAAATAATAAGTGAACCTATAAATGATGATTAAAGGAAACACATTTAAGTTGAACATTAAACTACGGTTTATTATCAAACTATTAATCAGTCTGATTAGTAATCTTAGAATATAAAACCAATAATATTCTCATGTATTTGGTGCAGTTCTCTGTCTGGACATAGTTTTCTGGATCCTTTATTATGACCCAGGTCTCAGACTCGGCTCTCTGTGAGCTCTTTTTTGGTTGGAAGGGTTTCTGTTTCATTGACACATGTTCATGTCTTAATATTTCACAGTCTAGACAGTGTCGACAGATGATGCAGTCATAAACATGGAGTGACTTGAGTGTTTAAACTCCTCTTAGGGATACACGCTGGATTTCTCCACTTACTGATATCTACCATCCACTTACTGATTTCTCACTAACCTAGGAGCCGTACCATCCATCAAATTGGTGTTATTTAGATTAAAAAATAAACAAACAAACATGTTTTTTGATTGTTAACACCCTCACATTGCTTGACATGCCAATGTACTCTATAGCACTTCTGTTGCCAAAATGTATGTGCAGCCATAACTGTTTACAAACAGCAGAGGGATCTATTGAAAAAGTTTCCTTTTCTTGTGTTTGTTACACGCCGTGTGTTTGTGTGTGTGTGTGTGGGGGGGGGGGGGGGGGGGTTGTCTGGTTCCTCCTCTGCAGTGGAGGTGTGGCAGGGGTGTCACTAAACTGTTGATGATTAGGCTAAATGAAGGAGGAGAGCGCTGTGGTCTCTCTTTCATTCCTCCCCTCTCTGTGTGGACCAGTGTGTGACCGTGGTAAAGTTCTGTGTGTGAACTTCATAGGCCTCCAGTGCCACTAGAGCTGGTGCTGTGCTCCTGCAGGATGGTGAGTGAGATGTGTACCGCCCTGTGTGCTATTTCTCTGTCAAGTTCAAGAACCATCAATTGAATTATTTTACAACTGAAAAGGAGACCTTGGCTATGCTGTTTTCCCTCCAGCATTTCGTGGTGTGCATTGGTTCTTCTCCAGTATACACAGATCATAACCCTCTTGTGTTCCTGGTGCAGGTGTATAGTGACAACCGGCAGATGATATGTTGGGAACGCCTGGTCCTGGAGTGCACCCTCAACATCCAGTGCAGAAAAGGAGCTGGCAGCATAGTGGCTGATGCACCTTCCCATGGGCAAGCCAAATCAAAAGGTGCATTAGTTGTGTTTCTTTCTATGGATACAGAACTTTCTGTAATTGGAAAATAATGTGCAGTGATTTGCAATGCTGTGAATGTAGGTTTGTAAACTGGGGCAAAGGCTTTTCTTCAGCCCTACCACTCTGTACAGCAGGAGTCAAACCAACAGGATGCTCACTCCCCTCCTCTACTGGAGAATCAGTGCAACCCTCAGCTGAGGACACAGCTGCTAACCCAAGAGTGTCAACAAATGCAAGTAACCTGGAAAGCCATCCAAAAGAACAGCCTTCAACTCATATTAAGCAAGAGAGCTGGACACAGGAATACCATAATACTCCGCAATCTCATGCAGATCACTCTTTTTTACATTTGTCAAACTGTGTCAGTGTTCAATTTGACGCAAACACATCCACATCAGAAGCAGCCATTGTGGAAAAGATGCAGCACAACAAAAAGTAGCATAGTGAGGCTAAGCAAGGTAAGCCAGAGCTACTTCTAACGAGATCACATCCACCGGATATGACAACACAAAAGATTAACGTCGGATGCCAAACCAAGCAAAAAGTCCAACCTGACCAAAACAAACTTCCCCAGAACCTGCCGAATTTGACTACCTTTCTATTTTCTGGAGCATGCCGGGCTCGAGGTGACTTACAGGCAACACATCAGCAGCCAAAATCCTGAAATGCCAGCCCCCTTTGGAGATTTAAATCCCCCCCACCCCCCCCACCCCACAGGATTATTCTGTAAATAAAAAAGGTAAAATAACTGACTGCCTGTTGGAAAGGCTGACACAGCCCAGCTAGACACTCCCCTCACTAATCTGAGAAAGCTGTTTACACAGTAAAGGTTAGTCAGCTTGGCATGCAGACATAAATACTTGTGCATACAACACTGTGGGGAAAAAGCACAATCCAAAAAAAAAAAAGAAAAAGAAAAAAAGTGCCTATGTCATGAAGTAATTTCCTTCTGAAACATTAACTTAATCCTGCATTATTATAAAAACAGGACAAATATTTATTTAAAAGTTAAACAAACAACTTGAAGCGAGCATAATGCTGAGAGCCACTAGGATAAACACAAAGAGTAGGCCAACTAACAATAAAGTAACAACTAAATCATTGCAGGCTCCATTACCACTGGAGGCCTGCTAAGTTCACACACTGAACTTTACCACGGTCACACACTGGTCCACACAGACTCAACAGGAGAGGAGGTATGAGAGAGCAACCATAGCACTCGCCTGTTTCATACAGCCTCCCACTTATCAATAGATTAGTAACACCTGCCACACCTCCACTGCAGAGCAGGAACCAGCACAATTATTAAAGCGGGACACAGAAAGGAAGTGCAATAAATTTAGGATCTTGAATGAGAAGGAAAAAAAAAACTTGAGGCGCAACTGTACAGTATATAAAAAGTTAGAGAAACAACTGGTGAGAACAAGGACCAAACTGCCAGATCAATGCATGTACACACTGGGAGTTGCATCTGACGTCAAAGAATATAAAGCCACCATGTTCATTTTGAACTCTCTCATGTTCTTCATCTTTTATATAATGTACAATCTACCAGTGCTGTTTTTTTCTCTAGAGGCCAAGGAGCCAGACTCCCCTTATTTTATTTTTAGACTGTGGTTCGCATTCCAATTAACAATCTGCTTAACGGTTTAGGTGATTCCTCTGTGCTGCAGTTTCCGTCTCTATTTTGTTTCTCATTTAACAGTGAGCAAAACATTACAATGTCTAAATGATGTGTTGTACATAAGTGATTAAACTGTGAGGTCAGTCACATCTGTTACGACCCCAAAGAGACCGGGTGAAGTTGGCGTCCTTCAGTTGAAACAATCTCAAATAGACCAATCAGATGAGGCTATAGATGACGGTGCCAAACTGTGATTATCAGGATTGTGCCAAGGGAAGCCAGCGGTGTTTTGGCTTCACACCAGTCTCA
This sequence comes from Labroides dimidiatus, assembly GCA_030710495.1. Taxonomy (NCBI): domain Eukaryota; kingdom Metazoa; phylum Chordata; class Actinopteri; order Labriformes; family Labridae; genus Labroides; species Labroides dimidiatus. Next base: position 22,067,732 of record CM061147.1, read on the forward strand.
GCATATCATGGTAACAAGACTACTGAAATGAAATAACTGGAGATGGCCTTTAGACCACTGTTGACAGAAGAAAGTGCAGTAATGAAGATTGGTGTTTGGGAGTTTTTTGAAAAATAAAAAAATAAAAAAGAATAATAATAATAATATACATAATAATAATAATAATGCCTCTCCTATTTAAATCCACACTGAGGGTCTGATGCAGCATTTAGGTGAGGGGTTGCATAAATGAACAAGGGAGGTGCATGAATTAACAACAGATAGCGTGGGAGCGTGTGGCGGAGTTATGTAACCTAATCTTCCACTGGTCGTGTTTGCATTGCGTGACAGCTCGGCTGAGGTTTGGCTCCATGCTCCGTTCATCCTTCAACTCCCACCGGCTGCTTTTTCTGTGTGAAGCACAGAGGAGCACTGGAGTACAGATGGCGTCACAAGATCGATAATTTCCAGTAGTAATTACAAAAACAATGGTCTTCCACCTCCTCGATGGGCTTCTTGTCTTTTACAGGTGTCAAGGAACTTCTGGAGGTGGAGCCTGCAAGCTGAACATTTCTCATTGGTTGAGAACCTGTAATGTGTGAGTGAGGATTTACCCAAACCTCACAAACAGCTGATTGACCTGGTTTAGTAACTTCTAAACGATGGCCTTCTTTGAGCCTGATGGTGTGAATGTGTCTCTGTTAGCTTCTGGTGTTACAGCTTAAAGAGTGACCCTGTAAACTGGAGACCTTTAGTTGAATGTGTCAGTGGGTATCCAGTTTGCAACAACTGTTGAAACGTGGGAGAAGTCCTCGGGAATGCAACCTACTGTTAAAATATTATTATCAGATAGGATTTTAATGATAATCTAAAACTGTTTGAGAAGGATGCATCCTGTTGAAAGTCATCAGTCAATGGATTTGTTTTTAAAGCCTAAAAACAGGTAAATCCCCGTCACTTTCAAGCTGATCGAAGCTGTTTCAGGTTGTTCGAAAAGGCCTCCGACTGGCAACAGCTTTGTCACTAGCTCTTGTCTACTGTGATCACTTTCATTGCTGTCTCACTGCCCTCTACTGGCTTGGCAGTGTATTTATTCATTTATTTTCTGATACATCTCTGGCCTGATTTTTTGTTCATCTTCCCTTGGTCTTCGGCCTGTGTTAGAAATGGGCCACAGGAGCCTTGTAGTTCTTGGGACAGTTTCACAAGGACGAGCATGGTTCCTGAACCTTCTGGTCAAAAAGCGACAAATGTCATAAATGACATCTAAAAACCTCTAATAGTGACTCCAGACCTGGCTTTGCTGAAACGATGTTTTGATAATGTAGTTTTGTGAAATATGATCTATTTTACATCGCTTGTTAGGCAGCAACATGTTTACTGTAAAGCCCACAGAGAGAGGTGAGCTTGACTCGCTCAACTTCCCAAAAAGTTTCCCCCCACACCACATCACTGCAAGTTGTAAAAGCAACTTTAAAACAGATCATTGTCTTATATTCCATTTTTATAAACTCTGAAGTACTAAATGCATGGCCTCCTTTCCATGCTTCACTGATATGGAGTCATAATTATGAAAAGCCTGCAAGGTTCCCCTGTGAACACAAACACCTTGATTAATGAATCTTACGTTTTTAATGGTTGTATTATCACGGGACCCCCGTGTAATGCATTGAGATTGCGATAGGGATGGTTTGCTGCAGGTTACCTCTTACCCCAGAGAAAAGGGTCATTCAGAAAGACTTTCAGGGGCTGTAATTAGACACATAGTTAATGTTCTGTGATTGCCTTGAGATTATAATAAATGGGACCTTCACATGTGAGGTTTTTTTGCACCTCTGAATCTCAGTTTGATCTTAAGTTGAGGGGAGGATTCCTCTTTTCCAACATGGGAATCAAATGTAGTTATAATTGCTGGTGCTTCAAAAAGGATCAGCTTCTTGAATTTTAATGACTATCAGCATAATTTTATTTTATGTGAAATAAAAAGTAGAAAAGATAGTTTCTACTAATTGCAATATTCTTGAAATCATAAATTCCACCCTTTTTAAGAGTTAGATCGACCCCAAACTCATCCGAAACAGCCACCCTGTCCTCTTCACTGAGGCCGGCACTGTTGACAACCATAGTTATTACAGGAAAAGGGCAGGTGCAACCCATTCACCATCTGCAAGTAGACAGGCATGCCTTTCCATTCAGATTTTCTCATGGAGCAATAAAACCTCATCAGTCTCAGTGAAAAGGTCCTGAATTCTGAGTGTGACTTTTATTGCTCAGCTGTGTGACAAGCTGCCTCTTTTCTGGGGATGTTGAAGCATCCTGAATGCAGAAGCAGCTTTCTTTACAGAAGCTACATTTTCAGCACTTTTTTTTTTTTTTTTAAGAATATGTCACAAAACTTGATCTGTGTTGAAAAAAATTGGGATGTTTAGTCTATTGCAGCCATATCAATCAATGCTCTAACACACAGGAAAGCAGCAATGGTTTGAATCCGGAGTGTCCAAACTTTTTACAAAGAGGGAATTTGGGGAAAATGCAAAAGAGAAGGCAAGGAGCCCTTACTGACAAATGTATTAACTGTAAAGTAACATGTGAATTGTCTATTTAAGTACTATTTCTTTTATTGTTTTTTGTTTTTTTTTTCTTTTTTTTATGTCAGGATCTGGATTTTATTATGATGGTTTTAGGACTTTTGTTATTTATTATTATTTTGTAACCTGAAGGCAACATTTTTGTCCTTTAAAGTTTTTTTTTAATAATATGTATGTTCATGAAGCACATTTTCACATCATAGCAAACATTCATTTCAACATCTGCTGTAAGAGTTCTTGATTTCCTACAGAATGAACAGAGCTTTAGCCTGTTTACAGTCCAAATGTCGTTTTGTGAGACCATGCCTTAATATCATTATCAGGCCTGTTTGCAGTTATAGTCAAGCTGAACATGATCATGTTTAGACATGGTTTGTTTTATTTTTAAAGTCACTAGGTATTTTTATGTTGTTTACATATATTCATATTTAGCTTGACTTACAACAACTAATGGACATTATGTGCGGAGCCAGACCAGGAGTCGACAGGTTTGTGGTTTTAAAGCCCAACATGAATGAAGAAAAGCTCATTAATGGAGACAGAAGTGTATGAACTCCTCAGTCAACTCGCAACAGGTGTTTTTCTTCAGTAAGCCATTTATTCTGGCTTCATGAGTTATCTATCTGTGATGTAACAGCCCTTTATACTGCTTTTCTACAAAAGATGGTTTCTATAGCCATAAATAAGTTATTGAGAGGTGGATTCATTCAGACAGAGCACAAGTGAGGTGTAAAATGCATCGCCCACCACTGGTATTTTCAATATAGCAACTGTTGCTAATAGCCTTAAAAACTTTAAATTCTGTTTCAGGAGCTACTGTTTATTGACTCCTGGCAGTGTCTATCTAAGATAACAAAAGCTTTGATTTTTGGCACCCTATTTAAGACATTTCCTAAACTATCACTTGACATTTTCACTTTGGCCTAAACCAATATGTTGGTTATGTATGTTATGTCATATAGGAAGAATTGTATCAAGCTGAGTCCTTTATAAGCCCTCTGTATCGAGATAATCCAGTTATTTTTCTGGCTGTTCTCATGACAATAAAAAGGATAGTAAAACAGTGAAGCTGAGATCTAAACAACAATTATTCTTTCATGTTTTAATCAATTACACATCACACTGTCAAAAAAAAACTTTGTCTGGAAACTTTGGCGGTCACACAAGTTGATTGCAAAAAGAAGATCCCTGGAAGTGGTGCATCGAGCGACTTCTTGTGTAACTCTCTCTCATTGCACATCAGAGTGAAAGAAGAAAGAGAGAGATCAAATCAGTTAAAGAGGTGTAAATGTTATGACACTGAGATGTCAGCTGAAACCTTCGACACACTTTCTTCAGAGAAAGAGAGGCTGTTCTTGGTGTTAAAAGCTGCTTTACAAGTGATTTCACTCAAAACCAGTTCTTGCCTCTTGGATCACTGAAGAGTGAGGGAGACCTGGCCAATAATCTTGGCCCAGCACTCTTTCAAGAAATGATGAGTCTGGCCAGGACCTCCCTGCTTCCATCGTAATTCCCTCTGAACTATCCGAAATAGATCCTTCAATATTCCGTGTGAGCCAAGTCTGCTGCCTTCATTGCGACATCCATCTTTAAAGTTCTTCAAAGTCTAGTATCAGGGTACATGCCTGAGGGACGGCTCACTGCAGGCTGGATGACCCACATATTCTGCATCGCCATCTTTATTCACTTTGGTCTCACGCTCTTTCTCTTTCCATTTACCAGGGGCCTGTCTGCTCATTTACAGGCTGCTATCTCACAGCCCATCCATCATTCTGTTTTGTGGAGTACAGGGCCTTGGTGTTAATGTATTTTCTCAGGGCTCCCCAACTGTGTTCCCTCACCAGGCGAGACAATCTGTCTTAAAGAGGGGAGATTCGAGTAACAGCAAAACTAGCAGGTTCACTGCAAAGTCACTACAGTGATGTGGCACTTCAGTGTGACATCTTTCTTATCTTTCAGAAGTCATCAGAGGGGGTGGATTTGAGAAAATGTGGAGATTAAACAGAAACTTAGCAGAAACAAAATACAATTTCAAACAAATTTGATATGCATCCAAGTATCCCACCCACTGCCCCAGAAAATGTTCTATTTCATACTGCAAATGTGTTTTTAAATACATGTAATGTGTAAAAAAAAAATATGTTCTCCATCAACATGATGGCCAAGCACTGACAGGAGTGCACTTAAGTCAGAAATGTTAATATTTTGAGTATCTGGCAGCTGTTCTGCCTGTAAACTCATACAAAGTGTTATTGAACCATCTTGTGGTTTTACTATATCACAAGTTTGAAGAGGGTTACACTGATGATTTTACAGTTCATCAATAAAATGAAGAGACGTGATGGACAGTGTGGCTCTGCCTTTTACCATTGTACGGTTTTCAAGCCAAAAAAACTCTATCAGAGGAACCACCATTGTGCAGCCAGAGTTTGCGCAGTAGAGACTATGAGGGACTCTGAGAAAATCTGAGTGAAAGCAGGTGACAAAACATTTTTTTTCCCGTCAACAGTCAACTCTCTTCTCAACTCTCCTTTCTGATGCATTTTAATATTCCCCAAAAAACCACAGAAGAACGGCAGCTGTCAATCGTTGTTAAACAAGATGCAAAACCCCATTTTTAATGTCTAATAACTAATGAAAAAGAAATTGTTCAGAAAAAAGAGGACTTGAACACAATGCAGCCCAATAATAACTTCATATCACCACAACATACAGAAGTGAGAAGGTTAGGTTGAGCCAAGTGAGATGATGACCATTTCTTTTTACAGTCTTTGGCTGTTATTAACAATAAATAGGCTTCTGTACGCTAAACTATGCTACAAACTGTGTTTATAAAGTTGGATTGTTGTCACGTTTCAAACAGAAGCATGATGTAACTGAAAATAAATACCTTACCTTGTTGCTCTGCATCCTTGGAAAAGTTGTTTTGAAGAAAAAAAAATGTGTTTAAAAGAAGATCTGCTCTCCATTCATTGCTTCCAGAGAAAAGGTAAGTCTTGGTAAGAGTCGGGTCTTAAGGTCAGTGGTTGATAGTGCTCATGGGAAACTGAGAGTTTACACGAAAAATACAGTCTTCACAGCGCCCTTCAGGTTTTTTTCTGTATGTTTTTTTTTTTTTTTTTTTAATTCAATTTCAGCATACCAACTCCTACCCCCCTCTCAAAGGGGATGGATCCAGCTATGACAGTGACACTTGATTTATTCTGTAAGCCTGAGATACTTTGATGCCCACCCGCTGTGATCAATCCCTGAAATGTGTTGATGTTGCACTTTCACCCAGGACACTGAAAGTACAGGAGCACTGAAAAAAAAAACAAAACAGGAAATTATTCCAAATGAGACAGAGATTTAAAAAAGTGTTATTTCTTTGCAGCACAGCTGGAGAATCTGTCAGTGTCACAGTGCTGCTTGTGTTCCATTCTGATTACCCTCACAAGGATGAAGCTCACTATTCAGACCATCCTTTAAAGCCAGTCCATTCTGAGGACTCACGGGCAGCACACAAAGTACAGCCAGTCAATATTATTTAATTCAGTCCCCTGAATCGTACCTGTTCAATAAGTAATTTCACTTTTGACACATACCAATTTTAAGAGCTGAGGAGAGACTATCAGAATGTCAGAGGTAATAAAAGCGGGAAGGAAGCTTACGTTTGAAATTGACTTAACCCGAGCTTCAATGTGTGCACTCTGTTAAATATAAAACAGCCCACCAAAGAGGAATGTCCAACTTCAGGTCCTGCTCAGTTAGTGAGAAACACTGCAAACAACGATGTCATAAAGTGCATTAAGACCTCTCATCAGACCACTTTGAAGTGCAGTCATGAAACTACACAGGTCGTGTCTGCTTGGCTTACTCTGAAGCCCACTTGACACTGCAACCTGTCTCTGGGAGTCCAGACAGTCTGAGCTGTGCTCTGTGTGTATGTGAGGGGCACAGGCATCTGTCACTTCAAAATGCTCCAAACAAATCAAAGTGAATCTCAGCAACAACCCTTCAGCATTTCTAACGCATGTCTCGTTCGCTCTCTCTCCCTCTCCCCGTCGCTCAACCTCATGACTTTGCACTTTTTTGATCTCAGGGGGAAAACAGGATAGCACGCTTTTAGACCCTGACACAGAGACAATCTTAAATGGCACTGCCTCCACAATACATTAGACTCAGCCTTACTGTCCTGAAGACGGAGTTCATAAAAAAAAGTCTAGCATAACAATCCTTTAAAGCTTCCAACAGGAAGGCCAACAAAGCCTCTGTCTAAAAGCTCATTTATTAGTTTTTACTCCAAAAATTACATTTTTTCTTGTTAGAAGCAGTACTTTTGAAAAAAAAAAAAAAAAAAAAACCTTCCAGCTGTTTAATACTCTCTTTGCATTAAAATGTAGCATATTTTCCATTCACTTACTTTGCACATGTATTAAAGAAAAATAGGAATGCACACATACAAGGCAAGTTTCTTACAACATCATACTCCAAGAAGGTTCATTTGGTCTGACACCATACATTAGAAGACACTTTTTGTAACTAAACTACCATTATTTTATTTATTGTTGATTGATTTATTTTTACTTTGGCATATTTGGACTTCCTCAGAAGGGGTAAATGATGTTATCGTAACTTTTCAAGGTAAAATAAAATAAATAAATGAAGTAAATAAATAAAAATAACACTGGTCTAACTTCAAAAACTGTCAAACTATAAGTTTATTTCAAACGACAACTGCAGTTTCATTACCCCCCACTTGAGGCTGGCTGCAGGAACTGCGGTAACCACATTAACATCCATTCAAAAAGGCCAGTCTTTACAGCAACAATGAACATGTTCACTGCCTGGATCAAAAAATAACATTACTGAGAGTAGCTTATATCTCTATTGGCACACACTGCAGAGTGGTTAATTATTTTTCAGGATACAGGGCATGGCTGACTGGACTGACTGACCGAAATATGTCTGTGAAGAAGCAAAGAGCCTGCTTCTTAGCCTCATCCAAATTCAAACTAAGATTGGTGACCATTTTTTTGCCAATATAAAATTAAATTACCTGCAAATAAATGTATTTATGTAACAGGGAGCTAACCTGTTTAAGTTTGCTTTATTATGTGGTATTTAGATCTGGGTCCTGATTGAAATTCCTCTGGTTTTGTCACAAATTTTAAATCCAAACTAATTTCAAAAACATCAAAAAACACACTGACCTTCTCTCTTCACAGCTCCATTTCTCTTTTCCCTCTCTTACTGCTTAGTGTGGTCCCTCTCCACAGATACTAACTTAATCATCCCGACTGTAAGTCCTGTCTGATAATTTAAGCCTGCAGGCCCTGATGAGTCTGTGAGCGGTTCCAGAGATTTAAGACTGAATCTGTAGACAGCACTCTGACATTAGCATAACATCTGAGCCAAACAGCAGCTTTGACCGGGGTCACGAATCTGTCCTCTGATTGGAGGGCAAGGCAAATAAGTGACAGTAGACCTTTGCTACAAAACCTCAAAGCTCAAATCAACATACCTGCAAATACTCCCGATTTCTGTGGGAATCTCCCACTTTTCAACCCGTTTCTCCTGCTGTACTCCTGGTTTGTAATTTCTCTCGATTCACTTCCGATTTGTCACGTTTATACTGTTTAAAGGCTCGTTCAAAAGTACTGTGTAGGTAATGTGTCATCAGACCTGACAACCCAACCTGGAAGCAACAAGCATGCACAAATCACTACGTGGTGCACACGCTTGCATCCTCACAGAAGCAGATCTCTGCTCAGTATCCCTCAGCATCACTCTTTCAAGGATGCTGTCAAAGATGTCTGAATCAGGTCCAAAGAAGAAGAGTTGCCTCCAAATTCAATTCAACTTTGTTCGATTCATTTCCGTTTCTTGCTATGAGCTCTGTATATATGAGCAAGCATGTTAACTGTACAAATCACTGACAAAATGTTGAGGGGATCTTTGTCATAGTCTTATGTTGGCAGGTGTGTATCAAAATTCGGAATTATTCATAAACAGTAGATTACAATGCTGACAACAGGCACACGTTTCTACAAGAAAACATGGCTTGGTGATTCTACTCTGAAGAGAGGCATTCCAGAGGCTGGTGTTGCTCATCCTGCAGCAGATAGAGATGTGTGCATCTTGAAACAACCTTTCTGACCACAAAAGAGAAGTGTTTTGATTGTACCACGGATGAAGCAAGCCACTTGTTCTTTTGTTCCAATTTTAAAAAATGTTGCCCCAATTTTGCCGTGCAACGCGAGATGCAAGATTCATTCACAAACAAGAGGTTTTCTTTTCAACAAGGAAATATCAAGACAATGTTATAATACTCTCACAGAGAAGAAAGATGTCTGCTTTGGAATGCGATCCAAATGAAAACTTGATTTCCTAATTATAGTAGACGTGTGGGTTGGGCATATGGTGCTTCACCTGTGTAGAGAAGGGATTCACAATTATGTCTGTTTAATCTGGTTTAAGTGTTTTGCTGTTTTGTTTTGTTTTTAATTTCACTAAATTTCTTTTCCTTTCATTTAATTTTTTGATGAATCTTCTCATTTTATTTGTCTTTATTTTAGGACTGTTTCTCATAGCAGACTTGCATTATATTGAAAAAGACTCAATTCTGAACCCCTCCTCTACACAGGTTGCCACCACCTGGGTCCCTCATTTGACACTCAATCTGGCACAATAATTAGCCTGAAGCCACATTGTGCAGTTGCCTCATTGGCTTTCATGTATATGGAATAGAAAGAATAGAATTCACTGACTATATTGAAGACACACTTTATAGATACACCACACAGCACACTAATACTGCCATGTCCCGTTGTGTGTGTTACACAGAAGTGCACCAACTTTTCATCAGTGTGTAAATATAACATGGTGCTACAAACCGCAATAATGCCACAGCCTGCTGGTTGCCAAGACAAAATCTGAATGCACGCCATGTCTTTGATCTCCTCCAGTGAAGCAGCCAAAGATGCAGCAGTGGAGCCAGCACGGATGATGTGTTGTGATGTCACCTCTGTGAATCTTTTAGCCAGCCATGATGCCAAATTTATTGTTATGAAGGACAGGGGAAGTGTCTGAGCTTAGAACAATAATAATTTATTTCACTTTAGGCTCCCTATAACATGGAACTGCACTGCACGTTCTAAAACTCATTTATATTTTATAGAAAACCCAACAGGGGATTACACTGGGCACTTACAGTACATGTCCATCCATTACAAAAGCAATTTCTGCTTATATGGAAATTTGATTCTACCGAGACAACACAGTCAATTTACTCCTGCAGGATGACACGCCTTGGTTGGTGACCTCTGCTTGCCCCCTAGAAAAGGCATGAGAGCTACTGGGGTTTATCTGTATTTGTGAATATAAACAGACAAAACGTGACAACAGTTAAATTAGGCCACAGAACGTGTTTTGTTGTTTCCTGTCTGTTATTCTCTTCAGGATGGACAGCTTCTATTAAAGCAGCTCGCCAGAGCGAAAGATATTAAGTTCCCCCCGTCTCTCACCACTTTCATGCACTCTGGCTGTGTTCTGCTGGGCAGTCGTGCAGAACTTGCTCACTGAGGCCATTTGAACTGCATCTCCTGGGGAAGCTTCTAGGATCTGTGTAATGCATGCCAGTCAGACGTGTAGTCTCTCAGATGGTCTGCTCCTCAGGCCACATGTGTCCTGTGTTTGACACCAGCTCAAATATTCTGCTCAAGTTTGTTTTATGCAGACAGAATCAATAAGTGTTTGGAGTATCTGCATCTTGAATCTGTAATCATTTCTATCCCAAAATTGCAGGATCATTGTCTGCAATGACACCATACTACACAGTCCAAAATTACATCAAAGCAATTGAACTTCAGTAGGTTTACAGTAACAATTCATTAAAAAAAACGTCTGAGAAGTCTGAAACTTGACCACTTTATTAATCAAATAAATCCCTATTTTCTCCTAAATTTCAGCAAACCTGAAGACCTCACACTATTATTCGAATTGGGTGTTTTGAGCAGTTTACAGATTTGAGGATTTCTACAACAGTGTTTCTCAAATGTTTCAGACCAAGGACCACTTATCCCCCCAAAAACCTCATGGACCACCAAGCTAAATAGCCCCGGAACAACAGCTCAGATAGCCAAATGATGTAATATAACCTGACATCATACATGTACTGGCACTAACGTTTGCTTCCACAGTGTCCACAGTCCACACTGTGGCTGAAGCATCTTACTGCTGCTTCTTCTCCTGGTCAGTGTCAGAGGTTTTCTCTTCCTCATTTGTTTTTTCTTTTTACGGCCCCCGTTTTAAGCCACCAATACATGATGATTATGCCTGTAGGCTAATTAATGGAGTAACCAATGGCTGTTACGGCCGGATCAGATAGGTTTCCATTCAAGTCAATGTGTCAACTTACACTGGATCCGTTCCGTTGCGGCTCAGCTGCGTGGCCGGTCCGACAGGTCGCAGCTAATCTGCAGCCATCTTATTTTGCTGGATGCCAGAGCTGTGACGCGTCAATTCAGAGAAGAGAAGATAGGGACAGGAAGTAGTGCATGGAAACTACCCAAAAAGAGACTAAGATTTTCAAATAAAACAAACTGTGTCAAAACTAGATCGTATTTAGCTTTACCAAAGCAAGAAAACGTCAAAATGAGCAAAGACACACCAGCAATCAAGAGGTTAGAGGTTTTCAGCGCAACATGAATGAAGAGAGGTTTATTAATGGAGGAAAGCATGGGAATTCCGAAGTCTCGCGAATCCAGCGGTCTGTCAGTCCTGCGGTCTGTCAGTCCTGCGGCTTGTCGGACTACACACGCAGGCGGTGTGAGTTGACAAACGCAGTCAACACGCAGCAGAGCGGAGCTGCAATGCAGACATTTGTGTATTCGATGCATAACATTAGCTAACGTCAGCTGGGGAGATTTCAAGGACACTTGCAAGTCCCGGCAAACTTTTTTAAATTATTTATTTTTCCAATGTTCCATTAAAAAAAAAAAAAAAAAAAAAAAAAAAAAAAAAAATACTTACTCTCATGGTGGACCACTAGGAGGCACTGATAGACCATAATCTGAGACACGCTGTTCTACAACATGAGTATGTAGTAGTTTGAGAATCAGCATGTTTAATACTTACATCCAGCACAGTTACTTTAGATGAATGATTTAAATATGGGATGAATAATACCTCCTCTTTACAATACTGTAAAGACATTTTTTTCGAAGTATTGATCAATTCGCCTTTCCCGTTTCTGAAACATTCATAACATATATATTTATATTTTTCTAAAACATAAAACCTGAATTTGTATAACTCTGAACACATGAAAAAGTTACTTATTCTAGAAAAAAAAACCTTGGAGAGTAGTGAGAGCTTATCTTTCAAAATGAAAAAAAAGGGGTGGGGTGGGGGGTTCTGTGGGCACTTGATGGCAGAGTACCTGTGACCCAACTAACACTTAACAAGGTTTGTTCTTCTTGTTTAAATTCTTGCTTGTGTTGTACATCGCTCTGGAAAAAGCATCTGCTAAATGAAATTGTAGATGATGACGATGTGGCTTTAAACTGAATATCTCTGGCACTGATTTTTGTAAGTATTTGCTCGCCGTTAACCCAAAACAAGTACCTATTCTGCGTGTTCCTACCTAATCCTTTACCTAGTACAGTATGTCCCCACCATTAAACTCACTGCTTCAGAAATCACAGCATATCTGAGCTAATAAGCAGTGTGCAGGGGACACTGATTACAGGCCAAGACCGGAAAAGGACGGCACAGATTGCTACCTGCATGTACAGATGGTGTCGTGTCAGTGACTCGATTGGTTTCTTGCACAGTGTGATACATGTTCTCGACAGGCACGGGTGGCAGACAAACTGAACGCAAGGAGCAGGCGGAATTAAATCAGATTAGGCCTTGGTCAGAGTGCCAAATGGCACCTCTAGAGCAGCGGAAGTGCCTGTTGTGCAGCTGTAATTCAGTGAATTTCCTTGGGGGACCAACTTCACCTTCTGCCTGTAGACATCTTGGTCCATTTGCACAATTTTTATGCAATTTAAGCTCTCCAACATGTCATTGTTTTGATTGTTGGACAATGTGTTCCCATCTTTTTTTCATTTTGGTTTCGTAAACAATTGTGAAGGAGATGGAAGGTTTTTCTACTATTGGTTAATGATACATGAATTGCATTTTTAAGAGAGAACATTACACTTGGACCAATCAAGTATGCATTTAACACCATAGACTCAATAAATGTGGAAAATTTGTTGAGGACAGAAGTCCTTCAGTCTCCTGGAAGTATTTAGAAAAGACTAACTTTTTCTTCTGTATGACAGCTAACCTTTAGCACATGTTACTTACTGCTCTTGACAGAAAAGAAAAAAAAAAAGACAGCAGTGACTCATATGCTTGAACCGCCTCGACAACAACACAATGCATGATTGACATACACACACAACCCATGTTAAATTAAAACATGATGCATTTTTTATGATTTTTAAAAGTGGTAAAGATGCAGTGAGTGGAGCAAGATGAAGTGTAATTACTTAAAACAGTGATCCAAACATTGTGTTGCTTGTGAAGAAGCAGTCAGATCTACCAAAACTTAGCATAAAACTGGAAGAATTTCTGACAAACTAAGATGTCAAGACATTGTAAAATAGAGATGTCTCTGCTGACTGCATTGTCTTTTACGATTTATCCAGATCCATATCTTGAAAAGCACATTAAAAATTCTCACAAAAACACCAATTGCAGAGTTTGAAATACAGTCTGCTCTCTTCAGTCTTCACTAAGCAACCTTGAGAATACAGTGGTGACATTTCTCACTAGTTGAAAACATACATCTTACCTTTAACCCCTTTATGATGGCTGTAGCCATCACTAGGTGTTATAAACAGGGAGGCTTAACCCCCTGGAGATGCGCAATATAGGTGACAAATTCAACAAAGATACAGTACTGTGTAAAAGTTCAAGGCCACCTTAAGATTTTTAATTTTTGTTTACACAAAGTACACAAAGAAAGTGTTTACAGTATTAACAAAAAACGACAACAAAAAGTTGTCCCCATATTGTTACAGTGCTGTTGAAAAAAAGATCACTGTGTCGTCACAATTTAAGCCAAGCCCATCATTTTCACTTAACAATAAATTACAGGAGTACTTTCCCTTCAAGAGATAATAAAGTTATCAAAATCAAATTAACATGGCTGCAATCGCCAGTCACTTGGTGGTTGAAGCAGCAAAGAATGATGTCTGTTTTTAAGGGTAGCAAATTGATCTATCACTCTGTTGTGACCTAGATGCTGAATTGTTTCTTCTTCTATTAATATTACTGCCAGACTGAAAAGTCTTTTCTGACCCATAGCATGATGCAGCCAGGGATGCAGCCAACACAGTACACTAAAGGACCTTTCACACGAGCAGCTGCTTACAGGCACTTTTAGGGCAACTTCGATAGTTGCCTTTAGAGAGGGAAGCATGTCTGAACTAAAGACGTGCACAGACTACATATCCTTGGGTGAACATCCAGCCTGTTTTCCAGGCAAGAAAGTTTCTGGCCACTAGAACCTCCTCTGTTTTCAGGTAAGTGCTGTAGTACTTTGCAAGTTCATTCAAGTGTGATTCACTCACGAAGTTCTGAAGATTTAGGACTGCATGCCTGAATGCCTTTTAGTAGCCCTGCATCTCTATGTGCTCAAGCTCACCAGCCATCCTATCCACACAAGGGAAAAGTAACTCTTCTCAGTGTGTCTGAGTTGTTCAATTCATTGTGTGAACCTGCACTTGCCTCCAGCACAAAATCCTCCATTTTCCTCTTTTTATGCCTTGTTTTACAGTAGTACCTGGTTCGGGGGGGCTATGGGTGTAGTACAGGGCCTTGGTTCTCTCATACTCAGCGTGTTTGTAGATCAAAGCTCTGGCCAGGTCTAACTTTACTTTCTGAAGGAGTTTGTGGAGCTCTTCTATTATTGTACTGCATAGCTTCTAATTCTGTATTATTTAAGTTTTGTTTTTGTTTTGTTTTTTTTCAGCTAGCCTCACATTATTTCCCTGTTAATTGTTTAGCATCAATACATTAAATCAAATTCCTTGAATGTGTAAATGTACTTGACAGTTGACCCAGATTCTGATTCTGATTATAGACAGAAGTGACTGAAACATGGTGCATAGCCTGCTGAAAACCTATAGAGCTTTGCTCTGAGACCAACAGTTATAGAGGCACCAAAGGCAGAAAGACACTCCCAAATGGCAGACACTGTCTCAAGAACTGTAGTGATTGATCACAAATGACATGCCCAGGGAGTGTTTGAAAGCTGCAAGAGCTCAGTTGTTGTCAATCCAAGCTTTGACTGAGCCTCCAAGAATTTAGGATTATTCACACACACTCCAACAAGCTGAAAAGGTTCATAGCCCCTTGGATGACCTTGCAAGTATGGCACAATACAAGGCTAAGTTCATGGGCATAACAATGCACATAACAATGCACATAAGATAGCTTCAGGATGGGGCCCTCTAAAAATGTGCTTGTACACCTACAATTCTACAATTCTACTATTTCATTTAGCAGACACTTTTTTTCCAAAGTGACGTACAACACAAGCAAGAATTTTGACAAGAAGGAGAAACCTTAAGTGCGAATAAATGCTTCAAGTTAGATTTGTCACAGGTACTCTGTCATCAAGTGCCCACTGACCCCCCCCCCCCCCCCTTTTTTTTTGTGTTCTGTCTAAATATCAGCCATAACTAGAATTCAACATTCAGGAGAAATCAATATTCAGTGCTTTCATTTGTTAAGAGCTCAGTCCGAGACTTTCGGATCTGACCCCTGAGGACAATGAGGAGAAGGGTCAGATTAAGTGCCAAAGTGTTCCCTAAACAGGTGAGTCTTCAGACCTCTCTTAAAAGTAGAAGGGGACTCTGCGGATCTTAATGAGTTGGGTAATTCATTCCACCATTTCGGTACAACAGAGGAGAGGAGTCTGGCTAGTGATTTAGGCTGTATTATCATATGTTTGTGCTACACACTTGAGTTCTACATCTCTGCTAGTGCTTTGAAATGTTCTTTCACTGCCCCCTCTGACACACACGTGACTAAAACAGCCAACTGTTTTGACTTTTCATTCCTTGCATCATCTGCCATGATGGAAAAGATTATGGACTTAAGGCACAATGACACCAATAATAACACTATTAACTTCCTGGCGACAACAGTCAGTCATCTCATTCTGGGATGTTGGTGAGATATACTGAGCTGAAAAGTACATTTGACTGTGTGACTTAGACTTTTTTTTTTGTTTGGAAAATGGTATCACAAAAAAGACATCTTTGTTTAGTGTGTCACATTTTTCTTCTTCATTGAATGTATAAGTGGGGTACACTGTGTCACGCTGTCATGCTTTTAAGATGGGTATGGTTGGCTGAGGAAATGCAAACAGGATTGTGCTTTACTGATCCGACCTGTACCAAACTGTACTGACCCATACTGGACCGATTGGTGGAAACAGGGATTAAATCAAACCCTGTCGTGGAGTGAGTTGCTGCAGCTGCCTCAACATTTTCCCTCTCATGGTCTGTTTGCTCTCATTCTCTCTGTGTAATGACTTGATCTTCTCTGCCTCTTGATCTATCTCTGGATCCCCTTGCTCTCTCTGACTCGACTTCGCCTGTTGATCTTTTTCTCCCTCTGCCTGCCCCTTCAAGATACATTGAAACACATTTGATTAAAAATGATCAACACAGAGGCTAATGCCATAACTTTCGCTCACAATACAATAATTGTTTGCTCCCACATCTTTTGAAGTCACACAGATTACATTTTGGGGCATATGTGACTAAAATGGTAGAAGAAAAATATTGCTCAATTACTGTTAAGTTAAATATTAAAGTAGTTGATATTTTCTTGAAAAATTTGGGTCAGGCCAATTCGGCTCCCATACATCTCTTGGCTCTCTCCACCTTCTAATAATTTCTCTCTGAAATAAAATCTCAAATTAAATAAGTCATATGATGCACCTTGACTGAAATATTTCATATCCATAGTGAGTTTCATAAAATTCCAAGACTGCGGCACACCTAACCAAATCTGAAGGTCGTTACAAGTTTGGGGTTTAAAGCTGTTGTGTCATGTTGGGCAGGAAAAACATGAGGAGAGAGGACCCAAGTGCAGGTTCAAACTCAAAAGGTTTATTTAAAACAAACTCAAAGTCCATGAAATAGCGAAATCCAAAATGGCAACATAAAAAAATCCAAACTCTGAAAACACTGGAAACAAAGAACTCGAAACATGGAACGCGTAGCAACACAGTGACATACACCCAGGAAAAACTCACAAAAATGAACTGACAAAGGAACTCAGGCAGCACAGAGACTGAGTAGACAAAGAACTAATCAGACACAGGTATGTGAAAAGACACAGGTGAAGCACATGACCTGGGTCAATGCTGATTATCTGGACAAATTCACTCTTAACACACCTCAGACCACAGGATAATCTGATAGAATAATCTTATAAGATTTGAGAGAATTGGGCGTTGTCTGTACCCTCCTTAAGACACACAGAAAACTGAAGAATGTAACAAACACCAGAAGAAACACATGAAAAGCAGACAAGAAGACAGAAAACACATGGGGGATACAACGGCAGGAAGCACCAGACTCAAGGAACATTAATGAAACACAAAACCAAACCATTACACCGTTGTGGAAATCCTGATCTTTTCACCAACTCTAAATGTATTTACTGTTAGTAACAAACTTTCTCAGGAAAAAAAAAAAAACAACACTGAAACATATGCTAGCACTGCCTCCCTACAAAGTGCACATTTCAAGCAGCACAAACTATCTTAAATTACAGGTTACATTGGGGTCACATGATCTATTTATATTCCCAAATCTTCCATTTTGGAGAATGCAAAACCAACAAAATGTTAGCATTTTAGTCTGACCTTCTAAGACCAAAAAAGAATCTCTCCCTCCCCACAATGTCAGGCTAAATTGGAGGCAAACAGAGACGAGCAGTTCTGCATGACAATGACAATGAAGTTATCCGAGCGGACAGTGCGAGAACAAGTCAGCAGTGCTACCATATGAAAAGGCCAGTGTCTGCAGCTTGGCCCGTGTTCCCACGCATGTTGAGACCATTACTGCTGCTGTCCGTCTTAAAGGGCTGTTACGGTCAAGTTGACTCAACGGCAGGATGAGCCCTCCATCAACAGAAGGCGGAACAGCAATTAGACTGCATGGATGGAAATGATGGATCTGGTGACATCATGAAAAAGACGCCTGGCAAAGAAGGAGGCTAGAGTTAAGAGCAGCGGACATGTCCAATCTGTAAGTGGATGTAATGCTTGAAATGTCAGGTCTTGATCTGGGTCGACAGTAAACTGTTGAGGCGGCATGTCAGGTTATGCAAAAGCAAGGGCCAGTGACTCACCAGCAGCTGATGTGACATACTAACTACAGCAAAGGTGACAAATAATTTCCTTTTGAACCACTGTGACATTTTAGTAGCTATATCTGAAATATCTTATCTATTAGCTATCATTTCACTGTATTGGATGCTGAGTGCTTTCATTTTCAAATCAATATGACCTTGAATGTGATCAACACAGTCACATGTTTTTCTTTTTCCATTCCCAATCAACTCTTTTTTCATTCCTAACAACATGAAGCTATCAAAATCATAATCACGGATCACAAGCTATGACTCAAGCTGTGACTCACACTATTGAGGCTCAATATTTACCTCGCAAACTGAATTAATCATTTAACAAAAGAAAAATATATTTACTCCATGCCCACTCAGGAGAAAAGCACATAGCCCACAGAATGATCCCAGTGCTGCAGACAACAGATGAATCTTAGCTTTGACTTTATTATGAGGAACTTCTTCCAAAAGAGGGGCAAATAAGGACACAACATTATTAGCTAATTCTGTCCTGCTAATGCAGTACCTCTTATCTATGATAGATTACAGCAGCATGCCTCTGTGTCTGAAGTTTGCACAAAAAACAAGTACTGAAAACAAAAGGGTTTCTATTTCTGCAGGCAAATTTGTCAAACCAACCTCCAAAGCACTGACCCAAGCTCTGTGTACACTGATAAGCTGATGTCAGTCAATTCTGTATGGACACCAAACAACCAGTCTTAATTACTCCTGTCTTTCGTTTGGGGTGCTGCTGATAAATGAGTCCTTGTTATGGATCCAGGACCAAATAATGCTAAGCTCAAGGTGAGCATGGATAAACTGTCGATGACATGAGTTACCCCCTTTTAAAGTCGTCCAAGGCTCATTAAAGGTGAAGCCGCAGCTCGTCCTCATGCATGCAGGACTGGCTGTAGCTGGCAAATTGAAGCGAGGGGACATGATTGTTATTCAGTCAAACAGTCTGAGTCTAGGGCTCAAACAAGGCAAAAGATGAGGGAATCATGCAAACAACCAACAGCAACTACTTTTTATTATCAGAACGACTTGAAGTGGTTTCAGTCCAATGATTTACCTTCTAATCCTGCAATGGTGTTGTAAATAACACTCCGAACAGAACTCACTTCACAAATGTCTTTTAAATCAGTCATTTAGCCTTCAGAGTCTGAAACACATCAAACACTCTTAAGCCTTTAAATGCTAGACGTACGCTTCTGCTTCCCCGTTGGTGAGGAATAAATGGACTCTTCAACAATGAGTCACTCAAGGCAAGGAGCTGAAGAAATAAAAGTCCTGAAGTGAGAGTCGGCATGGTCACTAAAAGCTGTTCGCCTGGTGTAAAAACAGAACAAAAAACAAAGCAGTTATTTGTTTCAGTATTGTTTTTCTGAGTGCCAATCAGAACCCACTTAAAATCTTTGGGGTCCATTTCCTTGCCAAATCTTAAATGTTCCTCCATCTAGACTGCTGTGAGTCAGCAAACATTTTTCCAAATCAAGAAAAAAAGGATATAATAAGAGTTTACAAACTTGTTGGTGATAGTTGAGAAAGACAGTTTTCATGGCTAAACTTTGCATGCTCATAAGCATACTGCTTTGTCTTTGACAAATTTTCATCAGCAGCGTGTTAATACATCCTCGTCCTGGAACCCCAACCTGAAGAATATAAAAAACAGATGAATGGGGTTCAAGAAATAGCCAGTGATTGCTCTAATCTGGTATGACCATTTCCCATCATGTTTAGATGTAATGATTCTATTCTGGTGGAGCTGAAGTCAAAGGACATACTCAATCAATGCTTAACAGGATCCTTAAACGAGCCCTGACCTGACTAGGCTGACCATATTCTAAAAACAAAAGAGTAGGATACCCTACCCAGCCTCTTGGAGATACTACGAGCTGCCAATGCTCACGTATTGACTGTGAGATACATGCATTTGATTGGCTTCACACGATTTCACACCACACCCCACACCTCACACAGCTCTCTCTCTCTCTCTCTCTCTCTCTCTCTCTCTCTCTCTCTCTCTCTCTCTTTCTACACACACACACACACACATACATACATATATATATATATATATATATATATATATATATATATATATATATATATATATATATATATATATATATATATATATATATATATATATCAAATAAAAATAAAATATATAATCTCCCCGGGATATAATTTTACCCCAAAAGAGGACGTATGGTCCCATATGGAGATAAATTACAGGTTATCATAACTGTACCAGAAACCTACAAATGTTGTTTAACCTAGCACATTCAATGAGCCATGCTAATTACCAAAGGTTATATACTATGGGTTATTTGAAAGTCTAGAGCTTTAATATCAAATAGCATCACACTGAACAAAGCAGTACCTCTTATCTGTTAGCCAGTTTCCTCCTACATAAGCCAGAATTTTCTGCAGGGGCGTACCCAGGCGTTACTTTTTGACTTGGATGGGCCATATACAGAACACAGCTGTCATACTGTAAGTTATTCATTCTACACCTCTTTCTGAGATTTTTACGCTGCTGATTAAATGTCTGAAATATTTCAACTACAAATGGTTTTGCTAATTTCCAACTTTAAACGTTAACACTTATGTAATTCTTGGCATTTAATGTTGCTCACATAAAGTTTAATTGTAGCTGTCTCAATGCAAGTCTCAGTTAGCCCACAGCACTGGGCTGCTGGAACAGGCACACTGCCTCCACTCAACAATAAAACTGGACCAATCATTAAAAAAGTTCCATAGCTTTGGCTGTTAGCACACTGCAGAAATGCAAATTGAATAGTGAGGGTGTCAATCTCCATGCTCTCACTCTGATCACTGTGTATTTTCATTAACAGTGAAAAGTCCCACGCACAATCTGCTTCCCTGAGTGGGAGTCAAAACAGCCCGGGTACTTCATTACTGTCCCTAAACAACTTACTGTGTATGTAGTCCTAGGGATTTACATGCACACACCCTGTGGCTAATTATGTGTGGCACAGACAAGCAGTCAGCAGTGAGAGTGGTCCTGAGAAGTCACCAGTCAGCTCAAACAATTTGCTGTTCTCTGCTCCTCAAAACGTCCAATGAGAACACAAACTGTCTGTTCTCTCCTTTGTCAATGGACTTGTCAGTCAAGACAGGTAATGGGCCACTCTCTATGCCAAGCCCTTTTTTAATATATTAACAGTCTAGTTGACATGTAGTGATAGCAATTACTGATATCAGTAATTACTTTTTGACATGTTAGAATTTCAAGTCGAAATAGCCACGATGTAATTTTCACTGGTGGAAATGTCTTGTGGATATCAACTATTGAAATTGTGCCATTGACTTCAATTCAAATTTAATTACAGATATCTGTAATTCAGTTTTTAACTTGTTGTAATTCTAATTCGTTATATCTACAATTCAATTTTCACAAGTAAAAATGTAAATTCTTGATGTAAGTAATTCTATTTTGATTTGTGACAAAGTTTATTTTTGATATCTACAACTGTTCCACCATTACAGATATCGGAAATTAATTTCCACCAGTAACAATCCCTTTTCAACATGCGGAAATTCAATTGTAGATATCTGTAATAATTATTCTTATGAGTAAAAAAGTAATTACTGATATCTGTTATTCAATTGAAGAGATCTGCAAAGCAGTTTTTACATGTAAGAATGGTTTTGCAATTAATATTTCAAAATGTAATAAGGTAATTTTGACACGTTGGAATGTAATTTCTACCAGTGAAAACCAAATTGCTACATGTAAGCTAGACTGTTTAAATGTTAAAATAGCTTGGCATACACTGTCAGTTTCCTGGAGAGAAGATTGGCTTTATATTGCAAAAGACTTTATACTGTCCCTATGGTTCCCATGTAGATTTCCCATTGAAACATGATGCACTCTCACATCCAGAAAACGTAATAAGCACAAAAATATCCTGATGCATGAATCTGTGCGCATGCATGATTCTGAGAATTAACTCGGAACATGAGCGCACATGTTGGAGGACCCGACCACTCCCTGTCCATGCCCCCATTTAAAGACGCATCTGAGATTTTCCTCTATCTATCTGAAAATTGAAAAAAGGATGAGTAGGATGGCCAAAAAAAAACGAATTTCATGAAGGCAAATTGGAGGTGTTACCCTCTGAAGTGGACGCACGCAAAAATGTGCTCTTTGGAACGCTGTCCTCCAGCATCAGCACCAAGCGCAAAAGGAGTGAGTGGGACAGTGTGTGTGTGAGGCTGTCAATGCTGTGGGGTCAGAGACACGCACTCAAGCAGAAGTAAAGAAGAAGCGGTCCGACGTCAAGGTGGATGTGAGAGGATGGCTGCTCACCCCCTAAGTTTGACCACCATGAGTCCCACCACGTTTAACAGAGTCGCCGAAATTGTGGGTGACACTGCTCTCTCAGGGATGGTTGGAGTGTGTGGGTGACTCTGATTACCCCCAAGGTAAATACCTATGTATTTGTGTAACTCACAGCAAATGTGTTCATACAGTAGCCTGCTCACAGCCTTTCCAGACAGAGGTTCATGCATAAATGCTGTATATATGGTATTATTTGGTTTAAAATCTTTTGAATTTAAATATGCCAGCATATCAAAGACTTTAACTCATGGTTGATTATTTAATATTACATATTTATTTTTTTAAAACACAGGAAAGGACAAAGTCACAGCCACATGCCACAGACTTGGATTTAATTTAAGAGAATAAAGTCATGAATTTACGAGAAGTCACAGATTTTTGGGAATAATCTCCTAAATTTAAAACCTATATTAGACTGGACCCAAAAGAGAGGAGGAGGCAGAGGAAGCAGGTTGAGGGGATATATTGAACAATATTGAAATGTGCAGATGGATCTAGAGTCTGAGTGTGAGGCTGAGATCCAGAACGTGCAGGTAAGTGGGCAGAGAGAACTGAGAGAATCCAAAATTGAGTTGTAGCTGTGGGGCTGTAGATGGGCTGCGGGCAGATTGCTTGAGGAGACACTGGAAAAGAACAGATAAACACAGGAGTTAGACTCTGGGGTACACTGAAAAAGCAGTCATTAGAGAATTAGGGATTCTTAGAACTCGAAACAGGCCGCTGTAGAAGCAGGAATACTCTGGTGCCAGTCTTCACTCTGACCAGAGCTTAAGAGCCAGCGCTGCTGATTGAGATGAGGTGCAGTCGTGTAGGAGAGGGAGCTGCAGAAGCCTGAGGAGCAGCTTAACAGAGAGGGGAGATGGGAGACTGAGAGCAGTGCACAAAGCAGCACACATAGATCACCACAATAAACTTATCTAAGTCTATAGCTTGGCTATCAGAAGCATAGAAGAGCAGCAGCCACCTGTACAAAAATGAGGAACCCAGAGCATCTTAAGTTATACTTCAGTATAGGTTTTAACTTGCGACATGTTTCAACTGCCGTTGTCAGAAAGCTCCAGGTTCTTGCACAAACTATTGGTTGAGAAATTAAGATGGCTGTTTGTCAAACATGTAACTCAACACAACTTAATTAAGACGATGCTCATGTAGGTTTGTCATGTAAGTTCTGTTATTTCGTTCGCAATATTGACAGTGAAACCATAGTAGACCGAACCAAATGTATACACTGTAACAAAAACAGACTTTGGTCCGGACATTCAGGTGTGAAAACACCCTTAGTTGTAATGCCATCTTGTAGTTTGTTCCCAACCATGTTGTAACTCATAATGTATTAGTCTTGTGTTGAACCGGGCCACCTCGCCACAATGCTGGTAATTGCATTTGCCCATCACATATGATGTCCACATCGATCGAATTAAAATGTTTTCTGTTGGCATATACAAATTCATCATGTTATGGCGCTTTTATAGCAATGTGTGTGCAGTCGATAGCTCTCGCTGCAAATTGTGCTTTAATGTCAACCCGTTCAGCTACATTGTACGGAAATTTGATATACCTCACTGACATGCAGATAATTCTGCCCCACACGGCTGACATGGCTCAGTTTAGGGTCGACTGGCACAGTCCTGATTGGTTAGGCAGCTCCCTCTGGAATGCCCCAGTTGCTAGAAACCCCAGAGTGATCAGCACCTTTATGGATACAGGCAGTGCATGGCTTCTCACTGTGTTGTGTTCCAAGGCTGGCCACAGCCCTGTGCACAGTTCAAGGAGGTTTGCCCTTGGGAACCTAAAGTGGCTGATGAGCCAGGTGTCATCATGTGCCAGTATATCCTCCCCGTCTCTGAACACACACTCTCTTTGTGTTACACCATTCAGTGTCTTCTACCTGCTAAAGCAGCCATTGTTTTCAACTGCATTTTTTGCACCACTTCAGGCATGCTTTTATATCCACTCTGTAATTGCAAACTTGTGGGTGTGTTAATTGTTCATCAGTGGTAATTGTTAATGTGTCTCTGATGTGCACATCAGTCAGTCTGAGGACTAACTGTTTTCACATCTATTTATTATAACAGTTTCCCAGCATGACCTCACACTGGTCAAGAAGTTGGTGTGACGTTAGTAGCTACAAGAGAACGTACCCAGTGATGAAGTCAGCAACTGACATAACAACTTCTTACGGAACAAAAGACTAAAAGCTCCTTTCTCTTCTTTCTCTTTGATGTTTTATTTTTCTCTCGCCTTTGTGAGTTTATGAAGCATTCATAAAACCCTGGGATGCATGTGAGTTTTTGACTCAAATGGGGATATTTCCCTCCTCATGCAAACATGTCTTGCTGCATTAACTTTCTGTTGACCTTTTCATGCAATTCCATGGCCTCTAAATTACAACTAATGTTTTGTCAGCATACAAAGACTCAAACTCAAGCTGTGTTTTACTGTGGGACCCCATTGGTTTGGAGTGGTCAAAAAAAAGAGCCTGACAACTGAGCACTGAGTTTCTTTATTTTCACTTTAATCAACAAATATGACTGAAATGCTGCAAAGAAATTGTGTGTACCTCAGAAAAAGTTTTCAACATTTAATCTTTTTGACTTTTTTTTAAAGATCATTTAACTGTGCAGTTTATAAAAACATTTAATCTAAATCAGGTCAAATTAATTGCGCTTTTGTTCCCTGTGTGTCTGCATCTGTAACTTTGTGTTCTTTTGCTGCTGACTGTTTTGGGTCAGGTCTCCTTTGAAAAGAGAGTTTTTAACTTAATGGGACCAAACTGATTGGATGAAGGTTAAATAATTAATTAAACATACAGGGTAGTGAAATATTGGCTGAAAATCCATCACAACAGTGCACATTGAACCTTCTGCCTGTTGACACTGTGGCAACAACCAATTTGCATAATCACCCACTCCCACTCCCACTCCATTAACTCTTGGAAGTTGTTTCTTTTCTACTGGAGGACACTGATATAATGACACACTGTACTAATCAACACAAAAACAAAACAGCAACCCCCACTCTAAAATAAGGAGGCCGACATGGAAGTGATAAAAACTACAGTTCTTGAAAAGTTCACGAGGCTGGCTGCAAAAACACCAAAAGCAACATGTTTACAGAGAGGTTTAAAATTAGTTAATTTCCTCACTGGCACACACTGTATAAGGAGTGAATGTTTAAATTACTCAGTATTTTCAAAGTTATTAAACTCATGAGATTTGCCCATATAAGGGCTTGGCTAATTTGACTAACAGGAGAGCACTCTGCAAAGAGGCTAAAGGCCAGCCTCTTTACCTCATCCAAACTCAAACAAAGCTAAGTTGAGTTCAACATTTCCAGTATGGCCTCCATCGACGATGGGTTTCAAAACGCTGTATCGGAAACAAATGGTTGACACCACAGACAGAATACAACCCATATTAATCTGTTAAAGAGGCTGTCATATTTACCCTCTGCCTGTTGACACTGTATTGGAAACTAATTCGCATAACCACCCACTCAGGACAATGACCCACCTCAACACTAATCCATTTGCACAATAACTAGCCAACAAGTGGAGATGTATTTATCTGTGAGGAAAAGACAAACAACTGACAAGTTTGATTTTACAGGACCACAAGTGTACCGTTTTAGAACTGTCTCCTCACAGAAAAACATGGAAGCGGAAAGCATGGAAGCATCACTTTAAGTTACATTCACAACTAAATCCAAGCACAAAGCATGAAAATACAAACTTAAGTCTCCCACAACCCAAAGAGAGAAAATGGTTGTTGATTTTGACAGAGCAATAAAAAGAGATCACGCTGATGTTGACAATGGCGAATCTGGTTAATTTGCATAAAGTAACACAAAACAGCCACACTGGTGTGAAACAAAGACGTACCAACAAGCAAAGTAGGACTCATGACTAGTAGCACTTGTAATGTGGTTTTATCTGACAGTACATCTCAGAAACCCTCATCATAAATCTGTGTTGAGGTATGATGTACTGCAGATGTTGTACACTGTGTGAGACATGAGCTGCGAAGGAGAAAACATTGTGTAGCATGACTACATTACACAGGAAAGAGAAGTGACATAATGGGGCTACAGTGAATTTTTCCTGGTCTAGTGTCCCTCGCTAACCGCGGCTCAGGTTCGTGAAGGCGAGAAGCAAAGAGACAGGCATGGCCTCTCACTGTGTGTCCCCAACATCAGCCAGACTGGAAATAGGATTAAGATTTCCACTCCCATATGCAGAGATATTTGGTGCATTTGTTTATGCTTCAAGTGCAGCTACATCTGACGGCAAACACACACTCACTCACTCACACACACACACACACACACACACACACACACACACACACACACACACACACACACACACACACACAAGCACGCACGCACGCACACCAGGGAGATGAGTCATTCTCTTTATGAATCATATTGTCTCCTCTTCAAGTAGTGTGGGGTTTAGGAGGAAAACACAGAGTCCAATAATACATTCTCATACTGTAGTCTCTCCAGCCTCTGACCATGCAGCAGATGGCTAACACATGGAGGCTGGAGGTGTTATTTATAAGAGATGAGAGCTTCTGGGTTTTTGTCCTTCAACATCATGTCAATGCAAAATATTTTGACTCAAGACTCTGCTGGGATTTGATCCCACATGTCCTTTTCTTTCGCTTTTTTTTGGCATTGTTATGTGGAGAAACAAAAATCCTTTCAACTGTGAGTGTTGTTTTTTTTCTCTCCAAAAAATGCATTGCTTTTACATCCCTGTTACAACACAAACACTGCAAACGGAATGCATTGTCTGTCTTGCAAAACAACAGGATATTCACAGGTTGTGGTATTTTTAAGCTATGCATTTGGGCCGAACATATCCCATAATTCTTTGTGTGTCAATTAAAATGAATTGGTACAACCCAGTTAAATGATAGCTTCCCATTGCTCGGCAAAAGGGTTGACGCTATGTGACACCAATTTTGGGTTGTAATGGTTGATGATGTAAACAAAGAATGCTACACTGACCAGACCGTCTCAACTAAGTTTGGTCTATGCAAGCAATGAAGGCTGGGTTCTTTGAATTAGACCCTGAACAGGGGCCTGGCTAAT
This sequence comes from Labroides dimidiatus, assembly GCA_030710495.1. Taxonomy (NCBI): domain Eukaryota; kingdom Metazoa; phylum Chordata; class Actinopteri; order Labriformes; family Labridae; genus Labroides; species Labroides dimidiatus. The sequence goes on from CM061147.1 coordinate 22,095,173, forward strand.
GTGACTAAATCGTCTCACCTTGATTGGATTCTATTTGACATAACAACAAACTATACATCATCCAACTTATTACCTGGCAACCAACTATACCAACAAGTTAACACTGAGTATTACTCTAAACATAGTTATACTCATTTAAAAATAATTTACACTGATTAAAATAAATAGTCCCTCAGTTTTGAGAGAAGCATTTTCATGACAAAGGTAACCTTATCAGCCTATTTACAGACTGCGTCCACTCTATGTCACAATAAAATCTAAACATTTGTCTGCTTTACTGTTTAAGTTTTAAAAAGTAGTATTTTTTGTTGGATTTTCCCCAGTTAAACAAAATAACAGTAGCTCCTTATTACTTTTTTCTTGTCTTTTTAGGAACAGACATGTAACTCTTTAAAAATACGTATCTCAAGTTGATTTATGTGCTTCTTTAACATTTCCTGTCTCCTTTTCTTGCTTTTGACTCCCACTCCACAAATAAATTGAGAGTTATATTCAAAATATCCTCACTGTCATCTAGAGATGCTGTCAGAAAGTTGTCGTCAGACTGTCAACAAGAGAAGGTGGAAATCATACCTGGTGACATCTTCTTTCCCACTGATGGATTTGATGTATGATGGGTGTGATCGTGTTGTCCCTGGTAATAATGACTTTGCTATTCTGGATTTGAAATTGTTATTGAGTTTTTGATCATTGAGAATCAGGTATATTTAACTCAGCCAGGTGATAAGTAAGAAAACAAGGAAGTAGTTTTAATGCTGTATCTGCTGCTGTTTAAGTTTTCAATAAAGTGATAACAACATGCAAAAAACCAAACCTTAAAAAAAGAGTGAAAGTTAAGACCTTTCACAGTTTCAAGGCCTTTTTTTACTATTTCCTAATGTCTGTAAACTACTGGTCCTAATCTTTAAAAGCCTTTACTCACAGGGTGTTTTTAAATGGTTAAAAATGTTAACATTCAAATTTACACACACCGCCAACTTAATTAGATACAGCTTGGTGGCTGCCATGTGATTGGCTGACTAAATATTTGCATTAATGAGCAGTCGTACAGGTGTATCTAATTAAGTGGCCTTTGAGTGTATGAAGCCAGTTTCTCACTAAATCCTGTCAGTCTGACAAGACGACAGAGAATCAAAATGATCAATATCACAGTCTGAATAATATCATTTATTAATAGAACTGTTGTAAGAATCTATGATGAAAGACTCAGTCATTTGGTTCTGCTCAATATCATGTAATATTTTATTACATTTCTAAAAGATTCATTCTCCAGGAACTCTCCTGCCTTTGCAAACTTTTCAACTCACTCAAAGTTTATTGTGAATCCAGATCTCTGTCTCACATATTCCCTTATACCGTATCAGATTTTAAATTACAATGCTTTACTCAAGAGCTTTAACAAATGCATTTGGGTCCATTCTTGCTTTTCATTTATGAGTGAGCTGAAAGCAGCTGGGTGAATACCAAAGCATTTTTGCAGAGCACTGTGAATCACTGTAACAATGCACTGGGCCTCCTGGAAATAGTGTCAGAACTGGGATAGTAGCATCAGTGTATTTCTGCTTTGACAGCACAATCTGGCAGATAATGTAGCACAACAAATACACATTGTCTAGTTACATCAGATTTTATTTACAGTCAATTTTTTTTCACAAAGTCAGGGGTTAGCCTGTGAAGCTCTGTCACCTGTACTATAATTTAAGGGTTTCACAACAACTAATTTTTACTAGTCGCAAATTCATTCAAAATAGTAGTTGACTAGTCGTTATGTAATAATGAGGCTGAAACCATGGCTCAATGGGACATTAAAAGAGGTGTATTCTATAATTCAAACAGGTATCTTCTATGCATAATTAAGGCCCAGTGTTGTCCAATAGTGACAACAAACAATAATTTAGAATAACTTCCTTAGAAGGTTTGTGAAAAGGACAGTTTATTTTATTTCTTATTATTGGGGGGGGGGGGGGGGTTAGACTGATGGATACAGCACACTTAGCTTGGACCCATTTATGAATGAAAATTAAGGTTTAACTTAAAATAGAATCCAGATCTCTGAATACTTATTCCCTCACACTTTTAATCAGATAACTTCATATATTTCTAATGTGTGTAAAATCACGCTCTTTAATCTTATTGTTTACATTAAGATGATGTTTGGTGACTCTGTCCAACAAGGCTTAACACAGCTTCAGGGAACATTTAATTAAAGCCTAGCTGCATATTCCTGTAATTCCCAACCACAAGTTAACGTGTTACTCAGTGCTGGTAAATTCCTGCTGTGCACAGAATAAGACTGCAGGCTATGTCAAATATTAATTAGAATTAATCATAAGTTTAACAATTGAAACTGTCTCAGTTTCCTGGATAATAAGGACCAAATTACAGAGTGCTCTGCAGAAATCTCTTTTCAACTACACCTCACTTCCCTCCCAGCAGTGCTGGGAATTATTTGGAAACTACTGGACCAAGAAAATAAAGTGTTATCCACCTGGATGGGCTCGTTTATGCTTTTACACCTTCTTCAGCTCTCTGAAGCATGTGATCAACAAGGTGCTGGAAATGTTCAGGGGATGTTGGTCTTTGCTTGATTCAATAACATCACTTTTTTGTTGTCCATTATTCACAGTAAACACTGTAGAACACGCAAGTCCCAGGAGGATGGCTGCAAACGGTGCTTCCAATGTCACTTCGATAATAACATGGCTGACCTTTTATGAAGTTAAGTTTAACAGGAGACAAACTTGTCTTCTGCCTTTTAAAGGGAGCCACTGCCTTGTAAAGCATCTTGAGAAGAACGATCATAGTGCTGATGTTGGAATATTAGGCAGATCTTATATTGAGACCTGCATGCATGGGGTTATATTGGTTTTCTGAAGTAAGTTACCATATATTGAGGAGAGACTGGAGCTGGAGAGGTTTGCAAATGCCAAGTTATCAAAGTCACAGTCAATACCAGGGAGTTACACATTACCAAATGAGTGAGCTAGTTAAAAGAAAAAAAAAAGAAAAAAACGTGGAGCACAAGTGGAGTAAGGAGTAAATTTTAGTTCATGGTGGTCCACAGCTCTCTTTCTCAATAGCCAATAGAGCATGTGGTGGAATCTTATAGACTCATTATTCGATTACTCACATCCCTAGTAAGAGATTGGGATGTGACTGTAGTGGACAACAGTGGCGAAACGACTGCTTATTTTCAAGCTACACTGTCATTACACCCATGTCATTACACCCATGTACATCACATGTATAATAAACACTAAATAAAGCACTATTTGCACAGGATGAGTATTATCTGGGGACCTCTGGTGTTTTTAGAAATACCCAATGACCTTAGTTTTTGGTACGGCACATTTGCACAGGATAAGCAAAGGCTGTAAATAACTTGGCGTTACTCATGTTTCTGATTAAAATTGCTGCACAGACTCAGATAAAAGAAGAAGACATTCACATCCGGCTTCAGTCAGACTTTTAATTTTTCAGTCAAACAATGTGCATTGAAAACTTTTAGACATGCTGAATAAATTCAATTATCTCAAAACTTAAAAGCTACTAAGCAAAAGATCAGTTCTTACTGAGTCCTACCCCCGCTGCCTTAATCATTTTTGACCCGAAAATGATCAAAAAAAAGCTGCAGAGACAGTCTTAAAAAATATTACCACCCAAAATTACAGAGCTGCTGATTTGACTGGATTAGTATTATCAGAGGACCTATGTGTGTCTGAGATATGGTGGGTGATTTGCCCTGGAATTTTTACTTTACAAATTATGGACATGGTTGATTCCCATGGGATTAAAAACACAGACATTCACTGCAATTATTACAAATTATCAGAGGTCCCCAGGTGAAACTAATCCTGTGCGAATGGGGCTTAAGAGAGGCAAATAAAGCATGTGGAGTAGACTTTCTTTTTGATCAAAAATGTTAAAACAATTGTTATAAAAAGGGTTAGAGTTAGCTAAAGTAGAGGGTGTTGTTTGGCAGAAGACAAGCATTTGTATTTCTGACACAGTGTCATTATTTGAACTCATCTTAGTTTAATTTGTGAAGTTTTTGCAGTTTTTACCACACTGATTATTTATTTATTTGTTTGTTTATTTATTTATTTCAGAATAATAATAAAAAAATCTTTTATAGTGCAGTGCTGTATAAATTTATCATTGTGCCTCTTACAAAGCAGCTGGTCAGTCCCCACTCAGTGGGGCACAACATATCTGTCCCTTCAAGCTCTCAAAGCTAAAATTCTGTCCGAAAAAAAACTCAATAATCACTAAACTTACAGTTTATTAAACATTATACCTTTTGTCTTTTATTGCTTAATTTTATTTTTGTTTCTTATCTAATATTTGTCATTTATTTTGTCCAAGCAGAACTCTGTCAACGTAGTGCTCTGTTGGCTGTCTTTGTTATTTAGCCTAATATAGCCTTGTTAAACAACCTGATTGCAATCGTCACCCAAAAAAAAAATAAAAAAAATAAAAAAAAAATTACTGAATTAAAAAAACAAAAACATCTGTTATAAAAAATAAATAACTTAAAAAAAGGGGGGAAAAAAAGAGAGAGAAAGGCATATCTGGCGCTGCACCTGTAGACCCATGAGCAGGGAAAACTGTATGTGTGTTTGTGCATGTTCAACATGTGGAGGCCTTCGTATTTGCTTATTTGGTGTGAGGACATTTATGGTATAGTTCGTGCTGCCACTACTTTCACTTTCTGTCCCTTCCTCTACGTAAGCCAATATGGCAACTACCAAGGGTGAAAAGTGTCCCCCGTACCACAATCAACTTTTTGACTTTTTTGAGTGCAGCTGAGAACTCAAACTACGCCCATACCATACTGTCAGTGTGATCACACATATACACTCAAAATTGTAAGTAAGTGTTTGTACAGAATTATGTGATTTGGGACACAGCCATGGTTTATCATGCATATGGGTTTGTGTGGAGATCTTTAGCACTCTCAGTCAAGAGTGCTTTGTTTAAGATCTTTACTGTTTGCGTGATCTTAGTTGGTACGAGTAAGCAGGAACCTAATCATCACCCTGTTGTGTCTCCCCTCTCTCATTTTGGAGGCAGCTTTAAATGAACACTCTATGAACTACTTTATGCCTCTCTACCCTGGCTCCATTTTTCAATGCTGGAGGTTTCCACCTGTTAATTTCCCCCTCTCTCATTCTGTGTGTCTGACAGCATCTTCTGTGGCTTCCTTCACAATCATAACCAGCAAATAGCAGTGGGTATTACAGGTAATTGAAATGGCTTCTGTTTGGTTGGATTGGCGAATGTTTGGCAGGATTTTATCCATCAACTTCTAATTTTGCTGTGAGGTTGAAGCAGAACCTCATTTCATTTTTGTCCCTCAAATCCCATATCTCATTCAGCCCTCTTCACTTCATCTTACTGATCTTGATGTATTGATTTTATATGAGTGGTGAAATGATGATTTGGTGAGTCAAGAGGATGGCCTAGAATTTCATTGGTTTCTTCTGAAGATTCATGCTGCAGAGGCTGAAGTGAAAATGAGTTGCAAAATGCCATTTTATCTAAATTAATGCCATACAGGCAGTGATTGTCATCAGGAGTGACACCTCGTGATGATGTCCAGACAGTTTGCTTTGTCTGACTATCTTGAGTGTGACAAAAGACCCATATTTTAATTCTAAATATACTTTTGATTGTACAGTTCGAAGAGGGTTTCATAACAGCCAGCTCTGTTATCACTGCCTGTAGTTTTGGCCTTGCTACCACAAGTGGGCAGATACAAGGTTGATGTCTTGTAGTGCACAAGGACAACTCAGCTGAATACACTGCTAAAGAAAGAACACTGAAGCTGAACTCAGCAGTGTTGATGTACTCAGTGATCACACAAGAGTGGTGTTGATGCTGCTATTCGCTCCTGAACAGAAATGTACATTTGAATGCAGTAACCTTTTCATGACCATCAGAGACTGTACGCAACACAAGATTAATTCAGATTTTTGCACTGAATGTCTGTGTTCAGGTCAGACTTAATCTATTTAAAGTTATTTTTGTTACATATATATATTTATTAATCTTGTTATCTGTGTAATACCATATTGTGCATTTTCCCATCTTCATATATTTTTAAATTCATATTTTTGGGTTTTACTCAGAGAAACGGGAACTGATATTCACAAATGGGTTGAGAACAATGGCCTGTCTTTAAATGGGGCGCATAATATAACTACTAGGCCACACTGTCCAGTCCATAGACTAAAAAAAATGGACGTCATCTTGCTTGGCTCAAACTGAGGTCACCACAAAAACTGCCCCCTCTGCTGGCTGGCTGCAGTACAAGAAAAAAAAACTCTGCCTCTCTATTCATTCCAGATGGGATGTGGTCTAACTTTAAAAAAATTATCACACCTCGTAGAAATGTTTCTCACATCTGTATGTTGTGGTGATAGATATGGCTCAGCTCAGCAACAGTTCATTGTAATATCAGTTTTGGCTTACTAAAGCAGCCACTTGTTGCAATATTTTGACACCAAATGATATGTGTTTAACTTTCTCAGTTGTGGTTATAATAAACTGTTTCATTCCCAGAAAAAAGAACAAAAAGTTACATAAAGTTTGGCGTATAGCACCACTCCTAAGAGCAGTGTAACTGACCTTTCCTTGCATCTGGCTGGACATACTGCACACATTGACACATCACTCAGTGCATGATTTAGTCGTGGCCAAGCAATGTGAAGAGAATATAGGCACTTTACCTTTTTTCTATTCTGTATTGAATAACAATACAAGGGGGGTAAAGGAAAATGAGCTCTCAAATTGTTCATGTTCAAGAGCCTGCTCTTAGTGCTGAGATGTTTATAACTGACACATTACTTTTGCACATGTAGAATGCAGTCTTAATCCTGGTCCGGACATTGCAGCAAGGACACTCCTCACAGCTCCTTAACCCATCTGAGACCTAAATATATTGGCAACTATTCTATTCTATTCTATTCTATTCTATTCTATTCTATTCTATTCTATTCTATTCTATTCTATTCTTATTTATTTATTTATTTATTTATTTATTATTTATTTATTTATTTATTCATCTTCTATACCGCTTTTCCTGTTCAGGGTCGCGGGTGGCTATTTATTTATTTATGTATTTATTTATTTATTTATTTAATGTACATAGGAATGACCAGATTTCAGACAAACCAAGCACTAGTCCAGCTGGACAGAGAAACACTTCATTATGAAAGCTACCGTGTGTGTCCTTCAGCCTTTTTTCTGACTTGAAATCTAATGAGCCGCAAAAGCAGAAAAAAAATATATTTTCATATTCTTCTATGTTGGGAAACCATCACCACATACCCATGTTGCATACCTGTCTATCTTTTTTTATTTATATTTTTTCTTTTTTGTGTATTTACTGACACACCAGAATAAAAATCACCTCCAAAATGATAGTTTAAAATCATATCGTGTTGCTTCAAACCACGAAGGATCAGCACACACACACATACACACACCGAAACACAGAATCAGATATTTCCCTTGTTTAGACAACCATGGAAAGATCTGACCAAATGGTTAAAAAAAAAAAGCTGATTTTCTCTTCTTGTTTAAACCCTTCGCTCTGAATGAGGGGAGGGCATGTGAGGGTGTAGGGCCTGTCATGTTTTAAGATGCAGAGGATGGTTCTATACCCAGAGGCGTGCACTTTGGTCAGAGAGTGAAATCTGTGTAGTCTGTCATTTGAATTTTATCAGACCCCAACCCTCCACGGTGCTGTCACAGGCAATAGATTTCTGTGGGAGTTTGGGTGTGAGGGAGAAGGGGGGTGGGGTGTCAGTGTGTGGGGGTAACATCTGTTTCAAAGCAACCCGGGGCCCGGGCCTGTGTGTTTGACCTTGCGTCAGCAAACTTGGCTGGGGCTCTCTTCCATGGACAACACGTCGCCCGTGGCATAAACAAGAGGAAGTGATGCTTAAACACAGCCCCTTTGCTTTCAGAAAAAGAGCAGTATTACTACCCCTGAATCAAACTTCCCACAAACACCCCTCTCAATGCACAAATAAGCATTTACAGACACACGACTTGGTGTTGTTGTGCTGAGCTCCGTGTTTCCTTGCCTCAGGCCTCACGAGGAGTACAGTCGTCTAGCTTTCATCATTACAACGTGGGGTCAGCCTTCACATTCGCAGCTGCCGCCCCTCACATATACCCACCCACCCTCAGCTGCATCTGTATGACAATTATATTCATGTTCCCCAATGCACACACACATGCAAACACAAGCAGAAAACACAGCACATGTGCTCCAGCAAACGAATGCAGGAGCGTGTAAACACAAAGACAGACACTCTCAAACAGCCCTGCAGGCTTTATTTGTATAAACAGAGGTTCTGCTGAAGCTGTGCAGCCGACCTGCTTTTTCACTGTCTGTGCCATCTTTATTTTGATTATTTATTTATTTCTGTGGTGTTAAACAACAGCTGTCTCACTCCTGCAGATCTTTCTTTCTCTGTCACTGTCGCTTTATTACCCCCCCACTCTTCCCCTTTGTCATCTTCCTTTCTCTCCCAGCCGCTGCCCTCTTTTTCTCGCTCTCGCTGTCTGTCTGCCTTTTGCCATGTCTCATTACCAGAGAGGCACAGCAAACAATGTTTTCTTTCAGTTTTTTACTCTCATTGTCTCCCTTGGCTAGCTCCCACCGTGCCCCCTCTCTTCTTTCGATCTGCAGTTTCTCTCCTTTACTTTCTCACCTTCTTTTCCCTCAGTCCTCTCCTTACTGTCTATCACAGGCGTATTTTGCTAAAGCGTTTGCATCCTTGCAGTATGAAAAGAGGGGGGAGGAAGATGAAGGAGGAGGGTTTTAGCATGCAGAGTTGGCACTAAAGTTGGCATCTGACTGGCAGAGGGGAGCACAGAGCTAAGTGGAGTTTGCTACAGTGAGCCTCCCTCTTGGGCACTGCAATGCAGAAACCCTGTGTTAGTGTCCTTAAAAACTCATCATCCCTTTTCCACTGATTAAAATTAGAATTTAAAGTACTTTGACTGGCATGGTTTGCAGGAAATGTGGTTATAAATTAATATATTTGAGCATTTCGCAGTCAGCTAAAAAGGCAGCTACAACAGATGGCCAAAAAAATAATTTTTGTATTGTGGTATTTTTCTTACATGGCAGTTTAGAAGGTAATGAGATCACGAGTTCGCCAAATCAGAGGCACAGCTCAGCTCATGTGACAGACGGGCACCCTATAGCTGTTACAGGAAATGGGATGGGCGTTGAGCCTCCACATTAAGGCCACGACAGCCAATTTGCTTTGAAACTCCATTTCAGAAAAAGTTGCATAGACTACTTCTATGTTAAACACTCACCTGCTCCCTCCTGAACAAAACATTTTGAAGCAGCCACCTGAAACAGGTCCTTTTTTTATTCAGTATTGATGCAGGTCAATCTTGTTTGTACACTGACACAAACTGTTGTTTAACATTTTTTGGAACAGGTGTGTGTGTGTGCTGCTTGCTGAAATTTAATGTGTGCAGTTATTTTTTTCTGTTAATTGAAACATAAACGCATTGGATTCAGTGTTCAATGTGTCTTTGCGTGACACTCTTTTCGGATTATGGATCCAAAAACCACAGTTTTTCAGTTCCAGCTTGTTTAAAGAAGCATCTTTGTTACAAAAAAAAAGAAGAAATTCAGTGCTGTGCTTACAGAAACAAAAACTTCACTAAGCATTTTGTGTTTTTTGTTTTTTAAACAAAAGAAAAAAAACAAAAATGGACTAGTGTTTACATTCAACTATTTATTTTACATGACACCATGTAAAAATTATAAGCACTTTCTGCTTAAAGCACTTATTGGTACATTTATGTTCCAACATTATGTGTTGACTTTAAATACTGGGAAAAATGTGCAATGATGAATTGCATAAATAAATTCAAGGGTTTTCGCATTTCATCAGTGGTCATACATTCACTGACAAAAAGCACACACTCTTTGGTGGTAAAATAAGTATAGATGGTAAGAAAAAGGAATTCTAGAAAAATAAAATGGAAAAAAAAGAATTTGGAAAAATATGAACATGTGGCATCATTTAAAAGGAGAGCAAGCAGGCTTACCAATGATATAAGATTTATTACCAAGAGCATTGTTACTACAAAAAGGTAATTGACTAAAAGCAAATTATCATACTTATTGTGCTGAGTTTTAAATCTCAACTCAAGGCGGCCCTGATTGTTTTACAACCAGACAGAAGAAGTAAAAAAAAAAACTCTTTACATTTCTCACTGGAAATCTGATGACATAATCTGAAGAACCAAGAGATAATCTTGCTTTTGCTCTTCTTGTTGGAAGAGGAATAAGGCCTAAAATGGGCTTAATTATATGTAATTATATGTGTTACGTACCCTGCTTGGGCAGACACCTCATTTTGTGTTTTCCGTGTAATGGTCTCACTGTGTACAGTGCGCCTTACATACTGGGGCTGATACCAAAAAATACAAAAAGACAACCCTTTTCAATGTGGCTTGAATTTTAACATTCTGGGGATATAAAATGCTGATATTGTCAGTAAGTCATCCCCAGTACATCATTCAAGCAGCCAGGAACACACAACATCACTTAATGGACGAGCAGTGCTACTTGGTCATAGTTTGCCTTCAGGTCGGTAGCAGGCAGTCAGATGTTGCTCAAGAACTTGGTATGTCTCAAAGTGTCATCAGCAGACTTGCAGCAAGACAGAGAACTACTGGCAGTGTTCGTAATAGACCCAGGAGTGGAGCCCCACGAGTAATGGACCAGTACCTAAGGACCTATGCACTCAGACACTGTTATACAACTGCCACACAGCTGCAGGCCTGTTTACGAAAAGTGAGGGGTACTAGGGTTTCCAGACAAACCATTCTCAACCAACTCCACCACTTTGGCTTAAAGCCAAACGACTATTGCAGGTGACTCCACTGACAACGCCGTGACCATTTGCAGTGGGCACAAGACCATGTGACGTGGACAATGCAGCAGTGTTGCTGGAGAAGGCAAGGTGAGCGATCCGCCGAGGTCATCATGGTCCCCAAGGGTTGCTTTGGTGGAGGTGGTGCAACAGTCTGGGCAGGCATCACCAGTCAGCACAAAACAGATTTGGTGTTTGTAGATTGCTCAGTCACTGCACCTTCTTACCTCAGAGACATCATAGAACCCATCATCATCCTCCAATTCTGCCAGCACACCCCCAATTTTCTGCTCACTGATGATAATACTCCACCACATGGTGTCAGAATTGTCACAGCTCGACTTCAGGAAGTCAGAGTGCCTCATATGGTATGGCCAGCAATGTCCCCTGACCTGAACCCCATAGAGCACATCTGGGACCAGCTGAAGGAGAGACTGGGTGCTCATACCCCACCCCCACGTGACCTGGAAGAACTGCATGTAGCACTTTTGGAGAAGTGGAACGCATTGCTTCAGAACAACATCATGCAGTTAGTGAGGAGCATGAGACGTCACTGTCTAGCTGTCATTGCAGAAAACGGTGGAAACACCCACAACTGACTTTATTAGTTTGGATTATTTGGGGCTTTCTTTGTTATTGTCTAAATTGTTGGGGTCATAAATGTTGAACAAATGCATTTTTTTTGTCATTCATTAATAGTTATATCGAAAAGAACTATTTCTTATTTCATTAAAATTAAAACCAGATAGGAAAAGCACTAACTTATTGTGTTTGTGAGTAGTGTATGTTTTGTTTCATTTTGGTTTATTAGGTCAAAAAAGCTTGAAATTGATAAAACATAATTCTCAGTCTTATTCTCATACAAAAGAATAGAGCATGTTAAATTAATACTCATATCAGATAGGATCAGTATTGAGAGAGGCCAATATCAGAGCCCAGTTTTGTTATTGGGCCTGGAGTATTCCTAGTTATGAATACATGTTCATTTTGTGCACCTGAATGTATGTTAGATTGACCAGAATTTGTTCATATGAGAGCTCACTTGTCTTACTCAACCACCTCAAAAAAGACTTCCAATTCAAAGATTACAATACAACTGCAGAAGTGATATAGAAGTATTAAGAAGAACAAATAAAGCACCAAATACTGTATGTGTTCAAAAATATATTAATTAACAACACAGCATGACAAACAAAATTTGAATGTTGACAATGATACCTAAAAGATGTGCTAGCTTACCCATTGTAGCTCAAAGTGATGCTGAGAGGAGGTGCCATAGTGTAGTGCTAACCGGCAGGTTTGAGTATGAAGTCGACAGCAGCCTTTTTTCAAGCTTGTGACAACAGATGATTAGCTTAAGTTGCCACTGTGTGGTTTTTACGTTGTTCCAGTCACTAGTAAGGAGTGTCAAGTTCTTCTTACCTTGTGATGAAAATCCCCAAGTGACATGGTGTTTTTGTTGTTTGTCCTGGTTAATTGTGTATTTTTATTTATTTATTTTTTCTTTACATGGTTTCAAATTTTGCCACACTAACAGTGTCATACTGCTTCTGCATATGCCATCAAGCATTTAGAACTAGCTTCGTACAAAATAAACAGACAAATTAGTGTTTTTTGTCCCAATTTCCCAACCAAAGTGAAACTGAAATATTTGTTTTGTCAAGATAAAAGTAAAAGAGGAAAATAGTTGGCATGGGATTGACTAGTGTTGCCCACAATGGCAGAAAAGTAAAATCAAGAGACAACCAAATAAACGGTAAACACAGAATGATCACTTATATGGTTAACCCTTTGAATATTCATTAAGTTATTGATGTTGAATTCATTAATGTTTACCCTGAAGTGTACTATGAGTTGCTACTTAGCCCTTAGAACCTCAAAAAGAGTGAAGAAAGGGGCATCTAACTACTTTCAGACTTATAGTGTAGTATCCAGGCTACATTTATTTGGCTTAAATATAGCAGGTTGTAACTTCAAACCAAATGTTCCTGTTTCATGTCTCCTGATTTTCTCCCTCTGTCTCTACAACCCCCTGCTGCCTGTTTTTATCTCTTTCCTTCTTCTCCCCCCTCTCACTCCTCCTGTCATTCTCCTCCTCTCTCTTCCTGTCTCCCTTTCTCTACACTAATCTCCCATTACCAGAGATGCCATGTTAGAGAATGAGTGTTTTGAGGGAGCAGAGGCGTGTGTCTCTCTGTCTGCAAAGAGACCCGACTAAATCTGAGACTTCTTTTTGAAACGTATACATGTAAATCTCTTCCACCCCACACACTTCACATCGCACACTCTCAATGCCACTTACAAAGCTATACATTTCCAGAGCAGTCGATGGGAGGTGAGCCCTGTTTTCATGGTGTGTTTATCTGACTTGTGAGGAGAGAAAAAAACAAGGGGAGATTACTGAAGCACAATGTGGCCCCCTGGTGATAGGGAGGGGCAGTGCAGATGCTCTGCAGAGGTTTTCTTCCCTCAGACTGCTGTTGCTCAGCGCTGTGCTCTCATTCTGTTCACACACATACACACACAGCCTGGGCTTTTACTGTGAAGTCTGCGGCTGATTTGAGAAAGATACTGCCCATTGAAGTTGCATCCAAAGGCTTCAGAGTTCTTTTTGGTGAGGCAGATGGTTTACCATGTTAGTGAACCTCAATATCTCAGTGGGTAAAAACTTTCTCTGTGTGTTCAATTCATGACCTTGTGGTTTACACTAGCTTAGCAGAACCATTATAAGACCAAATCCACCAGGGGTCATAAGACTTAGTCTGATTTTTATCATCAAATCTTAAAGGGAGGGTAGGCAATTTATATCGTCAGCATATTTATAATCTCTTTATAATATGTATACAGGCCATGAAAACAGATTTTGACCTTCAAGAATAAAGAAAATGAAAGTATAGCCTACCTGCAGTCACTGAAATTGTGTCTGTCCTTCAACCTAAAGCAGCTGGCTGGTGAATAATGTCATAACCTAGCTTGTGTTTGCTGTTTTTTTTCTTCTATTGTCTATTGTATCCTTGCTCCTGTGAGGAGTCTGATGTAATTACGAATGAGTGCATCTGTGTCAGTCATCTGAAAGTTGGCGATGAACTGTTCTTACTGGTGTGCCCTCTAGAAGTAACTTCCAGTACAACACTTAGTGCATAGCTAAGTAAAGTGGTAACCTCCGGTCAGAAAATATGAGACAGTGCAGAAGTGCTAAAATCTATACAGTTTGTTGAGGGCTCACTTGAGGCTGGATTTGGAAGTACCAGAAGTCACATAAACACCAATCAAAATTGGAAATAAAAAGCTGTTTTCACAGCCAAAATAAACATATTTATAGTCTGGTAAAAGTTTCCCGCCTGAATCGCTAATTCCACTAATGGCACGCACTGTAAAGGGGGTGAATTTTTTTCAAACCCCACAGTTTAGAAGATATTAAGATCGCCAGTTCGTCCAGTCAGAGGCACAGATGAGCTCATGTGACTGACGGGCACCCTATGGCTGTTACTTTGGAAACTCAAAGCCTGCCTCATTTCCATACAGTCTATTGGCCAAGTATCTAAATGATATTCAAAATCTAACCACATGTGTCATGTGAAAGGTTGTCTGTCTCTATGTGACAGCCCTGTGATTGACTGGCGACCAGTCTGGGGTGTACCCCGCCTCTCACCCTGAGACAGCTGGGATAGACTCTATGAATGAATCACATGTGTAGCAAAAGCTAGTTTTTGGGGCCATAATTGACCATTGGCTAAACCACGCCCCCCTCCACTCACTCGGAAAAACAATAAATATTCAGTGACAGGCACTATGGCAGGTGTTACAGTAAGACATTTTGCAGGATGTCACTGATGATTTTTGAAGACAGAAGATCACATACCAACTGAAAGGCACCAAAGGGGTCTAAACTTTAATCAATGGTCCAGAGAGGAAGAAAGCTTTACTCAGGGTTTTTCTGAAAAAGGAAGTGCTGTTGCAGTCCAACAGGTACTCTAACAAAATGTTGGTCTCATAGCATGATTGCCAAAATCGATTAAATGTAAAATAAATAATGATAAATAAAATAAATAAAGGATAACAATTTAATGGAAAAATGATAATAAAAACTTTTTTTTTTTTCTTCTTTTCTGCAAACCTTGAAATATGACTTAGGGAATTATGAGGCTACTAAAGTAACTTATTCTAAAATAAACAATAAACTTAGTTTAAAAATTAATACTACAAGCTTAAGCTAACCTAAATTAGATAAATCCACAGCTAACCAATTTGCTTTGATTGAAAAATTTAACAACATAACTACTGCGGGAAATTTGAAAACTAACTTCCTAAATTTTGAAAAAAAAAAAAAAAAAAACACAACTCTAAAATCTAAGCAAACAGTACATTCCAGCTTCTAAATTAAGTTACAGTCCCATGCAAATGTTGATGAGTCATGCAATTGTTGATTAGTCAGTGAATAGAAAATAAAAATGGTTGTAGTATCCAGTTCTCACCTGTAGAGGGCAGACACAATGCTCATTAATGAAACAACGTGAGGAGTTGAAATACTTAGTCCTCAGATGTTGATCCTCACTAATTGTTGTATTTGCATATTTTCAGCTAAATTCAAGCATTATGGTGTTAAGTTACTTTCTAATATATTTTTAAACAATGATCTTTGAGTATTAAAGATGTCATAGTGTCTTAATGTGACAAATACCCGCTGTCTTACAGCCACAGCGCAGCCAAAACTACTCTCCATATTGCATGTATCAGGTGTCTCATGTCTTGTTGACATTTCTTGGTTTTCCACTACGAATTTAAACAAAATCCCCTTAAGCTTATTATACATCCAAAGTCTTGTTTGAACACTGCTAAATCTTTGTCAAATGGACAAATAAATTCCAGATTGCTGTTTTAAGCTGCGGTGACATAATGAAAACAATACATCCACAGAGGCAGATGCTGCTTAGCCATTTTTCCACATGATGTTTTCCTCCTTCCTCACACGCTGAGGCTGGATGGCAGGTTTTCTGTCAACATGAGGGGGTCTCATCTGAAGGCAGTGACAGTGTGAGAGATGACGACTCTCTCATTATACTGATATCACACAGAGCATTAACGAGCAAAGGTAATTTTATGCGTGCAGAGGAGCACACACCTGATGTAGAGCTAATACTTTAGACGTATAGTCGAGGTAAGACGTCTTGGTAATGGCATAATAAGGGGTGAGAGAAGCATCTTCTTTACCACCTTATCTATGAGCTCATCTGTTTGAAAATCATTAGATCTGAAGTAGCTGTGCATCATTATTTTGTGAAAACAAACATACCGCTCTGCTTGGTAAAGAAAGCAGATTTTTTAATTGTTTTTTTTTCCCCCAATGCCACAGTTTTTGACAGTGATGTAGATCTGTATCCAAAAGCAGTGGCTGACTTTTCGGAGCTCCTGGTGTAGCCTGTGGTTAAGAATAAAGGCCTTGGGCAGTAACTTCCTGTTCAGAGCAGGTCAGCACTTTACAGTCTGGTTTAAGAATGGAACTGGTGTAGAAAACTGCGGGAGGATTTTTGGCTGTAGTTGCATTAAGATTAAGTATTGTTTCAATTTGCTAATTTCCAACTCCTGTTCTTATTGATTCCATGAACTTTTGAAATAAAGTAATGAATATTACAAGATGTAAAGTTAGTCCGCCCTTGTTTTTGGGCCATTTCGACTCTCAAAGTAAACTATAAGTAAGGGTTAATGTATGATTAGCATGTCGTTACAGGTATACAAAACCCTGACAGGGTGTGACAAGACCCAAATGTGGCACACACTATACAAGGAGTAATTTTAATACAAATTGAAATTGCCACTAGAAACTGAATTTGAGTTATTTTACTGAATTTGAAAATTATGATCTGAAATTGAATTTAATGTTTTGAAACTGAATTTCAGTCATTCATTCATTCATCTTCTATACCACTTATCCTGTTTAGGGTCACAGGTAGCTGGAGCCTATCTTAGCTGTCTTAGGGCGAGAGGTGGGGTACACCCTGGACTGGTTGCAAGTCAATCACAGGGCTGACTCATAGAGACAGACAACCTTTCGCACACAGACTTATACCTATAGACAATTTAGAATCACCAGTTGACCTGGTGAGCATGTTTTTGGACTGTGGGAGGAAGCAGGAGTACACAGGGAGAACCGACACATGCACGGGGAGAACATGCAAACTCCACATAGAAAGGCAACTGGGCCACCCGGGATTTGACCTTCTTGCTGTGAGGCTGCAGCACAAACCATTGTGTCATAGTGCAGCACAAAACTGAATTTGATGTCTTAATTTTTTCCCCACCTACTTGAAAATTCAACTCTCTACATTACTTAAATTCCAAAATACTAAATTTAATTTCATCCATGTCCATGTGGAAGAGTTACTGAGCACAGATTCACAGAAATCCTTTTTATAGCCGTGAAAACATAAGTTTCAAGCAAACCTGATCATTCATGTCCTGGTCTTCAGACATCACGGTAATGGCGCTATCTCAACTCACTCCATTCAGGTGAGGTGCTTAGCCACATGATGTAAAGGAGTCTTCACAGACATGAAGAGGATTTCTGACTCTGTGCTCAATTACTTTTTTCATGGGTTTGATATTCAATATTAATGAATAAAATATGCAATTTCATTTTTTTCTTTTTTTTTCTTTTTAGAAGGCATTCTGAACCCTTTATCAGTGCTTTGTGACCTCTTAGGGGGTCCCGAATTTTATTTTTGGAACCACTGAAACGGAGCAAAGTCAGGGTTAGATGGTCACCAATGGATTTTAGGAGACACTACAGTGGATTGTGTTCTGCCTTTTTTGCTCCCTACACAGTTTTCCTGCCACTTAGAGCACAAACAGAAAATGGACTCAAAAATAAGTGTGACACTCAAATCAAGATAATCTTCTGTTAAAAATGTCTGGATCAATAAGCTAAAAAGTTTGCTACCTCTTTGATTTTTATTATGTCTTAAATTCCAGTGAGTGCAACCTGCAATGCACCACCTGTTAAGTGCCCCCAACTGTTAGCCAGCATCCTCTTCAACACCCACGGACTCCACCTCATCGCCCTCATGCAACCTTTACAACCTCCTTGCAAGCTGTTCCCTGCCTTGCCTCACTCTGACTTGTTCCTGGTGCAGCCACAGGCCCCGTGGCACCGTTAGTTTCTGCAGCATCCTCTTCAATTCACTCACACTGAGGGAGAGAGGAACTTTTGTTAAGTGAGTCAGTTCAACAGAAGGAGAAACATACATGCAACCACATTTCAGTTTACGTGGACTGGGAAACTTCCAAGAGTTACTCAGATGCTCAAAGAAAGTACAAAAAAAGTCGTGACAAAAATGAGTCATTGGCAACGTGGAACCAAGAAGCATAATGGAAAAAAAAAGTCTTGATGGTTCAGTCTCATAATAGTTGGTTTTATGCTATTATGCTTAGCTCTGGAACAGAATATATGCTTAAATAAAGGTGCTTTGGAGTAGAATTAACAACCATTTAAAAATATACACAAACCATTGATCATTAATGGTAAAAGAGATGGTCCAAAAACACTTGCAAACACTGAGTTGAGTAGCCCATCTGCTGCAGGATGTTCTCTGTTTATTGTTTGGATTGTAAAATTTTATTGTTAGACTTAAAAATGGGATGTGACACAAGGCTGATAGTTATAAAGCATAAATATGGCACGCAAGATATCAAAACGCCTCCATAGATAGCAGGCTTAAATCATCAGTTTCACTTTTCATCCACCTCATTAACAGAATCAAACTAAATGTCTTCAAAACATTACAATTATTTACTCTGAAGTGTAAAGCTTTCACCCTCTGCTTTCTTGAGAACCAGAGTGCAACCCGACAAATCTGAGCAAGAGGCAGAAATTTCCTCCTCTGTCTTACAAGTCAATAATCCCAACATCCCATCAGCTCACTGAGCCACAGGAAGACCCACCACAGACCCTATGCTGACTGGCTGGCATACTGATAGTGTGAGTGCAAGAATCATTCATGTAAATCAAGTTTTAAAAGTTTCATCAACTGCTCTCTCATTTATGTCTCTTGTCACTCCCTGGAAATAAGTGCTTTCTCTCTCTTTCCTGCTTAATTCGCCTCTCTCATGAGAAGATATTTGTGTATCGTGTTGAGGAGGGTGCAGCTGTTTAGAGAGAGCTCCTTCAGTGAGTCCACCATCTGTTAGATTTGTGCAGGTTCACACTGACGGTCCACTTCTTCTTTTTTTGCTGATGCATGTCCTTCGTGACAAGTTAGACCAGCACGAGCTGTGGGAAGTAATAAATAAACTGAAAATTCAACACATACCTGCTTCAGCTAAGTGAAGTTTAACTATATTCTGAAAGATTGGCTCTACCAAACATATATATATATATATATATATATATATATATATATATATATATATATATATATATATATATATATATATATATATATATATATACACACACACACTCTGGAGGGCTTTTCAAAAAAGTTGCGTTTTAGGTCAGCTAAAATGCTGTTTCCGTGTAAATAAGAGGCCGAAACACAACAATACTTTTGCGTTTCATCCTAAAACTGTTCTCGTGTAAACAGCACATAAATAAACAACAAAGGTGTGAACCCAGCTCACAGGCATTGCTGAATTTAGCTCATTTTGACTGCTCTTGTCAGGAGTTTTATTCAGTTCTGCATGTTGCAACATGATAAAACGAGATTGTAAACCTCTGATGAAACATCTGAACAAAGGAACATCAACAGTCCCATTACTCATCAGATACAATGTACTGCTGAAACAGGGCTTGTTTGCTTGCCATGATTCAGCATGTACAGTTACTGTGCAAGTACTTTCAGAATCTGTCAGGCAAAATGTTGGTTCTGTGTTCAGACTGTTCTCTGTTGTGCACCTCAGCGCTCTGATTGAGCTGACAGAGCTGGCCTTGTTTGCAAACAGAGGCACAGTTATAAAGAGGCTGATCATACTTTGTTTTTTGTCTCTGATTTAAACTATCTTGACCTTTCAGCCTCATTTCAGAGCTTGTGGTTGAGTTCTTCATTTCCTCACGCCTTTTGATAGGTTTTTATCATTAACAATTCTTTGTGTTATTGTTGTATGCTGATGACACTGTGCTTGTAAAGAATCTTCTGCTGTTTAAATAAACATTAAATGTACTGAAATCAATAAGTAATGTAAAATGTCATGCATAATTCATTTTATTGGATTAGCTGTGAATTCATAAGTAGCATAGTCCTTTATAAACAGTATTATTTCACAAATTCTGCTTTCAGAAGACACAAGTTGATCTGTAACAAGTAACTGCTCTAATACTGGAACCAAAGTGTGTTTACGACATGAAAAAGTGACCAGGAAACTGTGCAATGAGTAGATTATAGAATATTTGTTCAGCTCTCTCCAGCCATTGCCCTTTTTTCAAGCTTAAATGTTCTAAGTCTAAATAGCAGCAGGCTTTTGATAATATGACTGTCATTCTGAAATGAGTTCATTATGCACTGTTATCATGTTAGATGTGCTAGAAACAGCTCTGCCTGAGTCTTAACTTCTCACTTGGCGTGAGAAGCCCAAATTTATTTTGCCAGAATTCAATACCGTCATTTAGCGCTTTGCTCCCTCTCTTGGTTTCGACTTATCCTTTTTACTCCCACACTGACGGCTGAAAAGAAAGAGAGAGAGAGAGAGAGAGAGAGAGAGAGAGAGGGGAATGAGATGGAAAGAGGACAAGAGCGAGTGTGTGAGGGAGGCGAGAGTGAGAAATGGAGTCAGAAGTTGTGAGGGAGGATGGAGGTAAGGCTGCAGGGAGGGAGGGGGGAGTGTGGGAGAACAGGGATGAGTGAACGTCAGGACAGAGCGGGTGAGGAGGCGAGGAAGTGAGGAGATAAAGGAGCGTGATAGGACATGAGGGACAAAGGTCAGAAGTGCTCAAGACTTGCCATTTTTACAATTGTTTTGTAAGTCACACTTAGCCTCTGCAGAAGGAGTATTTTACCACAAGAGTTTTATTACTGAGAGGCAAACTTTCACCAAGAACCTCTCCACAGCACCATGAAAGCTCTAAACACATGCACTGAACTCTCGAGAACTCCCTGACATTGTCCATTATGGGTTCATTATGCGTAACCGAAATGACAGTATGGTTTCATAGTGAAGGTGTGTTTACTACTAAACTCACCGAAAGGCACACCTGAACAACCAGGGTTCAAACTGCTGATCTTTTTGCTGTGACACATCAGCACTAACCACTGCACCACTGGCAGCCCCCTGGGAATAATATTAACCCTTAAAAAAGACCCGAACACCACACGTGTGATCATAATTTTGACTACCCTCACTTGTAGCATGTGAGTCCATGTGAAGTCCAAATGATGTGTGAACACAGCAGGTAATAGTCTGGAACATTGACTGCTGGTAAATGGCGAGGTATTGAGGCTGTCCTCTGCTTTATTCTCTCAACAATTTGCCTCGGTTCCCTGTGTTTGGCTTGTTTTATATTGTGTCATATCCCTCCATTTGTATGATAGAAACCTATCAGCATGTAGCATAATGAGTAATGATGGCTCTTTTATGTAAGTGTCTCAAGTTCGGAGAGCTCTGAAAGTTTCATTTTTCATCTGTGTGGAACAAATTTGAAAAACAACTCTCAAATCTGAGGATCTAAACTCCTGATTTTATACTGATGTTAGGAGTTCATGTGTGAAAAGAGCTTGGGCTCAAGTTTTCCTTCTGAGTCAGCTTTTTTTTCCATTTTGTTTGAGAGTGATGTCCTTAAACACAAGATTTGTGTACCAATATAAAGAAATCCATTTACTGTCTGAAAAATGAGTAAGTGACATTAACAAATTTACATCTGCCACTGTAGCCTTAAATTTTACTTCACACAGTCCTTGCGCACTCAGTATTTTCTAAAATGTACTCTCGTCCAATTACCCTTACAACTTGCAAGGCTTGTCGTTTTGCAATGGAGATGTTACCTTGGAAATATCTCATATCCTTGTTATTCAAGGAATTCTATTCAGCTCCAGCCATATTTATTCTTCATCATAATATAAACTATCATCTATTCAGTGTGTTTAGTCCCATAAAAGCACAGGAGTTTGATGCAAACACTGCATCTTTTCATTGCACCAAGGTTAACATGCTGACAAGCGGCAAAATAAATCAGATGAACAGCTCAACCAGAGACAAGAGAAAACAAGTGTTTTGTCAGATTTATTTGAAAGTTATCTTTTCTTTCTCACGCTCTGCGGCTAAAGTTGATGAGGAGATATCAACCCTCACCAAGGTTGACTCACAGCACTGAAAAGTTTCAGTTAGATACATTGGAGGGGCTCAAAGTGGAGTTATTTTTTGAAACTGTTTGTAATTTGATTTATTCATGTCCTTCAGGAAAATAACCTTTACTGTTTGTGAATGACAGTTTGCTTTGAGTGAGAATGTGTGGATGAGCTGAAGGACTGTGTCAGCTTCAGTGCTTAATGGGATTCAAGAGATTCAGGGGGCACAAAATGTGAGCTCTGCAAATTCTGAGCTCACTGTGATTCATGTCTTTTATTAATTTATTCCCATAGGTCAAAAATAATATTCACCTTTATTACAGTGCCATAGTACAGAGCTGTGTATAAATGTTGTTTGATTTTTATTTTTTTTAATTTTTTTAATAACTCACAAATGAGTGAAGAATACAATGATTTGCAAATCCCAACCTATATTCAGTTGGAGACACTACAAAAACAAGCTACTGTTCAAACTGATACACTTTGTGTGTGTGTGTGTGTGTGTGTGTGTGTGTGTGTGTGTGTGTGTGTGTGTGTGTATGTGTGTGTGTGTGTGTGTGTGTGTGTGTGTGTGTGTTGTTTTCAAAAAATATTTACTTATTTTACATTCGATGCCTGCAACGCTTTCCAAAAACGCTGGGGCAGGGGCATGTTAACCACTGTGTTACACTTTCCTTTACTTTTAACAACACTCATTAAGCATTTGTGAACTGGGGACACTTATTGTTGAAACTTTGGAGGTGGAATTCTTTCCCTATTCCTGCATGATGTACAACTTCACTTTATTGATGGTCTGGGGTCTCTGCTGTCATATTTTGCGCTTCATAATGCACCACACATTTTTAATGGGAGACAGGTCTGGACTGCAGGCAGGCCAGTCTAGTACCTGCACTCTTTTACTACCAAGCCATTCTGTTGTAGAATGTGCCTTGGCATTGTCTTGCTGAAATAAGCAGGGATCTTCCTGATAAAGACGTCGCTTGGTTGACAGCATATGCTGCTCCAAAACCTGTATGTACCTTTCAGCATTAATGGTGCCTTCACAGATGGTCAAGTTAGCCATGCCATGGGCACTGACACACCCCCATACCATCACAGATGCTGGCTTTTGAACTTTGTGCCGATAGCAATCTGGGTTGTTCTCTTTCTCTCTGGCCCAGAGGACATGACGTCCATGATTTCCAAAAACAATTTGACATGTGAACGTGTCAGACCACAGCACACTTTGCCACTCTGAATCAGTCCAGCTCAGATGAGCTCTGGCCCAGAGAAGTGGTGTTTCTGGGTGTTGTTGATATATGTCTTTGGCTTTGCATGGTTGAGTTTGAACTTGCACTTGTAGATGTAGTGATTAGCTGTGTTAATTGACAATGGTTTCTTGACGCATTCCTGAGCCCACGTGGTAATATCCTTTACACGGTGATGCTGGTTTTTAATGCAGAGCCATTGTGTGTGTGTGTGTGTGTGTGTGTGTGTGTGTGTGTGTGTGTGTGTGTGTGTGTGTGTGTGTGTGTGTGTGTGAGAGAGAGAGAGAGAGAGAGAGAGAGAGAGAGAGAGAGAGAGAGAGAGAGAGAGAAAGAGAAAGAGAGAGCGAGAGAAATGTCTGATTGGGCTTAGGTAGGATGTTGATGGTTGGCTGATTCAATGCGGGGAAGCAGTTATTTGGCATTGAGCAGTCTGATAGCCAGGGGGAAGAAGCTGTTCCTGAGTCTGGCTGTTCTGCAGCAGATGCTGCCGGACCTTCTGCCAGATGCCAGTGAGTAGAAAAGTCCATGGTGGGGGTGGTTGGGGTCCAAGAGGATCTGGTGAGCTCTGGCTAAGCAGCGCCTGTGTACAATGTCCTGGATGGGGTGTTGGGGAGTGGGCACAGCCAGAATTTTGCCTTCTAATTTGTAAAACTCATATCATATCTTCAAAATAAATAAGTTATAATAGATTTATAGACTGTAAACGTGCAAAATTGGTTTAGGATTCTATCTTAGGGTACTTTTTAAGTTCTCTTGTATCTTGGGTTCTTGCTTTGTTCTTATTTTTACTTTTGCTTCTTTGTTAAAACACTTTTTTAAACCCTAAAAGTATTTAAATAAAAGTTATTATTTTATTGTGCATAAAAGTTTGCATTTTAACAGGTGTCAATGGGGTCTCCTGGTCTTTCTTTTTTCTTTTTTTTTTTTTTTTTTTTTGTAAACACTGGACATTTCTGGTTGGGACAGACCTAAACACCTCTTGATATATTTAGTCAAACCACCAGCAATCAATACAACTAGCATGTGACATGCCACTAGGTTGCAAGATAAGGTAGCTAGTTGTTTGACTGTA
Source organism: Labroides dimidiatus (assembly GCA_030710495.1). Classification (NCBI taxonomy): domain Eukaryota; kingdom Metazoa; phylum Chordata; class Actinopteri; order Labriformes; family Labridae; genus Labroides; species Labroides dimidiatus. Next base: position 22,119,684 of record CM061147.1, read on the forward strand.
ATATATAATAATTGACCTATGGCTAAGTCTCGCCCTCAAACATGATGAGTCAATCACAGTGTGTATAGAAATTGCATAAACTCGGACATCTCTGCCTGGACATCCATTGAAATGCAGAGAGCCAGTATTTATTTAGTTTTTCTGAAATTTTAAGCTTGAAAATGGTCATATGGTGTTCATGGGGCACATGCAACTCTAACACAAGGTACCCTGAGAGAATGGATGATGAAGTGTATTTTTTACCGTTTCTTCAAGCAACATTTCAACCGAGAAAAGTGTCTTCTCTGGATACAGTTGTGCGGTAGACTGCAACATCAACTCAATAGAATTACCAAGGATGTTTACATCTGTTCCAAGTTAGTCAGAATCTTATTTGAGGCAACATTTTGTCACTTTGCGGGAAAGAAATATAAAGTTGTCTTTAACTCTATAACTGCCACAGCAGTCTGACAGATAGTTTGGGATTTTCTCTAATGATACGCTAACGTTAGCTCCGAGCTGTGTTGCTCATCGTTTCACTTTTTTTGATGGGAGTTAAATGGCCTGTTTTGTTCTAGTTTTCGTACTGTGGTGATCGTCCATCATTGTTTGCTGTTGGTCAAAGGGCTCTAGTTAAACTTACGTTAGCTTCTGGAGCTTAGCTTCATTAGCTTATTTGTAATAGACGAGATCACAAAGGTTGACAAATGTTCTCCTGAATGATTCATTCTAAATACTGTAGCACCAAACTAACAGAGAAACTCTTAGTAAAGATGAAATGTTGTTTTTTTTTTTCATGAACAATGCTGATCCTTTATCTTGTTGTCTGAGATGGTGATGGTAACAAGATACAGTTTATCAGGTTTACACTGGGACGTGTAAGTTTTGGCTTGTAACTGAAACTTTTTATCAACCTTCTCTACAGTAAATTGATTAAAATATCTCTCCAATGTGTAGTTTAGACCCTTTTGGTGACACAGCGCCTGACACTAAGTTCTCATTATTTGTCCAAGTTAGTGGCAGGTTGTGTTGCTTAGCCAAAGGTCAGTTTTGTTGCCAGCACAGTTTTATTTGACTAAACGGGGATTTGATTTTTTTTTTACACCAGAGGTAGTTTTATGAACCAAGCTTGAAAAAAAAGGAAAGAAAGAAAATACTATGGTTTTCTTATGTTTCATAAAACTTGTATTTAAATCGCTATGGTCACGATGGGCAATGCGGGGTTAACACTTTCATCCATGTGGAATTTAAAAGTAATCCTCATGTCCTGGGGAAAAAAACGAAAAAAAAGCATGAGCTAGAAAAATATCTTTAATGTCATTGATACTTGGTACTATTGAAGGATGTATGAAGAAGTCTAAATGAAACACTGATTAAATGTTCACACTCAAAGTTTTGCACCAAAGACCTTCGTTGGAACTGGGAATTGTCCCTTATTGGAAGTATTGGATAGAAAGATTAAGACATAGGGATTCACCTCAAGTAAAAAGAAGGAATCAACTGAGTCATCGCATTGGGTGGATTATTGAAAGTGGCTTTCTTTTCCCCATTTTTCACAATCAAGAGGAAAGAAGTCTGATAGCATTTATTGAGCCTATGAGCCTAGGCAAAGGATAATGGAAAATTGTTCATGAAAGCAAATAAGAAAAAGTCAAGTTTGGATTCTGCTGTAAGCTTTAAAAAAATGTAAAGGCAGAAAATGTAGGGTAAGAAAATGAGTGGGTGTGATTAAAGATGATGTGAAAGCAGTAATGGTTGATTCTGGTGATGCAAGAGGTGCGAAGGGTAGAAGGAATAGCGTGCTATCTTGAAAATTAACAGCTCTATCTGATGTGAGTCTATATTTGGCCTGTCTCACGCAGTAGGTGGAATGAATCTCACGTCTCTTTTATCTTCTGCTCGTGCAGCTACTTGCAGCACATACCCAGCACTCCAACCTGCATCCCTGGCAAACAAGGAAGCAACATCTCATCCTGCCAGCTTCACGGCTCACTGACCCCCTCTCGCAGCTTCATTTTGTAGCCTAATAAATAATGAAGGTTTGGTCTCTCAGAGGGGTGTCTGCACACTGTGCACCTGGACACCCTACATGTCTGTTGGCAGACATTAAAAAGGGCTCGCCAACATGACTCAAAGAACTGCTTCCTGGTTTTGCCGCCCACCACAACAGGTTTAGATGTGAGAAGGCATTTTGGCTAAACTGGCTCCTATTTCTCTTGGGGTTTGGCACATATCTGTAAAAGGCTGAATCTGTTCAAACCTGGAATTCACACAGAACAGCCAACATATCTATGCAAAAGGAGCAAACAGCTTAATTAACATGTCGCTCTAAAATTAGTGTAGCATAAAGATGTGTTTAAGGCTTTAATAACAGCATGGCACTGAAGGTCATTTTAAGCATTATTGGCTCTATAAGCCTGGGATTTGAACAGCCACTGAAAAAATATTGTGCCTTTATTTTATTTTGATATGAGAGTCTCCCCTGACCTTTGTAGTATACTCATCTAATGAAAGAACACAGGAAAACAATAGTCCTCAATATGGGAATCAATCATCCACGCGAGGACAGAAGTAGTTTAATAAATGGAGAGCCAGTAGCCAATTCAAACTCCAGATTGTCGAATGAAATTAAAAAGGAGCAAGATAGACTTCTGTCTCTCTCTACATGCACACTTTCCTCTGCGCTTGGCATTTAGTGGAAACGTCCACCCTTAGGTACTCGTGGGTTATTGCACATCCTAGACTCTAATATTCAACGCATTCCAGGTGTTCCTTCCTGGGGAAATGGTGTCATTTCATTTCTTTTGGCTGTGTGCATTTTCCTTCAACCTCGTCCACTTCTCCTTCAGTAAGCAATTTTCCACATTGCCCAGAACAACTCTAAAATTCCCCAGAGAACAGCCGGGCAACCTATTGCATTCAGCTGTAGGCTTTGTGCATGTGGGCAGAGAGAGCAAGACTGATAGCAATAGCATTTAAAAAGCATGAGAGCATTGATCTTTTGAACTCCGGTGAAAGCCAACAGAAAATGTAACATGTCTGGTGGCTGCACTGGATTCTGGTCCACCGAGGATACTGTCGAGATAGAAATGTGTATCTTTGAGGACAGATTTCTGTATATGTGGTAAATATGACTGTCTACGAAGAAAATGCCTCATTATTATTTTGACAATGAAAAAAAAGAAAATAATAGACATAATGATTTGATATTTGATTTATTTTGGTTTCATGGTGAGGTTTGGACAAGAGGATGGAGGCTCTTTAATATGATTATGAAATGTGTCATTTTTAGCACTGAACAGCTACCTTCAAGTTGCAAGGCTTGCAGTAGCCACAGAAGTAAAGACTTCAGCCAAGAACTTATTTGGCTCTCAACCCCTGTGAGACTACAAAATGTAGTTACTGGGCTTTGTAATTTGTATAGGAATATTAATTGTTGTTTAAGATGAGCTTTTGGATTAAATCATGTATCTTTAACCTTAGCTAGCCACTGTAGCCTTAAGACAAACACTGTTTTGGATTAGTTTTAAAGCTAAAATTAGCAATTTTTTCCAAGGTTTTTTTTTTCCCATCTTCTGTCTCTTGTTTTTGCCAACATAATGTAAATAAATTAATGTTATCATGATTTTGTCCATTTTTTCCATGGTAAATTTATAATAAGCATATTTTACAATATTCATTTCAATAAAATAACAAAATTTAAACGTGTTTCTCCTTGTGCGAAGTCATTCTGCTAAACAACTACTATGCTAAATTTCTGCTAATTTGTATGCATTGGAATACGTAAATCACTGATTAAGAGGAGATTAAATTGTTTATGTTTAGCATAGCTAGCTATTTCCCCTTTTTCCTGATCAGTCATGCAAATAAAAGTTAAAGTTGCCATTAACAAACTTGACATTGTTGTAAAAGCTAAACGAGTAAAGCTAGCTGTTTCTCCCTTTGTTAAGATAATTTATAACAATAAAAGGTTGTTTTTTTTTGTCAATTCTTCTAATGATAAATCAAATGCCCTAGCTTATAAGCTTAAACTGGAATTTGCCTGCTGAACTCCACTCTGCTAATGTTATGCTAAAATGCTGCTTGCTTATGACATATCAACTTGAAAAGGAAGCTGGAACAATATTTTTGGGGGAACACACAATCTTCAAAAAAAGATCTGAGAATCTTTGCCAAAACAAAATGACAGTTAGCAGTTACATGGCGGATGGTGTTGTCCTTACCCTTAGCAGTCTCAGGTGTGAAATCTGATGTGAGACTCATATTTTGACTTCCTTTTTTGAAGAGGAAATCTTGCTCCTAAAAAAAAAAAATCAAGTATTTGATCTTAAAGCTGAAATAATCAGTGTCTTATTCAGGTAAATTTGTAGCTGATAAGCAATTGGATTTGTAAAATGTAGTTGGACAGCACAAAGGCCCTGCTCAGTCAGCCTGCAGGTGTGGTCCAGTCTGGCTATTTCTTCATTTTCCTGCTGACCAGGCATCAGTACATTCTAATAAGATTCATTCATCTTCCCTTCATGCTCCCGCCACTTACTTCTTTATTGGATAAGACTGCTGACGGCTATTATTCCCCATGGAATCTATTTACCCACCATTTAGGTAACATTACGCTCACTTTGTATCAGTGCAAAGCAGCAGGATAGTATATTAAGGCTGGCAACACACTTTAATAGCTGGATAACAGACAAGCATGGTACCAGCCTGGATAGGCTGGATGGTACTTTCCTGGAGGCGAGAGGAGGAATTATGCAGTAAAATCTTTCACACTTCCACTGATTAAACACATATATTCACATTCATGTAGCTGCATGTATAAATACTACAAATTCAAACAGCCTGGACTCTCTGGTTCAAATCAGGTAACGCAGACAGCTGACGTGTTTTGTTGGAACATTATTCTCATTCAAAGTACTAAGAGCATGGCTGTTGTATAGACATCTAAATGAAGGGGAAAAAATGTAAAATGTATCTATACACATGGCAAGAAAGAAAGAAAACAGTAACAAATGGGCTTTATTAGCATTAACACGCAAAACATAAGCTTAAGCACTTCTTCTCTTTACTGGAGTCGTTTTTTATATTTAGCTCCAATTTCTTCTGAAAGTTCAAACTATCTGAACTAATACCTCTCAGGTTTTATTACACCCTCAAAGGACCAGGGTGCTTTATAATGTTTCCCACACTCTCACTTTTGACAAAAGGGCCCTGGTGTGTCTCAATATCCTGATTTAACCAGACTTCAACAGTTTGATTGATCTGATCTGATCTTAGAAATGCAGTCGTATCTCACCATTGTGTGCCACAGAAAGCTGCCTGGTTTATATCCTATCGGTGTCAGCTGTAGCTGAAGGCAATGTGATGCATCAAAAAAGCTGTGGGACTCATTACCGATTCTCCCTGCCAAAAGAGGGATTAAATATTATTTATAGGGCAGGGGGTAGACTTAAGTTCACTTCAAATGCCTCTGCCTCTCTTGTCAATCTAAATGATACGCTCGCAGGCGTGAGGCCTTTATTGGAGCTGGATGTATTGGAGAGTTTAAACTCTCAATTTCACTGCAGGAAGTCTGCAAGATAAGCTGCTGCACTGTGAAAGCTCTGGGAACAAAAAAAATGTATATTGACTGACAACATGCAGGCAATTAGAAACCGTCTATATATTGTGATCTGCAAGTAATCCTCTTAATATGACTATTGATCGCACTCTGTTTAGGTAAGTACAGATTAAAAGGTAGAATGACAGGATTATTTAAGCTTCTGCAAATCGTGAAACGAAACTAAGAGCAAAACACACCCTTGGGTTTATCTTCAAGACTCAACATTAAAAAAGAAAGTCAGATCAAGCAGAGTGGGTTTTTTTTATCTGCCTTTCTGCTGTAGCACTAGCCCACCTTGCCCATTTGTCTGAGGTTATGGTGCACTAAAACACACTCCACTGCCTCCACTGACCCCATCCAGCATCATAGATCTACATTACAGACTTTCGGTCCTGCATAGACAGTCTGTATGACTGATTCTGCTCTGTGCCCATCCTCCTCTTCTCCTCCTCCTCCTCATCTCTCCACAAGGGCACAACTCAGCTCTTGTAAAGTTTTTTCTTTTTTTCTGGAGGCTGGTGGTGCAGTAATGTGCTACAGAGACGCTGTAACTCAAAACTTTCCATTTGTTTATGACTACTCTTTTACGAGTCTTTGAAACTTCATCAATTAAGGATATAATCTTGGACATGGCATCTTTCTTTGGAAATAAACTCCCTCTGACAGTGATAAATGAACACTGTGACTCAAGCCTTTGCTGTTCTAACAAAGTTCTTCAGCTGGATTTGGGTGCAGAGTGAATGATAAGGACAGTGCTGTCCTTCTGCACAGCCAACTAGCACTGATCTTTTAGACGTTTGCTGCGTAATCTTCCAATCAGTGCTGCTTGGGTGCACAAATTCATCTCATCTGTCTGTTTGAATGCATCTCCAGATAGAAGCACTGTGAAATGTGGAAGTTCTCTGTTATGGGGTTATCTTTTGCAACTGTAGAAGAACGTGCATGCTTAATTGCACACATTTCGAGATATTCTTTCAATTAACAGAAGTCACCTGAGGGAAATATTTTAAAATGTTGGCACATTATGATTTACGAGTATCAGTATACTTTTCAGTTGGAAACAACTTTATGTTCAGTTTTATACATTGACAGTATTTTTAAACTAATGAGCTCACCTGTTCTGCACTCTCCAATTCTTGAACTCCTCCGGTCAAACCATGACAGTGAAGCAGAAAGATTTAAAGCTCCCCTTTCTGAGTGGCTGTAGTGTATGTCGGAAACCCCACCTCCTCCATTTAAACAAATGAGAAGCAAGCCAAAGCTGTAAGTAGCCCTCATCATGCTTTCCAACATTGGAACCTGCTGAGGCTGAGGAATATGCAGCAGGATCTGCTCGTTCAGCAGCCAATACTGTGCTGGTCAGAGTCTGGTTCTCAACAATGTCAATGGTCCAAAAAATGTCAACAGCAGCATTGGTGGGTATTTTGGCTTTACTTTTGTACATCAGGAGGAAATCATGATGCCTCATCCATCTTTATGTTGTCAATGGCAAAACCCAGGAGTGACTAATAAATAAGTTTTCCTAGATGGAGAAAATCAAGTACGAAAGACGCAGAGGAAATTCAATGTGGTCAAAATACAAAACAAGTTGTCTATACATTTTCTTGGATTCCTTCTTTGAAATGTGTTTTGGGATGTTTGATAAATTAACTCCACACAATTGCAGTGCATTTTTTATGTCATGTGACATTAGTGGTTATAAAATGTCAATAATTGTCTTTTGGAAGGCTCTTACTGCTTTAAAAGGGGGCTATGGTCCTTGAGAACAGTTACTTTTGAGACTCGATTGAAACACAAAACTGCAAGGACAGACATGAGGCCTTTTAGACACGCTGTCCTTTCTTATTATTATTTCCCCCCATGGTTATTTTTTACTTGTCTATACTGTAAATAATGAGGCGTAAGGTTTGTTAGACCAAGACTGTGTGTTGTATGTTTTCTTCATTTTTGTGCCTCAGCAACCTGACATATCCTCACAGCCTCTTTTCACTCAGAAATTCTGCTCGTCACCCAGTTACACAGCTCGGGATTTGTGCCTCCCTCACCTACTTCAAATCCTTTGTCACAGGATCATGGCTTTATGAGCAGGTGTTCAGCTCCGTTTTTTGGGAGCTGATTTAATAGTGTCAGAGGATATTGATGGGCTGTACCCCAAGTCTGTCAGAATTCATTTAAGTCAAGGGTTTTTTGATGTCTCCTCCTGCAGATGAGGTGCGTGGAGTTATTACCTCGTCGTCATGGACTGCCCCCACTCCCTCCTCTCCTCTCTCTCGTCTTGCGCTGCCCCTCTGTCTCTCCATCTGTCTGTCCTCATCAATGTGTCTGCTGTCAGCGAAGGAGGGAGAAAAAAGAGAGGAGGGAGAACATCTCAATACAAAGTAGCCTCTGAAATCTCAGCTTGTGTAAAAGCAACTCCAGCATGACGCCAGCAAGGCTGAGCTGCACTGTATCAAAGGTGTCAGCTGAGTGCTTGACACAAGCCAATGGATTCGTGATGGGGTTATTTTCCTGATGACTTACTCACTTGACAGTGTCAGTTTTTTGCTTCAACTTTTCGGCCCATCTGGACCACAAATCTCGAAATTTGAATACAGAAATATGAAAAGTTGGTTTGTTAGATTTTTTTTTTTTTTTCACAATATGTCAACAAGGAAAGCTTGGAAGAGAATACCTGTGGTTCTTAACTTGATCCTCGTTTGAATAATTGTATATTTTAAGAGCTAAACCTTGAAAAAGTATTCCCATTATACAAAACATTTGTTTGCTTTATTTTGAAATAATTAAAGAGATTAGCCTTTAATATAGACTTGATACATTCAACCTTACCCATGTTAGTGCTTCATAAACCTTAAAACCATATAAATATATTTTTATTTCTTCCGGAAATACCGAACCGCAGTTGATGAATTTTGCATCAAAAGTCCTTCAGTGCATTCCCGTTGTACAGCTCCTCGCCTTTCATAAGCAAACTGACAGGAAATATGTCCTGCGTTGTTCGGCCTAATCTCATTGAAGACCATTAAACTGCCTTATGTGCTGGGTCGCAGTTGTCCGTCATACTAGAGGCAGGGAGAGGAAGGAGGGGAAATGGAAAGTGTTCGGGATGACTTAGCCTGTCCTCGCCATGATGAAGTGACATTGATTAACTTAGATTAAGACGCAGACGCCTGGCCTTCAGTTTGCCACCATCATTTTGCTAAGGGCAGACAACATAACTGTGAAACATATATTGAGCTTTCAGCCCCACTGTTTCCAAGCACTTCACAGTGGCCATGAAATACAACGGTTCATAACTGCTGCTACTTGGTTTCACTAAGCCCTCTATAAGCAGTGGTTCTTATCATGATAGATCACACCATAAATAAGAATTCTTACAGTAAAGACCCCAGTATTGGAAATTTTTTATATATATATCTATATATATATCTATATATATATATATATATATATATATATATATATATATATATATATATATATATATATATATATATATATATAGCCTGAAATGAAGGAATATATTTGTACGCTGTTCCCTTAACATAATTTGTAAGCCTGAACTCGTCTTTTCTTCTCCAAAACAGTTATCTTTTCAGAAGTGATACATGTCGAATGTTTATTTTTCAGTAAAACTAATAAATCTCAGAGAAACACACAACACACAGAAAACCAATTAAATGTTTCCACAGTTTCTCCAGCACAGCAAAGCTATTGCTAATGTTAGCTCAGCTAGTTTTCAATAAGGAGTCTTACAGGGCTTTTGAACCAGACCATACAACAATGGTAGAAATTATATCTTTTAATTTGCAGCTGTTGGAAAAGTAATACTAAAAAGGGTTTTTTAACATATCTGAAAGCATTCTTAGCTTTATAAGTCGATGCCTATAAACCATAATTTCAATATGTGAGAGAAAATATTATTAGGCCATCTGCAATCCATGTTAATTTGTGTGTTGGTAACCTTTTAATGATAAACTTTTACTGAAGTATTTAATGTTTCTACTAAATCCCAGTTATGGACTATCAGTTTCTGGATGATCTTTTTACTTGTTTAATGTTTCATGTTTTTGTCTTAGTTTTCCTTTGATGAGTCAGGAATTGTAGAGGTAGATACTATATGCTGCAGCTGAAAGTCTCATGTGGTTAAAGTTAGTGATTTGTAACATTTGGTCATCGGTCATGAATAAACTGACTCAACAAATAAATAAAATGAAAGTATAATTTTAATTTCACTGCAGATCATGTCAGACTGCAGTCTGAAGATGGCGTGGATTCATTAACACAACTGAGTGTAATTTAGCTGACAAATTAAGCTCCACCCTCTTAAACCTCACTTAATCTTGTGGTTGTTAAATCCTGTAATTAACAGTGGAGTCAGGCATTGATTTGAGATCAGATGTCTGCAGAGAGCTACATATGGCATGATAACAGAACTGTTTTCAACACACCATGACTGTGAGCATGCAGAGAGCATGAAGTGGGATTGATTCAATAAAAACAGAGATATAAAAGAGAAACAGAGATATATTAATGCTGAGGCACTGAAGGTTTCTTCTTGACTCGCTCTCAGTAAGGCAACGGATCTGCACTGATGTGTGGTCATAAAGAAATGCTATAGTGATGATGGTGCGTTTAAAGATAACACTTTCATTAAGCCTAAATAAATCAATTTGAGAAGGCAAAATTAAAATTACCCAGCTATGAACAATTTGCGGCAGTCACGTATTAGCGATCTGTAATTAAAGTGGAATGTAAAACCGGTTAGTCATGGCTCATTTAAGGCCAGCTTCAAACTTAAGTTGGGGGAGGGTTCCGAAGTTCAGACAGATACGGGTTTGCAATGAGAAACTCAAGCACCACAAGAGGGCATGGTTGTGTTTTAAAGTGCTGGGTTTTGATCATGCGAAGTGAGGATGATTTGCTGTGGTCTTGATGAGGACTTGGCCAAGCACTCCATGATTTCTTCTCTAAGAAGGCGTGAAGCTGTGTTTAATTCCTGTAACTACATCTAATCCTGCGCTCTTAATTTCACAAATTCTAGTTTCTCATGAATGGCTGACTGCTTATCCCTCAGATTCACAGCTTCATGAGGAAATATTAAAAAGTGCCATATAACGGCTGGACCCCTGCCTGGCTTTTTGGTCACGCAGGAAATGAAAGACTCATGCCACTTGAGTGTTGGAACGAAAAGGGCATTTGCTTATTTGTAATACCCAGGGCACTGCTCTGAGCAGCCATGCTGGAAGGACGAGAGCCGAGCTATAAAACGCAAGGACATCGGGCCCCCTCCCCTTCGCCACTCACCCACCCATCATCCTGCTCTCCCTCCTCGCTCACGATGAGAAGGGAAATGATGCATTAAACACGGTGGAGCCACTCATTCTATAAAACAGCGCCATGAAGGAGAGGAGATATTGCCTGTAAAAAAAAAAAAAAAAAAAAAAAAAAAGGCAGATATGACAACTTGTTATTCACAGTTCCCAGACACTGAGCTTGTTGTTTTATGACTCTGAGTTTCACAACTCGACACAATGATGAACCTGCGCACAAATCTCTCCTCATAGCAGGCATGGGCTAAAATCAGGCAGAAAAGACAACCACAAAATGGACATGAGCACAGCCTTTCAAGGTGCTGCAGTTTAACATATTTTGGTTTCAAATGCAGGTATGTGCAACTTTGTGCTCAGTTTGTAACGCCATGTAATGCTTTTACTGGATCCAGCTGTGTAAATACCTGAATTAAGCTTCTTCGTACTGCTGTGTAAGTCTTGTGCATATAGGAACTGCAGGAGTATCAAGTAAAAAGAGTTTGCCATGGTGTAGTTTTCTCCCTCTTGACTCTGAAAATGGATCTCAAAGAGCAGAAAGTATATACTGCAAAAAATGTCTCGCACACTAACACTACAGATACACACAATACCAACAGTGTAGAGAAACAAAGGCTGGAAAAAGAGAAGACTGAGTGACAATTGAATCAACCTTATTTAAAAGTGAAGACAGAACAGAGGCAGTGGAAGCAGAAGAGAAGAGCAGCTCCAGTCACTGAGAGACACTAGAGTTTTTCTACTCCTTGACTTCTTATAAATGTTTCTTCTTCCTTTTATTCCACCCACTGCTTTAAAAGTCACTTCTCCTACCTTGGCACCGCTCTGAAATCTGTGCCTCTAAAAATGTCTGTTACAGTGCAAAACTATGAAGATGATGATGATGATGGATGCCATTTAAACTTTTTCTGCTTGCACTGAAACTCAAATCATTCTTTCTCGGCAAGAATTTGTTGTAAAACAGATATTTTTGAGGCTAAATCGTGTATTTGTGAAACAAAGTTATACAAGTGTTATTCTTTTGTAATTTGGATGATTTGGGTTTATAGGTCATGTAACATCCAGTATCTCAAATTATCTGAAAATTTTTTTAAAAATTAAAGGATTTAAAAATTTCCAGGTTTGTAAAGAACACTCAGAGCTTGAGTAGGGGCTCCTTTATGATGAATTACTACATCAGTGTTTTGTGGCATGGAGGTATTAAACCTATAAAACTGTTGAGGTGTTAATAAAGCCCATATTACTTCAATAGTGGCTTTCATCTGTTCCGTATTTTTTGATTCAGGTGTTTCTTATCATCTCTTGATAAATACTCGGCAGATTTTCTCTGGGGTTCAGGTCAGGTGAGTAGGCTTGCCAATCAAGCACAGTGGAATCATGGACAGCAAACCAATTGGTAGAACGTTTGGTGCCAAGTCCTGCCAGAAAGGGGAAACAGCATCTCCATAAAGCTTGTGAGCAGATGGAGGCATGAAGTGCTCTAAAATCTGCTGGTTAACAGCAGCGTTGCCTTTGGACTTCATAGATCACAATGAACCAACACCAGAGGATGACGTGACACCCCCAGTTTATCACAGACCAACAGCGAATCCACTGCGTGATACATCCTTTCTGTATTTCTGTATATTGTATCTTTCCAGGGAGTCACATTTTGACAACAGTTGTTTTTTTTGTTTTGTTTTCATACCATATCAATAATTCATGATCAACATCTTTATAGTTTTCTTCCAGGGGCATTAAAGGACTTTGATGAAGTTTCTCATAAAAATCAAATGAGTCTTTATTTATGTTTTCAACTTAGCACAAAAAGTAAGGCAACTTGTGTTTTGGTAAATTGTTTCTTTGTTGCATCAATGCTTCTTGGCAGTAAACCTTATACTGTTGCAAAGTATGTTAATTTCCCTTTTAAATGGTGCCACATTTGTAAGGAACAGGCATTTATAGGATGAGCAGCAGAGCTGAGTATGTGGGTTGCAATCGTGAAAAATTTGCCAAATCTTCTCTGCCAATGCCAAACAGCTTATTCTGCTGCTGACTCTTGTTTGGCTCCATTTTTGAGAGAAATAAACAAGGTTTTCAACCGAATAAAATTTGTTACCAGGAGGATTTGGTAGTGCAAAGATAATCTACTCAACGCAAATGTCCTGACATTCTGTGCTTAGTTTATTTGCTCAAAAACAAGAGACAGTATAAGTTCATTTTCATTTCGCCAGGCAGCACGGTATGTTAGTATTGGCCAGGATTGCCACCCATGTTCAACGCAGAAAAAAAATGCTCTTTTCTTTCATCCTTGGTTTGTAAAGAATGCTTTGAGAACAAAACTATAGATTTGATCGAGTTTAAAGTTCCAATTTAGCTGTTTCATGTTTTCAACATCTGAAACCTACACCTGGCCGTCTTTCACATTTTCTCTCAAAACTTGAACCAAGGAAATGAAAAATAAAGTGAATATGCCCTAATTGCCCCAAGGACAAAGTAATAAAGACGTGTGCCATTCTGCAGTTCTGTGTTCTGTGCCAGTTTGCTCAAGGGTCCCTAAAGTCGACAACCAGCAGAGAACAGACAGCGATATTAAAATTTGTTCTCAAACACACCAGGGCAGTTAATGAACCTGGTCATGGCTGAATGCCTGTGTAGAATCACAGCACATTTAAAGTCTGTTTCAGACATTTGTGAATCCTTCACTCCAGTAGGTGCAACATTCAGGATAAAAACAACCCGGTTAGCAGATGCTTGTGCTGAAATGCCCTCAAACAAAATAAGGGCTAATGGTTAAAAGAAATAGAGGTTAGGGTTTAAATTCATATGAGTCAGTTAGAACAGATTGTCTGCAGCCTCAAGACAAGACAGGTACATGAAACCTGGGCTGTTTGTTGTGCAGACAGTGATAGTGTCAGGCTCTATTGATTTAGCAGCCAGCTTCCGGCATAATCAAAGCCCATCCCAGAGGCTGCTCTGTCACTGCTCCATTGCACTCCAATCATATTTGTGCTTGATCACACCCCAAAGCACTTGTAACCTCAATGTTTGTGACACTTAAACCCGATATATATACACCCCTGACTTGTAAAACGGAAGTTGACCTTCTCCTTCTCTGTAAACTGAAAGCTCCAATGCACTCGGAATGAGACGTTGCTTCACTACCCTTGTTGCTGCTTTGCATTATTCCACTTACCCACTAAAAGCAGCACGCAACAAACCTGGCCAGGTGTGGTAAACTTCAGATAAATAAAGGCTTGTGGATAAGCGGCCCTGAGGGTGATCATCTGGCTGTTTTTACTGACTGCACATGGTGTTTCATGCCATTACGGAGCACAAGCAAAGAGAGTAATCAACGGCATATTTGCAGCTGCGTTGAACAAACACGACCATGTGAGGCGCGGATGTTTGCGTTGCAGTGTCATTGGCTGAGACAGCAGAGGCTTGTTTGGAGCACAGATTCTTTACCTTTCAGTATAAACACACAGATGTGCTATAGAGGAAAGCCTGGGAGTCAAAACTCAGAAAATATAAACAGGAAGTCATGTGATTGCTCCATTTCAACCCCGCTCTGTATGACCATTAAAAGAAAACAACTTGTTATTGTGAGAGCACAGACAGAGAGCTCCTGGGAATGAGGCTTTGATGTGGGTCTAATCTATATGATTAATTATTAAACCCTCTTTTCTTGGTGGCCTATGATATTAAAAAGCTCAATTATGGATGTTTTCTATGCAGCTCTGCATTATACTGCACACTTTACCTCATATGTGAAATTCTCATGCCCTGGATGCATTCATTTCACATCTGTGTTTTCCAGACTGTAAACATGACTACACATTGTCAGGGGAAATGGAAAGAACTACCTATATAGTGCAAGCAGCCAAAACAAGATTTGCTCAGAGTTAGCACAAGCTGTCTGAAGTGTTCAGCATCAGTGAGCTTGAACCAATGGAAATTCCTCAGAGACAAAGCAAAATCTCTCTCCTGTCCATCCAGCTGCCCTGGACGGGCATTATTTAACTCCTGGTCGTCTCAGTCTATCCTCTCTCAACTCTTCACCTTCCTTTTGTAATCCTTTCCTTCACATCTTGCAGCCTCGTCTAAACCCATAGGCTACGAAAAAAGACACCTTATAAAGGCTGTGAAACTTTTCAGTTGGAAAGCTATGATTGTGCTTCTTGTTTTAGCTGAACTGATATGCGTTTAACGTTCGCGGTTTTTCCTCCGTTGGGTAAATGCAGCCCTATTGGCTCAGAAAATTTCAATGAAGCTGTGCCACAGCTCTGTCACATAGTGGTGAAATGGAGCATGTCACATGCAGGCTTGACCCTGGAAGAGGAACTGATTGATAGCTGGTCGGCTGGATTAATGACAGACAGCATTCCACCTGAGACTGGCTGGCAAAAAGACATCCCCGGTAAACTGTGTACGGATCGCCATTCCAGCCGACGTGCTCCCTCCAGTCAACCTGCATCTGGCTGCTGGGGCAAGTGATTGATGACAGCTGTCAGTCTGCTATCCACTCCACCTCGTCACCCCGCCGGCTGCAACTTCTGCTGCGCTAAGAGTCCATCTCCTTCACCTGGCAGGTCTGATGGAGCGGAGCCACTTTGAATCTAGATCTCATCCAGGCGGTAAACAACAGCCGACTCTGCTTTTAACTCCTGTGCCAGAAAACTAAACAAGGGGGTTAACAAGGACAACATATTCTGAGAAAACTATGATATTCCAATGCACAGTACAGCTGGCTCCATCATTAGCTGTGTGTGATGGCTACACTGAACTGCTGCCACCACAGGCTGCATGTTGCTGCTGTTAGCCCATTCAATTTTCTATATGATGACCATTAACTCCATTATTTATTTATTTTGTTCACTTTCACTAATAACATGAAATTTGACAGTTAATCCAAAAGAGCCAAACCCTAAGAGAGCTTACAAAAAGAAAAGAAATGTATAAAATTGTGTAACTAACTAATTTTATGACTCATTAAGTCTGAGTTTTTTTTTTTTGCACATTCAGAAGTAGTAGAAGTTTCAAACTTCTTTGTATTCATATGTTGTATACATCATTAAAGCAGTCTGTAACCTGCTCAAAACAGTCCGCTCTGAAAATAGCATGCAATCTTCATGAAATGATGATGTCATTGCATAAAGATCACCTAATTGGTTCATGATGCAGTATACGAGCAGACCTTAAACACCAAGGTCTGCCCATAGCTCTGCCCCCAACTCAAAAGGTCTGGCCAAACAGAGAGAAGGGGGTTTGTGGAGCAGGGGAGCCGAAAAGAGACAGCAGACAAGACTAAGCATTTCAGTCAGAGGCTGCAAAAGTCCAACATTTTTCTCATGTAGTAAGTTTTTACCCTTGAGAACTCATTTCTGTTCTTTTTATAATGTTTTTCAATGTTGCCTTGCATCACAGGGATAAATATTGCTGATGCAAGATGAAAGTTTTGCTCTGTAGGAAACAAGGGTGAAGGTTTGATTTGATTTGTGGGGACATGGCCAATGTCAAAAGTATGCTGGCATCACAAAATCAGTCCACCAGGCTACGTAAAAAAAATAAGGCTGCTCAAAATAAAAAGTTATTTACTCATAAGAAAACAAATAAGTCAGGATCACAAAATCTGAACTATGACTGATAATCCCAGTGAACAAAAATACACTGTGTGCCTGCTCTTTGTCTACCACAGTGTCTCAGTTTTTTTTTTTCTTTCTTTCTTTCTTTCTTTCTTTCTTTCTTTCTTTCTTTCTTTCTTTCTTTCTTTCTTTCTTTCTTTCTTTTCTCTTTAAATTAACCATGTCCTTATTCAAGTTCACCTGATGCTATGACCGTACCACTCCACTGCTGTCTGACAAAGGGGACGGTTGTGTTGCTTCTTCTGTCACCTGAATAAAGTGAAAGAAACAAATCAATTGCCATTAAGAGTGAGAAAACGGTTGGAAACGATGTTTTGCATTCATTGTTGGTTGCCTTTGAAGGGGGACTATTTTCCTCAGGTGACTCACACTTTGTTTGGGGAAACAGCTTCTAACGTCTTCCACCTTTCTTTTCTTTTCTTGTCCAACATCCTCAGACATGAGTGCACAAGAACAGTGTCAAACTTCTCTTGCCAACACTGGTGAAACAACTTTGACAGCCAATCAAAAAACAGACCGGTCTCTAAGACATATTTGGAGGGCGGTGCTGAAGTTGGAAACAATTTAACCCTTTGTGTGCCTCATAAGGCACCTTTTTTCCCCCTTTGACCTTAAAATTGGTTTGGACATGTCCATATGGTCCATACAGTCCATACGCAATTCTACGCCCTTGGTAGCAAATGAACAACGTCCCAAGTGTTCATCAAACTTGTGTGCTCCAGAATAATTTTAGATCTTGACACAGAGGTTTGGCATTTTTAGATTTGAAAAGTGTTTCTTCAAAGAGAAAGAAATGGCTTACAGAATGAGCGGTGGTTGGATTTCTAGCTCTTAGAGAAACTGAAAGACAGAAAGAAAGAGAGAGTCAGTTAATGTCAGTGAAAGCTGAGCTGCTGATCGTTACCCACCAGACTCTCTCTTGCTTGAAGTAAACCTGCCTGGATGACAACTGAAAGGCTTTGAATGTCATTAATTAATTAGTCTAAGTAAGATCACAGGCCTCCACATCTACATCAAAGACAGCAGAAAGTACTTTCATTTTGCTCGCAGCAGTAGGGAGTAGGATGCAGTAGTGTGGAAGACTTTCTTGGTGGAGAAAGTTAAAGCAGGTGCTTACTGAAACATTTGAGCTGGCACATACAGAAGTGAACTCCAGAAATACACAGAAATCTCTGAGTTTGGCGGTATATCAAAGCATGAGTAGTCATATAGACTGCAGATGCATCTCGGTGCATCAGTAATCATGCACCAGAGGGCAGTGAAATCAATCCTGACCTGGATGGTAAACATAAAAAAAGAAAAACATCTGTTTGGGGATGAAATGAGGGGAGATTTAGTTCATTTATATGCCTCCAGAGGTCTTTGCTTATTTTGCATTTTACTTAGTTTTCAGAGAAATTTTCATTTTCCCAACGTTTGCATTCCCAGTAGAAAATGACATATGCTGTTTCTAATAACAATCTTTATCACACACCTTTAAAATTTCGCTGGTTTGGCGCTTGGTTTGCCATCTGTTTCAACCTCATCAGCCACACGCCTCTTTTGGACCCCAGGTGTCCAGTGGCTGAGAGCCACGGATTCACACACACACACACACACACACGCACATGACATGACATCTTAACTGAAGACACATGCATGCATTGGTGCTTCACCTAAGAAAATACATTTCACATGACCTTATATGGACCTTACCATGAAGCTATCAGTGCTGTCACTCTGAAGTGTTGCTGCTCATAACCGTGACGCTCAGATTGACTGGATGATTCATGAAACTGATGATTGATGATTATCCATAAAGAATCTCTATATACCCCATCCTAACAGAGTGTTACAGGGCCAGGCTGCATAATGATTAATCTACCAGTCTGTCAATAACTCACAACCTTCTGGCTGTATGCACACTGGCTCTATTATACAGACATTTATATGTTCACATGACATAAAGCAAAACTCACATGGTTATATTTAAAAGGCTTATATTCTGGAATGGATCAGAAAAGAAGAACTCTTAAATTGGGGAATTATTTAGTTGTTTAAATTATATATATATATATATATATATATATATATATATATATATAAACACCATTTCCATTTGCTTTTCATATGCTTTTTCATTTGGCCAGTGTGCAGGTTTTCATTCTGTAATTACTTTGGACTTAACTGTCTTTGTCCAGCGCACCTGCCTGAGTAGTTGATGTGCAGAGTTTTTTGCTGGTTCAAGAGATGCTACATGGTGAAGCTGCGTTCCAGTTTTATGCTCCTAAAATCTGGAACAGTTTTCCAGTAGATGTGAGACAGGCCTCAACTCTGACAATGTTCAAATCCAGGCTGTGTAGCTTTGCATACAACTGAAATTATTTTAGCTGCACTCCTCATTTTAAAATTAATCATTTTAATGTTCTATGGAATGTTTTATTTTATTCTATTTCATTTTTTTCTAATCTTGTGATTTTTATGTTGCTGTAAAGCACTTTGAGTTGCCTTGTGTATGAAGTGTGCTCTACAAATAAACTTGCCTTGCCTTACTGGAAATTCCCCAAGGAAAACACAAAAAACAAGTGGTTGAGAGTGTGTTTTGTTATATATAGATACTGATTTAAATTTTCTTTATCATCATTATGACAAACGCAGGATCAATATTGAAGCCTCTTTTCCTCAAGGGCCAAAGGAGCATGCGGCGCTTTGTC